>OX578286.1:6207603-6660301 GCA_951217055.1 Gerris lacustris | reverse complement strand
TTGTAGATAATTCAAAAATAGGATTAGTAAACGGTATTAGTTTTTTCGAAACGACTTACCTTAAGGTTATTACAACCTAAAGTAACCTTCAAAAATATGATTTTCGTAGATAAAAAATGTATAAATTTATTTTTTTGAAAAAATTCTTTTAGATTCCTCATTCTGTTTTCATATTAAGTTTACATACCGATTTTCATGGAAATCGGTTTATTTTTGGGGAAAATGGATTTCAAAAGCATAAATATTTGACCTAAAAATTTGACCGGAATTTTCTCTCGACAACACCCAGCATATTATATATCGTTGGAAAATATAGATTTTTCTGAGCAATAAACCGTTGAGACAGCGTAGATACGACAAATACACCTCATGATATGGGCGTTTAAAAAAGTAGGTGTTTGTAAGAAATTTAACTTTCCTTCAATTATCTCGGAAACTAAAGGTCGTGGAAAAAATATGATATTTAGTTTTTTTGTAAGTAAAAAATAGTTTGACCACCGTGCAAAATTTCAAGTCGATTAGAAAAAGTTTAATTTTTTCCAATTTTCGAGCCAAGGTTGTCACCCGTGAAATATCACCGGAAAATCGAACTTTTCAGATCCGGATGAAATATACGTCATTTTGTAGAGCTCGAAAAGGCTATCAAGAAAAAGATATTTTAAATTTAAAAATAAAAATTATACTCTCCTTACAGCCCAAAAACACGTTATTTTTCTAGAAAATACACGAAATCGTCAATTTCCGGGAGAACCGTTGGTCGTACGAGAAAAAGTCATAGGACCAAAGTTGTAGATAATTCAAATAGAGGAATAGTATAGATTATTTTTATTTCGATACGACTTACCGTTTAGCCAAAATACGCCGTCAAAGCCTCTTAAAAGGCAAGTCGGCCATTTTTAATTTTTTTTAAAAAGGTAAAAATTAAAAATGTTAAATTTTCAACATTTGCTATTCAATTACAGTAAAAAAGCTACCAGAGTGTTAAATTTCAAGTTATTTGCTCGATCGGAAGTAAGTAAAAACCGCTATAGTACATAACAACGTTTTTGCCCCCGGCATAAAAGGCTCCAAAATACCCTCAAAAACGGGTTTTTCCTTTTTTAGAGTGGGAAGGAAAGGTAAAAGTAAACTTTTAGCATTTTTTACGGTGCACAATAGGGACCTTCTGGTTACAATGCAAAAAACCGCAACTCTCTAGCTCTTGTAGTTTGGCCCAAACATTTTGGCTATGTATTATCGCACATGCGGCTGTATAGTATAGAGACTCTCAGGAGACCTAAAAATATCAAAATCGTAAATTTCCGGGAGAACCGTTGGTCGTACGAGAAAAAGTCATAGAACCAAAGTTGTAGATAATTCAAAAAGAGGAATAGTAGAGACTAATAGTTTGTCGATACGACTTACCGTTTAGCCTCAATACGCCGTCAAAGCCTCTTAAAAGGCAAGTCGGCCATTTTTAATTTTTTTAAGGGAGTAAAAATTGAAAATGTTAAATTTTCAACATTTGTTATTCAATTACAGTAAAAAAGCTACCAGAATGTTAAATTTCAAGTTATTTGCTCGATCGGAAGTAAGTAAAAATCGCTATAGTACATAACAACGTTTTTGACCCCGGCATTAAAGGCTCCAAAATACCCTCAAAAACGGGTTTTTCCTTTTTTAGAGTGGGAAGGAAAGGTAAAAGTAAACTTTTAGCATTTTTTACGGTGCACAATAGGGACCTTCTGGTTACAATGCAAAAAACCGCAACTCTCTAGCTCTTGTAGTTTGGCCCAAACATTTTGGCTATGTATTATCGCACATGCGGCTGTATAGTATAGAGACTCTCTGGAGACCTAAAAATATCAAAATCGTCAATTTCCGGGAGAACCGTTGGTCGTACGAGAAAAAGTCATAGGACCAAAGTTGTAGATAATTCAAAAAGAAGAATAGTAGAGAGTATTAGTTTGTCGATACGACTTACCGTTTAGACTCAATACGCCGTCAAAGCCTCTTAAAAGGCAAGTCGGCCATTTTTAATTTTTTTAAAGAGGTAAAAATTAAAAATGTTAAACTTTCAATATTTCCTCGTAAACTACACCACAAAAGCTACCAGAGTGTTAAATTTCAAGTTATTTGCTCGATCGGAAGTAAGTAAAAACCGCTATAATACATAACAACGTTTTTGACCCTGGCAAAAAAAGCTTCAAAATACCGTAAAAAACAGGTTTTTTCCGTTTTAGAGTAGGAAGGAAAGGTAAAAGTAAACTTTTAGCATTTTTTACGGTGCACAATATGGGCCTTCTGGTCACAATGCAAAAAACCCCAAAGCTCTAGCTCTTACCGTTTGGCCCAAACATTTTGGCTATGTATTATTACACATGCGGCTGTATAGTATAGGGACTCTCTGGAGACCTAAAAGTATCAAAATCGTCAATTTCCGGGAGAACCGTTGGTCGTACGAGAAAAAGTCATAGGACCAAAGTTGTAGATAATTCAAAAAGAGGAATAGTAGAGAGTATTAGTTTGTCGATACGACTTACCGTTTAGCCTCAATACGCCGTCAAAGCCTCTAAAAAGGCAAGTCGGCCATTTTTAATTTTTTTAAAGTAGTAAAAATAAAAAATGTTAAACTTTCAATATTTCCTCGTAAACTACACCACAAAAGCTACCAGAGTGTTAAATTTCAAGTTATTTGCTCGATCGGAAGTAAGTAAAAATCGCTATAGTACATAACAACGTTTTTGACCCCGGCAAAAAAGGCTCCAAAATACCCTAAAAAACGGGTTTTTCCTTTTTTAGAGTGGGAAGGAAAAGTAAAAGTAAACTTTTAGCATTTTTTATGGTGCACAATAGGGACCTTCTGGTTACAATGCAAAAAACCGCAACTCTCTAGCTCTAATAGTTAAGCCCAAACATTTTGGCTATGTATTATCGCACATGCGGCTGTATAGTATAGAGACTCGCCGGGTCGTCGTTCGGCCTACGGCCGAACTCCGCCCGACGAGTGGCCAGGTACTTGTATAGGTCTGGTACTTATGAGTTGGTACTTGTATAGGTCTGGTACTTATAAAAGTTGGTATTTGTATAGGGTTTGGTTTTTGTATAGGAGCTGGTACAATATAATATGATATGATATAATATAATATGATATGATATAATATGATATGACATAATATGACATGATATGATATAACATAATAAGTGCACTCTTAAAAAGAACTTGAATAATTCATATTGATTAGAAGGGGGGGGGGGGGGTTACATAGCTTTACCTTCTAGAAATATGCTCTGAGGTGTGGTGTACGGGAAAGCTAAGAAGATCTAAGGTTGAGTAGGATTTAGCAATTAAAAATATGTATTAAATCTGTATTTTTGCTAGGGAGAAAATTAAATGATCTTAAGTGAAGGTTCTACGACATTCTAAGATGTTATAGATTGCTATAAAAAAAAGGAAAATTTTTTTTTTGTGGATGGAGAAAGTCAATTTTATGATATATTTTAATCAAATAATCAATAGTAATTGAATGTATCCTCCAAAAGTAGTAAATGGTAAAACACTGGGCTTAGTAATTATGAACGGCCGAACTCCGCCCGACGAGTGGCCAGGTACTTGTATAGGTCTGGTACTTATGAGTTGGTACTTGTATAGGTCTGGTACTTATGAGTTGGTACTTGTATAGGGTTTGGTTTTTGTATAGGAGCTGGTACAATATAATATGATATGATATAATATAATATGATATGATATAATATGATATGACATGATATGATATGATATGATATAACATAATAAGTTTACTCTTAAAAAGAACTTGAATAATTCATATTGATTAGAAGGGGGGGGGGGAGGGGGGGTTACATAGCTTTACCTTCTAGAAATATGCTCTGAGGTGTGGTGTACGGGAAAGCTAAGAAGATCTAAGGTTGAGTAGGATTTAGCAATTAAAAATATGTATTAAATCTGTATTTTTGCTAGGGAGAAAATTAAATGATCTTAAGTGAAGGTTCTACGATATTCTAAGATGTTATAGATTGCTTTAAAAAAAAAGGAAATTTTTTTTTTTTGTGGATGGAGAAAGGCCGGGTTCGATTCCCCACCGAGGAGAAGTCAATTTTATGATATATTTTAATCAAATAATCAATAGTAATTGAATGTACCCTCCAAAAGTAGTAAATGGTAAAACACTGGGCTTAGTAATTATGAAATTATGGAAATTTCAACAACGGAGTTCAATAGAAATAGAGAGTATAGATTGCTTTAAAAAAAAAGGAAAATATTTTTTATTGCGGATGGAGAAAGGCCGGGTTCGATTCCCCGCCGAGGAGAAGTCAATTTTATGATATATTTTAATCAAATAATCAATAGTAATTGAATGTATCCACCAAAAGTAGTAAATGGAAAACACTGGGGGTAGTAATTACAAATTATGGAAATTTCAACTTCGGAGATCAATAGAAATAGGGAGTACAAAGGGGTATCCTAGTGATGGTGTAATAAGAAATTATAGGAGAGGGGGGGGGGGATATGGTTAACAATATGTTACTATTTATAAGTAAAAAATAGGGAGTACAAAGGGGTTTCCTAGTGATGGTGTAATAGGAAATTATAGGAGGTGGGGGGGGGAATAGAGCTAACCATATGTTACTACTTATAAGTAAGAAATAGGGAGTACAAAGGGGTTTCCTAGTGATGGTGTAATAAGAAATTATAGGAGAGGGGGGGGGGGGGGGGATAGAGCTAACAATATGTTACAACTTATATGTAAGAAATAGGGAGTACAAAGGGGTTTCCTAGTGATGGTGTAATACGAAATAATAGAAGAGGGGGGGGGGGGAGAATTGAGCTAACAATATGTTACTACTTATAATTGTTGGTAGAGGGTTAAAGAAAATCATAAAAGATATGGGAGTTTACTAATTCCAATGAAGCGGGGGGGGGGGGGGGAGTGTGTCTAGGAATATGAGCATAATTGCTAGAGAGGGGGTGTTCAGAGGGGGGGGGGGGGGGGTGTTCATCCATTTAAACCATAACCTAATCAAAGAAATCCGAAAAAACACTAAAGAAAACAGTTTTTTCAATTTATCTCAAGAAAAAACAACTAACACAATTCAGTACATAACAATATTTACTACACTTTTCAAGAGCTTTTCTACGATATACATCATTATTTAAAATATTAATTTTGGCATTTGTACCATTGTACCCGGGGGTACCAAAATTATATTTCAATAAACAAACAATTCAAAAAGGCTTTAAATAACCAAATTAAGAATAATAAACCACTTTTAAAATTTAAAAAATATTATATAACAACAAACATACAAATCGGTACAAAAGTACGTGTACCAATTTTTTTAAAAATAAATAAATAATATAGTTTAAATGTACAAATCAAGGGCTTTCAAATTATATACGAACCAATATTTAAATCGGATAAAAGTGGTCACTTGGTATAGGGTTTAAGAAAATTATAAATGATATGTGAGTTCACGATTCCAATGAAGGGGGGGAGAGCATCTAAGTATATGAGCAGGATTGCAGAGAGGGGTTGTGCAGGGGGGGGGGGGGGGGGTCATTCATTTGAAACCATAAACTAACAGAAAGAAAACCATAAACCCTAAAGAAAACAGTTTTTTCAATTTATTTCAAGAAAAAATATTAATAAAACAATTGAGTACACACCACGATGTTCAGGGGGGGGGGGAGGGTTGTTCATCCATTTAAACCATAAACTAATCTAGCCAATCCAAGAAATAACTAAAAAATAATTATTTTCAATTTATCTCGATAAAAAATAAAAATGACACAATTGACAATTATACAAATCAGTACAAAAGTACATGTACCAATTTTTTTAAAAATAAACAAATGAAAGAACTTGAATGTACAAGTCAAGAGCTTTTAAATGATATGCGAACGAATATTTAAATCGAAAAAAAGTTGTCTCGTGACGTCACGTAACCACGGCAAGGTCGGGAAAAAGTTTACTCTCAAATTCTCAGTAAATAGGACGAATTATAAACATATCAAGGTCTTGTTTTAAAGGGCATTAGTGTGAGTTTTGAACCTAAAAATCAGATTTTAAATCGGTCAATTATTACCAAAGATATGAGCGTTCAAAGACAAAAATGGAAAAATAAAAAACCAAAATAGCCCCATTTAGACTACAACCAACAGAGATACGACAAAATGACCTATGAACAAAAATGTAGATCTTGCAAAATCAGTACATGTTTATTAAATCAGTTTTTCGCTACAACAAACCGTTAATTTTTAAAAAATTCCAACACAGCTACGACGGTTTTTCTCATCTTAGGGGGGGAAGACGAAGGAAAAGTAAACTTTTGGCAATTTTTCGAGTTCACAATGCGGACATTGCGCATCGAATGGCGAAAACCCCAACTCTCTAGCTATAGCGGAAGTGGGTAAACATTTGTATACATCAGTGAGTGAGTCAGTGAGTTTCACATGGGGTTGTATATATTTTAGACTCGCCGGCCTTGGCTGGCCCACGGCCAGCCTTTGCCCGTCGAGTGGCCAGGTAGATATATGCCAGGTACTTGTATAGTAGTTGATACTTGTAATATCTGGTAATGTTGTAAGAGGTTGTGGGTATTGTAGCCATCAGGTGGGTTAAATATACCGTTATAATTCGCAATAAATGACAAAATAAACAAACATAAAAGGAAACAAAGAAACAAAGTATGAAAGCTATTGACGTCTAAAGGAGCTGAGCTTGTATCTGTGGAGTTGTAGAGGGGATTGAGTAAGATAAGATGACAGGAGCGACGGGAGAGGATGGGAAGATCGGACATATTCCCGTCCCTTTCCCTTCTTGTAGCGCGGCACTGTTCAAGTAAATATTTATTTAATAACTTTGGTACTAACCAACATTTTTCGGAGAAACAAAGGATCTAACATAGGCCAAATGTTAGTGCCCATATAATTTATTTAATAAACAAATAACGCAGCAACCAAATCGTAAAAACCGCAATATCAAAAGTTTTTTCAATTTTACCCCCCTCAAAACTAAAAATAACACAAAATAGAACATAACACAAATTAATCTGCTATTCAAGAGCTTTTCAACGATATACATCATATTTAAATGTATAACTTTAACATTTGTACCCCTGTACTCTAAGGCAAGGTACCAAAATTATATTTAAAAAAAAAAAAAAAACAATACAAAGGGGCATTCATTTTACTAATAAATAAATAAAAATAAAATAACCTAATAACAAAAAATTATTTAAACCCTTTAACCTACAACAAAAATAAATCGGTACAAAAGTACGTGTACAAAATTTTTAAAAAATAAACAAATAAAATAGCTTTAATGTACAAATCAAGGCCTTTCAAATGATATACGACACAATATTAAAAACCAAAAAAAGTGGTCACGTGACACGGCACACGGGAAAAAGTTTACTCTCAAGTTCTAAGCAAGTAGGATTAAGTAATGAAATAAAATATACTCAATTTAAAGAGCATTAGTGTGAGATTCAAGCGCCTCAATCAGAAATTAAATCGGTCAATAATTATAGAAACTATGACCATTCAAAGACAAAAATGGAAAAAAATAAAAATAAAAAAATACCAAAATTATCACCATTTAGGGTACAACCGATAGAGGTACGACAAAAAGTCATAGGACCAATGTTGTAGATTTTTTAAAATCAGTTACCGCTGGTACTGTCCGTTTTCCAATACGACTTACCGTTTAGCTGCAATTAGCCCCAAAACAGCTTAAAAATCAAGTCGGCCATTTTTATTTTTATAGGGGGGGAAGGAGTGGGAAAAGTAAACTTTTTATAATTATTTTGGTTCACAATATGGACATTGCGCGTCGAATGGCGCAAACCTCAAGTCTCTAGCTCTTCTGGAAGTGGGTAAACATTAATGTCAGTGAGTGAGTCAGTCAGTTAGCCATGCGGCTTTATAGTATATAGACATATTAATTTTGCACTATTTAAAGTGCGCAGAAGGTTGAAATTAGGCAGATGTTATCTGCAGGCAACTTTCGACAAACCATAAAAATTTCATAAAAATCAGATGATTACTCTTAAAGATATGGCTGTAAATAAATGTATGTTTGTGAGCATGTGGATGACAAACAAATAAGAGCAGAAGGTTGAAACTTATATGGGACCAACAATGGGCTAATTATGACCTACCATCCAAATTTCATTAAAATTGGACGTGTAGTTTTTAAGATATGGTGGTTCGCAAAAATTGAACGACAGACCGATAGACCGACAGACCGACAGACAGACACGGAACCAAAAATGTTCCCTGATGTCTGAAACGGATTTCTGTCTTGGAATTTTTGAAATCGGAGACCTAAAATTTTTTCGTTCTTCAGAACGATCACATAGCTTCCGTTACTTTCGGTAGCAAAATTATAAAAATAAGTTCTACTCGGCGGGGAATCGAAACCGGTCTCTCTCCGTCCGCGTTTATATAGCTATTTTCTCAGGAACTAAATTTTTCTTGGGAAAACGGGAATATCTTTAGGTTCGTATTTAAATGGACTACATTTAAGAATTTTTTAATCATAATTGAACCCTTTTTTGAGAAATAATTTTTTTCACGTTATTTTAGAGTTTTTGAGTGGTAGCGCCCCCAAATTTCGAGCTAAAATTCGTTTCTCAATATCGCCTCTGGGTATGATTGCCCAATTTCGTTAAAATCGGCCCAGTTGTTTAAGGCTCCAGGTGTGTGCACAGACAGACATATTTTTTAAAATAACACTTTTTGGACTCAAGGGACCACAAAATGTGTAAATCCATTAAAATCTCAAATTGAATTTTCGCGCCATCACAATACTTTCTCTTTATATGAGAAAGTAAAAATTATAGTGGGACCATCCGCAAATAAATTTTGACTTACTATCCCAGCAAAAACTGTTTAGGGCATACAGCTTGCAAAATTGGTGTCATACAGAAAATACTTCTGCATAACAAATTATAACACCTAGGTGTCCGCTATAGAGAAGATAGTTTGTTTCAAATAAACATATAAACTGAAAACATTTTTGCAACGAAGTTCCTTATGGCACGTTCTGGAGCCCGGGAGTGAATCCGAAAAAAAACGACCAAAATCACCGTTACAAAATAATCGTCACAAAATCGCCGACACAGAAATCTACAGATGACGATAACTTGAGCAAAAGCTCACCGAGTTAGATGAAATTTGGTACACATGTTCATTTTACCAATGCCCAGGCTGAGTTCGTCGGAAAACGTTATCCGCCCAAGCTGTCACACGCAACGCTCGGGTAAACGTAAACTTTAAAAGACGGGAAAAAGTGTTATTAAGGAAGCCTGTTACTAGACTTGTTTTGAATATTTTTGTTGTATATGTCAAAAATGTCACTTTGTTTTGTAAATAAATAAAATATAATCATGTAAAATTTCACCCTGATACAAGCAGAAGCTGTTGAGTAGGGAAGAGATATATTTTATAATATTTTAAATTAATTGGCCGGGTAGGTGGAAAACAGTTCAATTTCAATCCAAATTCCTTTAACAAACATACTCTTTCACTTTCACTATAAACTCATCATGATCAACTTTTTTCTTATATTCAATATATATTTATAGTAAGACGCTTGCTTTAATTATACAAATAATGATTTTCTTTTAATTTTACCTTAACTCTGCTAGGTACAAACAATTCGTTACTTTTAATTTTGTCTCTTTTCTAACTCCGCCATGTATAAGTAGTTAGCAATGTATACGTACTTAGCAGTGTGATTTTATAATTTATATTTAATGAAAAATGCAAAGGAACTTCGTTCCTACCGGGTGTCCCGTGATACCTCATGTATTTTTTTTTTTTTTTTTAATTCTCCTTCCTAAATACATTTTTTTAAATAAAATCATATATATTTAACTATAATTATAATAATGCTCACGGATAATCTTCAACTTTTCTTTTAAAATAAAATCTTAAGCTCTTATTGCATATACCTAACTAATTTAATATTCTGTCTTCTTTTTTTAGAAAAAAAAAATATATATATCTCCTCACAAAACACATAATAGAATACTTAAAAGATATAACTCCTTTTTTTACTCCTTTTCTGTACCTGCTTATGGGGTTATAATACCTGACAAACAAACAAAAAAATATTAATCCCACGACATCCTTACTCAAACAAAGCTCTAAATCTCAAAAGAGCTATAAAATATATTTGTTTTCATGTCTCCCCCCCTTTAAAATACAAACAACAAATCAGGTCGTATCTAAACAAACAAATATTATATATATATATATATATATATATATATATATATATATATATATATATATATATATATATATATATATATATATATATATATATATATATATATATATATATAGATAACTGTGTGTGTGTCGTTTCTAAACAAAACAATAAAAATCGGTTTAGAGATTTATTATATTAAAAAAAAGAACAAAAAATATTATGTTAAAAATTGCTTTAAGAAGCTCCATCCTATAAAAACAATTCTTAAGAACCCATAATTTTTTTATGGGAAAATGAATTTTATATATATATATATATATATATATATATATATATATATATATATATATATATATATATATATATATATATATATATATATTTGAAAGACCTTCATTTTTATTTTATGGGTTATCTTGTTATCTATATCTTGTGTTACTCGTGTGTGTTTTGTTTTTCTTTGAATTTATGTCCTGAAATTGTGTTTTTTTATGACTTATGTTGTCTCTTTTTAGTTTGGATTTGTCGTCGAAAAATAATTTTTTTTTGTTTTATTTCACTTCAAAAAAAAAAAAACCACGAACCTCCCCGTGGTTCGAGTCCCGGCGCTGAAATCTATTTTTCTCTGTCTGTCTCCCTTTATAAATAGTAATTATAATTTGATTTAAATTAAAATTTAAACGTTCCGTAGTATGAATACTACCAATAACTTGTAATAAACAGGTCAAGTGTGTGCTAGTCAGCACACAGCGAGGATCCGTAGGCCACACTGTATAGTTTAAGTAGTATCCTATTGATGGTGTTTTTTAAAATGCTAAAAAGCTTACTTTGAACTATCCTATGGGTCTGATATTCTCAAAACACATAAACAAATTTCTGATAAAGTATTTTTTTGCCACTGAACCGGACTACAACCATATAGTCCACAGGCCACCATAAGAAGTGAGTCGCTGATTGATAAAGTTTTCTTACCTTATGGAATCGCTTATTTATGCCTTGTCCACCGATGAATTGGGTATATGGCAACTGGGCGCTGGGCCATTTCTTTTTTGTTGACATGCAAAACTTGCCCTTCTGCGGGAACATTGAAAAGAGATAGATAAAGTTTTGATTTTCACAGGATCGTTTAATTAAATTATTTAAAAAACAGTGGTAAAGGTGGCCACCGATAAGAGTGGGCCGTTTGGGGTGACCACCGCCCCAAACATATCGCTTTGCGGGGACGTTAAAAAGAAAACGGCCCACTCATATCGGTGGCCACCTTTACCACTGTTTTTTAAATAATTTAATTAAACGATCCTGTGAAAATCAAAACTTTATCTATCTCTTTTCAATGTTCCCGCAGAAGGGCAAGTTTGGCATGTCAACAAAAAAGAATTGGCCCAGCGCCCAGTTGCCATATACCCAATTCATCGGTGGACACGGCATAAATAAGCGATTCCATAAGGTAAGAAAACTTTATCAATCAGCGACTCACTTCTTATGGTGGCCTGTGGACTAATATAAATACATCGAAAAGACCAAAGTTATAAAAAACATATTTTGTCAATAAAAAATAAAATAATATTTTTTTCGAAATTTAAAAAAAGTGGTATCTTTACTTTTGGTCGAAGAATGTTCAGGAATTTTTTCAGATTTTTTGCACTTCACATAAGCGAGATAGAGGGGGGGGGGACACGTTTCACACCCACTTCAAGCTTGCCTGCGCTCGCCCTATCAAAGTTATATCCAAAGAATTATATATTTTTGTAATCAGCTCGACGTACCCTTTCATATGATACCCCTCATGGTGTCGAAAAAAAAAAAAAAAATTTAACCCTTAAGTTTTTTTACCCTAATTTTATTTATTTTTTTTTTTTAAGTCGCTATATTTTTAAAATATGTGGGCAGGTACAAGACACATACATGCCAAATTTCAAAGTGATCGGACGAAAGATGTAGCCTTGAGAGCAGGCGACCGGACGGACGGACAGACACACGCAGCAAAATATAAGGGTCCTTGGTTTTGTCTCCGGACACTAATTATTTTTGTTTTGATTTTACTTTTGATATAACTCGTATCGTAGACTTTCTCATAATTTACGGGTCCATAATTATGCATGGTCCAGTTTTTTTTTTTTTCCATTTATCAGTTGTTTCATGGTTCTTTTTGGGGTTATATATAATTACTATTGAACATTTTCATCAACATTTACGATAAAACTAATTCCACCCCGGTGAAGAATCGAACACAACCTCTCCCCTTTGCGATGTAAACATTTTTTCTATGACAATACTTTCTCTATATTTAATATACACTATTTTTGAGTATATAACTAGTTGGTCATGGACACCTTAGCGTGGCCCGCTCTTAGACGTCCGTTTTAGAGGCTTTTTCGGGGGCGTGTATCTTTTTTCCTATTCACTTTAAAAAAAAACAAAAAAAACTATTTTTTCCCTTTACGCAAGGCCTACAAAAAAGGTCCTTTGCGTCGGACCGCTGCGGTCGACCGTATTCGAGTTATGCGGAAAAAAACGGTTTTTGGGGGGAAAAGAAACAGTTGTTTCCGCATAACTCGAATACGGTCGACCGCAGCGGTCCGACGCAAAGGACCTTTTTTGTAGGCCTTGCGTAAAGGGAAAAAATAGTTTTTTTTGTTGTTTTTTTTTAAAGTGAATAGGAAAAAAGATACACGCCCCCGAAAAAGCCTCTAAAACAGACGTCTAAGAGCGGGCCACGCAAAGGTGTCCATGACCAACTAGTTGGTATATAGAGTATATGAGTACATAAAGCATTGTAAATAAAATAAATGAATAGTTAAAAAAAATTTAAAAACAAGCTTTTATTCGTATTCTTCTCAGCAAACCCTTTCATTTGATACCCATATCGTGGGCGTGCTTAAAAAATAACTAGTCCGCCATATTGGGCTGTCTGCCATATTGGATTTAGAATTGCGAAACTTAGCTAACCAATCATTGTCATCCAAATTAAATGTGTATACAAAATTTCAATTCAATCGGTTCTGGATAACTGTTTTAAAATTCAGTTGCAAGATTTGACCCGAACATAGACATACAAACATTGTAAGTTAAATAAAAACTTGTAAAATGGAAAAGATCAAGTGCAATATTTAATACCTTGCTTCTTTATGATGATGCTTTGTGATGATCCTACTTTATGATGGTGTTGCTGCTTTATGGTGATAATGCTTTATGATGATGATGCTTCATTGTGATGATGCTTTATGATGTCCTGCTTTATGATGGTGTTCCTGCTTTATGGTGATAATGCTTTATGATGATGATGCTTCATTGTGATTATGCTTTATGATGGTGTTCCTGCTATATGGTGATGATGCTTTATGATGATGATGCTTTATTGTGAAGATGCATTACGATGATCCTGCTTTATTAGTTCCTGATAAACGTTCCTGCTTTATACTGATGATGATAATGCTTTATGATGATCCTGCTTTATGATGGTGTTCCTGCTTTATGATGATGATGCTTTATTGTGATGATACTTTATTATGATCCTGCTTTATGATGATGATGCTTTATTGTGATGATACTATATTATGATCCTGCTTTATGATGGTGTTCCTACTTTATAGTGATAATGCTTTATGATGATGATGCTTTATGATGATTCTGCTTTATGATGTTGTTCCTGCTATATGGTGATGGTGCTTTATGCTGATGATGATGATGATGATGATGAAGCTTTATGATGATCCTTCTTTATTAGTTCCTGATAAACTTCCCTGCTTTATGACGATGATGCATTATGTTGATGATGCTTTATGAATATCCTGTTTTATTAAATTCATTTGTGATCCGGTTCGTTTCTCATCAGCTTACGAGTTCATATAACTTACAACTTTTTTTTGAAAAAAATCGAAACGTTTAAAACATTTTCTTTTCCTTTGATTTAATTATACTTTTAAAACATGGAAATTCTATAAATAAATTTAAATTTGTGTTGTAAATTCCAATACAGAAGTAAACAACTTAATTTAAACAACCCTTAAACTTGACATTTTATTTTGACATTTTTTTATACTCCATCTTTTATTTTTTAACATTTTCTTATTAGCCAAATTCTTTTTACTTCCTTTTTAATTTTTTATTTTATAGTTTATTTTATAAATAAAACATTTGGGTAGTCTCCAAACATGTTGAAAAACATACAACCTTTAAATTAATATTATATATATATATATATATATATATATATATATATATATATATATATATATATATATATATATATATAAATATATATATATATGCATATATTGAAGAATAATAAACTAAATGAAAATAGAAGGTATAGAGGTCTGAGTTAGTTTAAAATTTAACATGTTCCGTCGAGAGCTTAACGAGTGCCGTGTTAGGTACTTTAAAGAACCTGGTTGTGTTTTTTTTGTTTTTATTTAACCCTGCGAGTTAAATTTATTGCCCTTGCCAGCGATGTACTTGTTAAAGTCTTGGGACAAGGTCTGAAATAACTACATGGGGGTTACCTTCTTGTTAAAATTTATGATCACAAATAAAAATTAAAGACAACAGACTGAGAACGTTAACTTGATTCGAGGAAATGCAAAGATAGGGAAGAACTCTATCTTTTATTTTTTATTTTTATATTTATTTATTTTATATACTAGATTTTTTTAAATTTTTATGTTCTTATTATTAAGAGAAAGTATTGTGATGGCGCGAAAATTTGATTTTTAGATTTTGATGGATTTACAATTTTTAAGGTCCCCTGAGGCTAAAAAAGTGGATTTTAGAAAAATGTCTGTCTGTCGTCTGTCGTTTCTGCAGACGCCTAGAGCCTAAACTACTAGGCCGATGTTGACGAAATTTGGCATACATGTTCAGAAAAACCATACCCTAAGGTTAAATCGAGAAATGAATTTTAGTTTTAAATTTGTGGACGCTACCCTCCAAAAACTATTAAAGGAAATGTATTTCTCGAAAACGGTTCCGACGATTTTGATTTAAAAAATTTGTAAATGTAGTCCATTTAAATACGAAACTAACGATATAAATTTTCCCAGGAAAAATCTAGTTCATGAAAAATTAGCTTTAAACGTGGATGGAAAAAGGCCGGGTTCGATTCTCTACTGAGGAGAAGTTATTATTATGATAAATTTTGATGAAACGTTCAATAATAATTAAATGTACATATGAAAACATGAAAACTAATAAATGGAGAACACTGGGCTAAGTAATCGAGAACTCGTATATGAGAAAGTTTTTCTGAGTTGTCTCGGACCGATTTTTTCTATTTATATTGTAAAATATATAAAGAAAGTATTGTGAGGAAGCTTTAAAATCTATATGAAATATTTCAGTGATGAAATCAATTTTAAAATATTGTTGTAACTTATATATTTTAAGATTCCCTGAGTCTCAAAGTTTACTTTGGTCTCAAAGAAATAAGGAAGCCTATTCCTTGGTGAAAATCTAGTAGAAAAGATAAAAAATACCTATGGCTCAACTTCAGGAATATGAGCTATAATGGGGATCATCTTAATAGATTTAAACCTTTACCTCAACTTTAGGAATATGAGCTATAATGGGGAGCATCTTAATAGATTTAAACCTCTGCCTCAACTTTAGGAATATGAGCTATAATGGGGATCATCTTAATAGATTTAAACCTTTACCTCAACTTTAGGAATATGAGCTATAATGGGGATCATCTTAATAGATTTAAACCTTTACCTCAACTTTAGGAATATGAGCTATAATGGGGATCATCTTAATAGATTTAAACCTTTACCTCAACTTTAGGAATATGAGCTATAATGGGGAGCATCTTAATAGATTTAAACCTTTACCTCAACTTTAGGAATATGAGCTATAATGGGGAGCATCTTAATAGATTTAAACCTCTGCCTCAACTTTAGGAATATGAGCTATAATGGGGATCATCTTAATAGATTTAAACCTTTACCTCAACTTTAGGAATATGAGCTATAATGGGGATCATCTTAATAGATTTAAACCTCTGCCTCAACCTCAGGAATATGAGCCTTAATGGGGATCATCTTAATAGAATTTGACCTCTGTCTTAACTTTAATAATATCAGCGTTGATGAAGATCATCTTATTTGATTTAAACCTCTGTCTTAACTTCAAAAATTTGAACGTTGATGGAGATAATGTTTTAAAGAAACAAAACAATTCTCTTAACTAAAGCACAACATCACGACAAAAGGGATAAAACTTTTATAATTTTAAAAAAAGTTTAACAAAAAACCAAGATCAATAAACGATATTGAAAATTAGCTTTTAAAGAAACCAATGTCTCTCTTACTCTCAACCGATTCTAAACTCTTTCTCTCATAATTTTTTTTTTTCTTTTCAAACAAAGAAAATTTTTTCCAAAGTCTAAAGCAACTCTTAACAATTTGCCCAAGTCAAGTTTTCCAAGTTATATTCTCTGAGGAAACTTGTGAAACACGGGAAAGCCATCTGAAACTTTTGGTGTGGAAACTTGGTGCATCACACCGAGTCTTTACTTTACGCACTTCCTTATCTAAGTGAAAACTTTTTTTTCTCTGTCAACTGGTAACAACCGCTGATAATAGACTTTTTTATATTTGTTGTTCTGGAACAGAAGAGATTAACTTTTTTTAAAATATTAAAACATCTCATATGTATACGATTATTTGTATTTAATAATTAGTGGGACAACAGTCAGTGGCGAACACAGGTCTGCCATAAAGTGTATACAACTGTATTTGTAGTGCATGACACAGAGTATCTAATATAATTCGTGGGAATAGCCAGTGGCGGACTAAGCTCTGCAGTGGCGTTCTTAAGTCTGCCAAAAAGTGTATACAACTATATTTGTACTGGATGACACAGAGTAACTAATTATCAGGGGGACAACAGCCAGTGGCGTTCTTAAGTCTGCCAAAAAGTGTATACAACTATATTTGTACTGGATGACACAGAGTATCTAATTATCAGGGGGACAACAGCCAGTGGCGTTCTTAAGTCTGCCAAAAAGTGTATACAACTATATTTGTACTGGATGACACAGAGTATCTAATTATCAGGGGGACAACAGCCAGTGGCGTTCTTAAGTCTGCCAAAAAGTGTATACAACTATATTTGTACTGGATGACACGGAGTATCTAATTATCAGGGGGACAACAGCCAGTGGCGTTCTTAAGTCTGCCAAAAAGTTTATACAACTATATTTGTACTGGATGACACGGAGCATCTAATTATCAGGGGGACAACAGCCAGTGGCGTTCTTAAGTCTGCCAAAAAGTGTATACAACTATATTTGTACTGGATGACACAGAGTATCTAATTATCAGAGGGACAACAGCCAGTGGCGTTCTTAAGTCTGCCAAAAAGTGTATACAACTATATATGTACTGGATGACACAGAGTATCTAATTATCAGGGGGACAACAGCCAGTGGCGTTCTTAAGTCTGCCAAAAAGTGTATACAACTATATATGTACTGGATGACACAGAGTATCTAATTATCAGAGGGACAACAGCCAGTGGCGTTCTTAAGTCTGCCAAAAAGTGTATACAACTATATATGTACTGGATGACACAGAGTATCTAATTATCAGGGGGACAACAGCCAGTGGCGTTCTTAAGTCTGCCAAAAAGTGTATACAACTATATTTGTACTGGATGACACAGAGTATCTAATTATCAGGGGGACAACAGCCAGTGGCGTTCTTAAGTCTGCCAAAAAGTGTATACAACTATATTTGTACTGGATGACACAGAGTATCTAATTATCAGGGGGACAACAGCCAGTGGCGTTCTTAAGTCTGCCAAAAAGTGTATACAACTATATTTGTACTGGATGACACAGAGTATCTAATTATCAGGGGGACAACAGCCAGTGGCGTTTTTAAGTCTGCCAAAAAGTGTATACAACTATATTTGTACTGGATGACACAGAGTATCTAATTATCAGGGGGACAACAGCCAGTGGCGTTTTTAAGTCTGTCAAAAAGTGTATACAACTATATTTGTACTGGATGACACAGAGTATCTAATTATCAGGGGGACAACAGCCAGTGGCGTTCTTAAGTCTGCAAAATGTGTATACAACTATATTTGTACTGGATGACACAGAGTATCTAATTATCAGGGGGACAACAGCCAGTGGCGTTCTTAAGTCTGCCAACATTTTTATACAACTAAATTTGTAATGCATGCCACGGAGTATCTAATAATCCGTGGGACAACAGCCAGTGGCGTTCTTAAGTCTGCCAACATTTTTATACAACTAAATTTGTAATGCATGCCACGGAGTATCTAATAATCCGTGGGACAACAGCCAGTGGCGTTCTTAAGTCTGCCAACATTTTTATACAACTAAATTTGTAATGCATGCCACGGAGTATCTAATAATCCGTGGGACAACAGCCAGTGGCGTTCTTAAGTCTGCCAACATTTTTATACAACTAAATTTGTAATGCATGCCACGGAGTATCTAATAATCCGTGGGACAACAGCCAGTGGCGAAATTAGGTCTGCCAAAAGGTCTATACAACTATATTTGTAACTAGCCTTCATCCCGCGCTCCGCGTGGGGTTCATGCTAGTTATCAGTAGTTATGTTTCCTGTTATCATGCAGGCCTAGCAATTAAATGAAATGCCTAAATAGTTTTGTTTTCAAAGCCTTCTAGGAAGAGAATCAGGACTATACATTCCATTACTAAGAATACATTAATCTCCAAAATAGCCAGTCGAAACTAAGTAATATAGAGGGGTGGGTGGCTCGGAGGCTAGAGCGCTTGCCGTGCAATAACGCAAATTAAGCAGCATCGAGCCGGGTTAGAAGGTGACCGCAGCTCTGGGTTCGATTCCCGGACCAGGCCCCCTCTTAATGTCCATCCAGCATTGTTTTAGCAAATGAGAAGCTCCTCGAAAGAGTGACGCCACCAAGTTTCGGCCTGAAAACCATGATAATGACACCATAATGATCTTCACACGATTGTGAAGATTTCGGTTCCTAACCCGGGTTTTTTTTAATAACCTAAGTGGCCTGCGTCTTCAGGTGTAAAAGCCCCCCGGAATAAAACAAAAGTAATATAAGGTTTGTTCCAACCCCGCTATTTGTACCGTCTTTTGTATCGTCCCGCGGATCGTTCGGGAATCGTTTAGGACAAGTTTTATACGCATGCGCTAACATTGTACTGTAATAAAATCATGTCAGGTTGGAACGAGTTTAGGACTATAATTCGCACTGTATTAAAAACATTAAGGAAACCTAACTGTTAGGAAACCTTCCTGTTGATATTTGTAATTATTGACATAACTGCGCATGTCATACAAACCAGTACATGGTATTGTCAGAGGATCGTTGGGATCGTACAGTGAACGGTTCGCAGACGATCCCTGCCGGAATTGGAACAGTTTCGTGTACGGTACGAAACACTGTCCCAAGTCAGCTTGGAACGGCTTTTATCTACTGCGCATGCCGGTGACGATCCCGCGGACGGTACAATGCTCGGTTGAAACAAACCTATAGTAATAAATAACAATGCTAAAAAATATATAATAAATGAGAAAATAAACTTACTCAAAACCAATTATACTGGGAAGTCATTGAACAATCATCAACCATTGTGGTGCATTAATTTAATTACTAGTCTCTTCTTTCGGAGTTGCACCAGTAAATATTTAATAACTCTAGTTCTAGGACAAATAAATAAAATAATGAATACTCGACAAAAAGAGCATTAGTGTGAGGTGTAAGCACCCTTAACCAGAAATTAAATCGGTCAACAATTGTGATCGCCATAAGAACTCAAAGTAAACAAATATAAGGTAGAAACGATGGAGATAGGACCAAAGTTGTAGATCTTTTAAAACCAGTTACCTCTGGCGCAATCTGCTTTTCGATACGAGTTCCCAGAGGCCCTTTCAGTAGCGATCCTACGTCAATAGTTCTGGGGGGGGGCTAAAGCCCCCCAATGTCTTGTGGGTTTAGTATACATTTTAATGTACCAGGAAGCAACACATTTGTATATTATATGTTGTTACAGTCCTTTCCTGTGGAAATCCTACATGCAGTGGCGTAGCCAGTGGCAAAGTCTGGGGGGGGGGGGGGTATTCGTGTACAACTAATAAACAAAAAACATCTCAGCAGCCAAGTAACAACAACTGTGTTTAGAACGGATTCGTTAGAAATGTTATGCTGATGCTTACTGCAGTACAATATCTTACTGTAAATGGGCGTCGTCTACAGTTAAGTAATGAGGGAGGGGGGGGGGGGGTCCGGGAGTACACCCCAGGAAAATTTTTGAAATATGACCTCTCAAAAAACAGCGCTTTTTATGCATTTCTGAGGTGAAATTGATAATTTAAATCCTGAGGGGGCTAATTTGGTTTCTGGGGGGGCTCAAGCCCCCTTAGCCCCCCCCCCCCCCCCTAGGATCGCCACTGGGCCCTTTGTGTGAAGAAGTTGTTTGGTTATTGAACTACACCTCTTCTATGAAGAGGCCCTACGCCCTACGCCCACATTGCTAAAGGTCATATATTAATAGACTTCTAACCCTACTGAATGATTAAATCAACTTTATTAATGCAATATATAGTACCACAACGATTCCATTAATTATTTCACATTTTGTTGGGAATTGATAATTAAATTTACATTGTATACATTGTAGAGGAAAGCATACATTAATATAATGAATTGATTGAGATTATATTACCACCTGAGTTCAAACCTACGATATCTGCAAGTGACCTAATTGAAACCAGCCTTTTCTTTTAAATTTATTCATTTGTTTGTCAGGAACAAATATTCTATTTAACGTCTAACCTACTTTTCGACTACCTACAAAGCTGAATCTTTCACAGATTCTGTGTTTTTTTCGATGTCTGTTGGAGACCAACAGTTGTTCTTTATTTTACTTTATTATTTATGTTTTTTATTATTTTGTAAAAAATGGCAATTTTAGCAACAAACGGACATATCACTTCTACATTTTAAACTCATTTCTTCGTTAACGTAAATAACGTAAGATTCGCAGGAAACCACGATGCAACCTCCTCCTTTTTTCTTCGAACGTGTTCGGAGAAGGCATCACTTTCACTGGAATTCGAACACATATGATCCTACGCAAGATTTTCCTTACGTAATTACGTAGTAGATAAGGAATCCGAATCCTGCGATATACGCATTCGCCCTCCGAAATCTGCAGAAGACGGTTCTCATCGCTTTGTAAAAGCGACCGACACGTGCACGTGTCACCACTCAAGTATTAATGTTTAAATAATTTAACTTCATTGGTTTAGCATCAGGGCCCTCAGCATCACATAATTTTACTTCACATCTTCTCATCTCTTCGAGTCGAACAGTAGAAGACGTGGGACTAGCAGCTTGCAGCCTAGGTCGCAGCGTCAGCGTGGACAAGTCACCACGGCTAAGTCCATTTTATATGTATAACATTTCATGTATTTAATTTAACTTCAGTGTGAATGTGTGTGTGTGTGATTGTTTTGGTGTGAAACAATTTTGTGTGTAAATTTAACTTTAACTTAACTGGTGTGAATGCGTGTGTGAAAGAAGCTTCACTTATCTTAAATTCCTTTTTTCCGATCTATTGTCTGTATTCGGTTTCGGAACGAATGCAGACAATATATCTGGTTTAACTTCATTTTTCATTTTTAAATTTCATTTGTAAAACAACTGCTGGTAACTTATACCGCGTGGCGTGTGCCACACGTAAATTTATTTTTGATTGCAATTATATGCTTGTTCGTTACGCTATCAATTCTTGTTCGTAGTATTTTATTTTTCCTTTTTTAAAGGTGGTCCTTGGGTTAATTTTGGTAATTTTGAAAACCAGAATATTTTAGAAAATCATATAAGGTTTGTACCCTATGAGTCTAACATAATGGTCTAGCTTTGGGTCGGATTTCAGCTCTCTCAATTTAATTACCCTTCTTTGCTATTTTTCACATCTGTCAATTTCAATCTAAAATTCAATTTATTCTTTCTCGTTATTTCATTTCCTTTCATTACGAACTTTTGGTAGCATTTTTTCCAGTGAATTTAAGTATCCTATGCTATAGGTCGGTTTTTGAACTTTGTTCCTTGTTAAGGTGACCTGTAGTTGTATCTCATTTATTAGGATTTATTTTACCTAATTTCTCTATAATTCATTTCAATGGAATTATTTTCTTATTAAATTCACCTGGACATTTAATTTACTCGTTATTCTTTCTTTATCTAATTTACTTTTTTTTCGAAATTTCTACCAGCAGTTAAATTGTTTAGAATCAGATTTTGTTTGTAATTTTGCCATTTCATAATTGAACTTTGGTTGGACACGTGCGTTTAATTAATTAACAATTAGTTATTTTTTCATTCTGGTCATTTAGGCACTTGATTAATTTTTACCTTTTTTGTTGGGGACTTTAAGCTTATTCAAGCTACAATTTAAGCTACATTTGATTAATGTTTTTTTTATATATCAAGTGTCTTTTGGTTTTCTGCATACTGATTTTCATCTTTAATCATCTGCCTAGGCTTGAGGTTATTTTTAGGATATCCTCAATTATAAAATATTAATTTATTTTCTGGTTCTCCTGCAAGCATTGACTTGTTCCTTTAGTGCCTCGCACTCTTTGTACATTTACTTGTACGTGTAATAAAATTTAAATTTATTTCTTGGATTTCTGACAAGCTACAACTTGTCCCTTTAGTGTTTCACACTTTTGTACACTTGGTGTACTTATAATTAAATTTAAATTTATTTTTTGGTTTTCTAGGCAAGCTACAACTTGTCCTTACACTTTTTTGTACACCTGTTTGTACTTTTTTGGTTAAAATTTATTTTGGTTCTCTTACAAGCTTAGACTTGTTTCTTTGGTGCCTCGCACTCTTTGTACAATTGTTTGTACGTTTAATTAAATTTAAATTTATTTTTTGGTTTTCTAGGCAAGCTACAACTTGTCCTTAGTGTTTTTACACTTTTCGTACACTTGCTTGTACTTATACTTAAGTTAAAATTTATTTTGGTTCTCTTGCAAGCTTAGACTTGTTTCTAGTGTTTTACACTCACTGTACAATTATCATTTGTACTTATAATTTAATTAATTATTTTTTGTTTGGGATTTCATTCAAGCTTGACTTGCTTTGGTGTTGGTATACATTAATTTTACAATTACTTGTATTTATTATTTAAATTTTATTGGTTCTCTCACAAGCTTTGACCTGTGTCTTGGGTGTTCACATTAGTGTAGTTACCTTTACTGTATGATTTTAATTTAAATTTATTTTTTGGATTTCTTACAAGCGTCAACTTGTTTTTTTGGTGTTTATTCATCGTATAACCAACTTTACTTTATGATTTAATTTAAAATTATTTTTTTGGATTTATTATAAACATCAACTTGCTTTTTTGGTTTTCATTTATCGTACAATCAACTTGTACTCATTTCTAGTTTAAGCATTAAACTTATTTGATTGTACAAAGATATTTTTTTTTTTTGTTTCTCAATTTATCATTTAATCTGATTTGGCCATTTATTTGGTCTTGGTGATTCCTGAGTCAACATTTATTTTATTTTCTTTATTTTTGAAAATCTTAGTTTATCAATTTTCAACTTTCTTGGTGTCATTCTTCAGTACGTTGAGTGTAGTACTTAGTTTGAACTCTATTTTGGTTTACCCTTTAATATTACTTTATTTAATTTTTTTTTCCTTCCTTATATTTTATATTTTTTGTCTGATCTCTATCACCATGTTAGGTGAATTGGAATTTGACGCTGAGTCGGTTCGTAGGAAGCTGACTCTTTTAATAGAAGATTTAAGAGAGATCAGAGATCAAGGCAAAAAATGTCTTATGGATCCCACACAAGTTTGGCTATTTATTGGTATGATGAGCTCTATCCAGGGCTTATATCAGCAATTTGATACATTGTATCAGGAACTCTGTGACAGTGTTAGTGAGTCTGGCGAGTCCGCGGCGACTGCTGCCGATCATGCGATGAGATCAAACGCCAAACGTTACTTCCATGAAAGTAATGGCTATTTAGCTAATGTAAATGAGTCGAAGGCACGGCCGTCTACATCCTCCGCAGGTAATCTCACTAGTGTCCTTAACAACACAACAGCTCCATACCATAAAACTAAACTTCCTGTTTTAGAGTTGCCCAAGTTTAAAGGTGATAGGAAGCATTGGCCGCGTTTCAAGGACACCTTTACAAGCTTAGTAAAGGATGATCCTCAATTAAGGGACATTGACAAGTTTCACTATTTAATTCGTTCCCTTGAAGCCTCGGCTTTAACAGTGATCGCTCAAATTCCTGTAAATGAAACAAACTTTTCTGTGGCCTGGTCCATGTTGGAGGAAGTTTTCGACAACAAGCGTCTCCTTGCCACAGCTTATCTTGACCAACTGTTGGACATTAAAAAACTGACATCTAAACCTAATGCTGTCGTGCTCACCAAGCTGGTGTCCGACATCTCTGAAAATATTGCTGCTTTTAAATTATTGGACATTCCGGAAAGGTTAGACTTCATGTATTTCTATCTAGCCAGTCGTTGTTTGGATCCCTACACCCGGGAACAATTTGAGTTGCAAAACACAGCAACATTTCCTACTCTTGACCAATTTGTCAAGTATCTTAGGTCCCGTTGTACAGCCGCTGAGTTGGCGAGTGGATTGTCTTCAGTTACTCTTGTAAAGGATGTCAGGGAGGAGAAAGTGTTGCGTAAGCCTTGGCAACCCAGATCTATGTCATCTGGCAAGTCAGCCTTAATGACTAGTTCTGGCAATAGATCTCCAGTTAAGGTAACTTCTCCATCATCACGAGCCTCTTCTAGCCCTTATCGAAGAACGCAGAGTTGTTGTTGCATCTGCAAAGGACCTCATCTCTTGATGAATTGCGTTAAATTCAGTAGTGTCTCTGTGGCAGAACGCCACCGCTTATTACGATCATGGAAAGGTTGTAGGAATTGTCTTCATTTTGGTCATGATACGTCTCAATGTACCTCCAAATACTTTTGTAAGTTTTGTAAACGCAAACATCACTCTTTACTTCACGGCTTTACTACTCCTCAAAATTCTTTAAAGGTTGGATCTTCCAATTCTTCGTCCCCGTCAGACAATGTAACTTCATCACACGAACAAAACATGTCACCTCCCGACACGCGTAAACCTGCTTCATTGAACACTGTTGGTTCGGGTCAGTTAGAAGTTATGTTGGGAACGGTCGTGTGTAACATATTGGATCCTAAGGGTAAATTACATTCTATCAGACTTGCTGTTGACTCTGGTAGTCACTTTTCTTTTATCACTCGTTCTTTCGCTGACCGTTTAGGTTTGGATATCGATATTTATTCTGCAGGTGTTTGGGGTATTGGAGAAACTCCGCTACCTGGCTTTAAAGGTCGAACTCGTTGTTCACTTTCTCCTAGTCATTCTATTTATCCTCAATTGTCAACCACTGCTTTGGTTGTTGACACTATTACTTCAGCATTACCTGGATTTCATTCTGATGAAGGTTTCTGGCAACCTTATCTTGAGTATGAGTTGGCTGATCCCAAGTTTTGGGAGTCACGACCTATTGACTTCTTAATTGGTTGTGATTTATTTCCTGATATTTTAACAGGTCAATTGATATCGGTGTTGCCTGATATGCCAAAACTTCTTGGTACTATTTTTGGTTTTACTGTTTTGGGGCGTGTCAGAGACATTTCTGAAGTTTTTTCTTATCCTGCTCTTATCGCTAATGCTGAAATATCTTCAGATTCATTAAATGATCAATTATGTCGGTTCTGGGAATTGGAAGAACCCGCAGTTAATAACTCTCTTAATCCTGATGATGAGCGGTGTGAGGATCTTTTCCGTACTACACATTATCGTTTACCCACAGGTCGTTATGTTGTGAGAATGCCATTTAAATGTGAAAATCCTCAGCTTTTCGGTACTCGAAACTTAGCCCTTCGTCGGCTGGAACATCTTGAGTCCAAGTTGCAACGGAAACCTGAACTTCGTTTATCTTATAATGCGTTCATGCGCGAGTACTTAGATCTGGGGCACATGCAACTCGCCAAACAACCAGGCAAGGTGTTTATTCCTCATCATTGTGTGTTTAAGGGAGATAAGGACAATATTAAGATAAGAGTAGTGTTTGACGCAGCTGCTCGAACTTCGAGTGGTTCCTTAAATGATCACTTATTAGTTGGTCCCAAATTGCAAACAAACATGGTTGACATTTCTTTGAATTTTCGTCTTCATAAATATGTTTTTACTACGGACGTTGTAAAGATGTTCCGACAGATTTTAATAGATGTTCAGGATAGGCTTTATTTACATATTCTATGGCGCTTTTCTCCCGAAGAGGCCGTTGAGGAGTATGAGCTGCAAACTGTAACTTATGGAACAGCACCAGCCCCTTACTTAGCTATTCGTGCGTTGAGACAAGTTGCGAAAGATGAAGGTTCTGCCTTTCCTTTAGCTGCTGCTGCCGTGCTTAGCGATATGTATGTTGATGATTTAGTTACAGGTGCAAATTCATTGCCTGAAGCCTTAGAGCTTCAACGTCAAGTCGTTGCCTTACTAGGTAAAGGCGAATTTACTTTAGGAAAGTGGGCGGCCAACCATCCTCAATTATTAGAAGTATGTAACTCACAGGAAACCTCAGGTTTGGAACCTGTTTCATTGAGTGCTAGTGACGACACCTCTATTAAAATTTTAGGTCTTCAGTGGGACCCCACTTTAGATTCATTTTCGTATAAAATAAATTTACCACTGGAAACATGTACTAAACGTGCAGTATTATCGGCTATGACAAAGATATATGATCCTCTTGGTTACATCGGTCCCTCGGTGGTCTTGGCCAAGATTTTAATCCAGGAATCCTGGAAACTTCAATTGACTTGGGATCAAGACTTTCCCCAACACTTAAAGGAACGTTGGTTAGAGTTTGTTAATACTATGCCTTTGTTAGGCAAACTTCGTATTCCCCGTTGGATTGTTCCGAACGTTGGTTCTGTTGAAATTTTAATTTTTGCCGATGCCTCGGAGACTGCTTACTGTGCTGCGGCTTACTTAAGATCCGTATCTGAAAAGTGTGTTCAGGTACATCTTTTGTTTGCTAAAACCAAACTTGCGCCAGTCAAAAGGTTGACTATTCCTCGTCTGGAACTCTGTGCTGCTTTGCTTGCTGGTCGCGTATGGCAGAATCTAAGCAATTTTTGTAACAGACTTCCTTCTAATCCCAAAGTTTTCTTTTTCTCTGACAGTATGATTGTCCTTTCATGGTTGCAAACACCAACTCATCGTTTAAAAACTTTTGTTGCTAATCGTGTGGAAAAAATTAATGAATTAACGTCGGCAGGTGAGTGGCAACATGTGGCTTCTTGTGATAACCCTAGTGATCTAGGTTCCCGAGGTGTCACCCCAGAATTGATGTTAGGTAATACACTCTGGTTTAACGGTCCTGAATGGGCAATCCTTGATCCTTCTGAATGGCCGGTGATAAGTTCACCCTTTAAAGTTGATGTTCCCGAATTAAAGGATGTTCCCTGCTCTACATTAATTACTTCTGTTCCGGAATATTCTTTAGTAAATTGGTTTGATCGTTTTTCTACCTTTAATAGAATCGTCCGTACTTTAGCTTATGTTTTACGTTTTGTAAATAAATGTCGGAAGTTATGTTCGGATTCTGCCGAATTGAGTGAGGAAGAGGTAGTCAGTTCAAAGCGAATAGCCGTAAAGCTAGTTCAGAGACATTTCTATTTTGGTGGCAAAATTCCTTCTTCTGAAACTTCAATGCCTAAGGAGTTGATTAGTTTGAGTCCTTTTCTTGATGAAGCGGGTGTTCTGTCGGTAGGCGGTCGCCTTAAATTTTCTAGCATGTCAAGGGAATCTAAACATCCTTATATTTTACCGGGCAAGGCGCACTTATCTCGTTTAATAGTAGAACACTATCACCGCACCTTATGTCATTGTGGACCTTCACTATTGTTGGCTACTCTTCGAGGAATATTTTGGATTACTGGAGCCAGAAATTTGGTACGGCAAGTCACTCGTCAGTGTGTGAGCTGCCGAAAATTTGACGCATCTTCTATTCAACCGGTTATGGGTGATCTACCTGCTGTTAGGTTCCGCGAAGGGAGGGCATTTCTTCATGTTGGTATTGATTTTGCTGGTCCTTTCTTTGTTAGGGAGTCGTTACGTAGAAAGGCTCATACATATAAGGCATATTTGTGTATTTTTGTGTGTTTAAGTACTAAAGCCCTTCATCTGGAACTTGTATCTGCACTTAGTACAGAAGCCTTTTGCGCTTCATTGGACAGATTCATTGGAAGGCGAGGCTTGCCAGAGCGGATTCTTTCCGATAATGGAACCAACTTTGTCGGCGCAGCTAACGAATTGAAAGAATTATACCATTGGTATTTTTCGCCAGAAAATCAAGATTCCTTAAGGTTGTATGGTGCTCAAAAGGAGTTAAAGTGGAGCTTCACTCCTCCGTACGCCCCGTTTTTCGGCGGAGTTTGGGAGGCCGGTGTCAAGTCTGTCAAGAGATTACTTCGTTCGGTGTATGGCGACAATGCTTTGACTTTTGAGGAGCTGGCGACTTGGCTAATTCGCATCGAAGCCATCCTTAATTCTCGTCCCCTTTGTCCTCTGTCCAATGACATTTCTGATCTTGACTTTTTGTCCCCTGGACACTTTCTTATAGGTTGTCCATTGATTTCCGTACCCGAGAAGTCTCTGTTGAAGGTACCTGAAAATCGTCTCACCAGATGGAAACTGGTATTTCAAAAATCAGAACATTTCTGGCAGCGTTGGAGAACTGAATATCTCACGTCTCTACAAGAGAGGGTAAAATGGCGCAAACCTGCATATAATTACAAACAAGGAGATCTCGTCTTGATCAAGGAGAGCACTGCACCTCGTTTGCGTTGGCCAATTGGCAGAATTTTAGAAGTTTTCCCAGGGCATGATGGTGTTGTAAGGGTTGCGTTAGTTAAATCTTGTAGTTCCACGCTGAAACGTCCAGTCAATAAACTCATTCCTCTTTTTATGCTAGATGAGGATTCTCCTCCGGTTAGAAAATCTGGTTTAGAGCAACTTAAAATTTAATCTTAATCTAATTTTTTTTTTGAATTCCTAAAGAATTTAAAATTTTCTTTGTAAATTTTGGTAGGCGGTATGTTGGAGACCAACAGTTGTTCTTTATTTTACTTTATTATTTATGTTTTTTATTATTTTGTAAAAAATGGCAATTTTAGCAACAAACGGACATATCACTTCTACATTTTAAACTCATTTCTTCGTTAACGTAAATAACGTAAGATTCGCAGGAAACCACGATGCAACCTCCTCCTTTTTTCTTCGAACGTGTTCGGAGAAGGCATCACTTTCACTGGAATTCGAACACATATGATCCTACGCAAGATTTTCCTTACGTAATTACGTAGTAGATAAGGAATCCGAATCCTGCGATATACGCATTCGCCCTCCGAAATCTGCAGAAGACGGTTCTCATCGCTTTGTAAAAGCGACCGACACGTGCACGTGTCACCACTCAAGTATTAATGTTTAAATAATTTAACTTCATTGGTTTAGCATCAGGGCCCTCAGCATCACATAATTTTACTTCACATCTTCTCATCTCTTCGAGTCGAACAGTAGAAGACGTGGGACTAGCAGCTTGCAGCCTAGGTCGCAGCGTCAGCGTGGACAAGTCACCACGGCTAAGTCCATTTTATATGTATAACATTTCATGTATTTAATTTAACTTCAGTGTGAATGTGTGTGTGTGTGATTGTTTTGGTGTGAAACAATTTTGTGTGTAAATTTAACTTTAACTTAACTGGTGTGAATGCGTGTGTGAAAGAAGCTTCACTTATCTTAAATTCCTTTTTTCCGATCTATTGTCTGTATTCGGTTTCGGAACGAATGCAGACAATATATCTGGTTTAACTTCATTTTTCATTTTTAAATTTCATTTGTAAAACAACTGCTGGTAACTTATACCGCGTGGCGTGTGCCACACGTAAATTTATTTTTGATTGCAATTATATGCTTGTTCGTTACGCTATCAATTCTTGTTCGTAGTATTTTATTTTTCCTTTTTTAAAGGTGGTCCTTGGGTTAATTTTGGTAATTTTGAAAACCAGAATATTTTAGAAAATCATATAAGGTTTGTACCCTATGAGTCTAACAATGTCAATTGAATGTTAATCAAAAAATGGGCCAAGTATGTGTCTTTTAGCACACACAAAGTGTCTCTAGGCAATTTAACAAATTGGACAAGTTACCCAGCATAATCGGCCATTCTGTATCAAGATGGTCGCCATTTAAATTTTGTTTTAGCTAAAACTTTTGAACTATTTATTATAATAACGTGAAACAAACGTAATGAAATTGCTCCGAAGTGCCTCAATTTGTTCTTAAGATTACAACGCCAAATTTGAAGATACGAAATCTCACCAGGGCTGCCAACTTTACGGTAATAACCGTAAACTTACGTTAATTCTTAGTCACGCACAAGCACAGTAATTAATTCATTACCACAAGCAAAAATATGGTAATGTACGATAAAAAGAACTGTTGATTTTCCATAAAATTGTTGAAAATAACAAGCCAGATTTCTTAAATGATTAATACTGACAGTCGCTTCTGCACCTCAATAATTCTGCAAAGTTTAGCAGTTAAGGCGAATCCCCTGTTGTAATTTTCTGTTCATATTTTCTTTCTTGTACTTATTTTTACAGTGGCATGCGTTTCCGTTTCATTTATGTTATGGCTTTTAATTTTCTTGTTTGTCGTGTCACTTTTGTGTTCTCCTTAGATCGTTATTATTTGTATCTTATAAGTATATATTATGGAATAATGAATGAAAAAAAAAAAAAAATATATATATATATATATATATATATATATATATATATATATATATATATATATATATATATATATATATATTGTCGTGCAGCTACCTAAAACGAAAATGCCAAAACACGGTAAGCAAAAGTCTAGGTCTGAGGGGACCGAAACAAATTCACCTCATAAACACTGGATTCATACGATCCCCGGTGACCAGTATAAAGTATTTACCAGTAGAAATAACCTTATATATCTTTAAATGGAAGCAGACGTGGGATTGTGGGTAATTACGATCATTTCATTTGAGTGATACGAGAATGTACGGTAAATTTAAAAGGATGCGTACGAGATTTCTTGGGTTTCAACAGCTGATTTTGGGTTAGAGGTGGTTAGAGTTGGTTGGAGGTGGTTAGAGGATGGTTAGAGGTGGATTGAGGTGGTTAGATGTGGTTAGAGGTGGTTGGGTTCAACAGCTGATCTTGGGTTAGTGGTGGTTAGAGGGGCTTGAAGGGGATTAGAGGTGGTTAGAGATGGTTAGACGAGGTTAGAGGTAGTTAAAGGGTTAGTTAGAGGTAGTTGGAGGTGGTTAGAGGTGGATAGAGGTGGTTGGGTTCAACAGCTGATATTGAGTTAGAGGATGGTTAGAGGTTGTTAAAGGGGGTTAGAGGATGGTTAGAGGTGGTTGGAGGTGGTTAGAGGTGGATAGAGATGGTTGGAGGTGGTTAGAGGTGGTTGGGTTCAACAGCTAATCTTGGGTTAGAGATGGTTAAAGGGGGTTAGAGGATGGTTAGAGGTGGTTAAAGGGGGTTAGAGGATGGTTAGAGATGGTTAAAGGGGGTTAGAGGATGGTTAGAGGTAGTTGGAGGTGGTTAGAGGTGGACAGAGATGGTTGGAGGTGGTTAGAGATGGTTGGGTTCAACCGCTGATATTGGGTTAGAGGATAGTTAGAGGTAGTTAGAGGGGGTTAGAGGATGGTTAGAGGTGGGTGGTGGTGGTTAGAGGGGGATAGAGATGGTTGGAGGTGGTTAGAGGTAGTTGGGTTCAACAGCTAATCTTGGGTTAGAGATGGTTAAAGGGGGTTAGAGGATGGTTAGAGGTGGTTAAAGGGGGTTAGAGGATGGTTAGAGGTGGTTTAAGGGAGTTAGAGGATTGTTAGAGGTGGTTGGGTTCAACAACTGACTTTGGGTTGGCAACCCTATAGATGACACTGTGTCAACATTGATAAGCGATAAGAATGACATGTATTAAACCTTTATCGTATTCTGTAGCAAAGCTCGGGGATCCTGCTAAACATAAATAACAATTTTAAATTAAAGATGTATGTATAAGTGTTGTAATGCTTTAATCAGTGCTTAATGTTGAAGTATAAGAATGTGGTTTATGGTATAATCTAGAATCTAGAAGTTTGAGAGAATAAATCTAAGGTTGATTTAGAGTTAGGAGTATGGATTAAGGTGGTTGTATAAAGCATTAGAAGCTGTGAATTATTAAGCCCTGTGAATCTGTTGGAGGAAACTTTAAAGTTTAGAATTAAACTTTACACTGTATAGAGAGAGAGACAGGAGATATTAGTCGGTCCATGGATGAGTTAGGACTATAGTCTGAGAGACGAGCATCGGGTCTGAAACTTTAGCTTCCAACAGTAGCTTCAAAACTTAAACTCTGGAATCCTTTTACTTAACCATCATAATTCTAACAAACCATTCACACTACTCTGATATATGTTTCAATTCATTGCAGAGAGCACTTCCAAATATATTGTTTGCTTCCACACTTGGAATGAATTAGCCAACATTTATTACGACACTTGTAATATTCACCATGCTACGTAAAATGTCCTTTATACCTTCTAATGTTAAAACATATTAATGTTATACTGCAATGTACAACGAATGAATATTATTAATGTGTTTACAGCGTTTCTCCCCCATAATAGAGTGCATTTGATTGTTATTGGTGGGTTTTTGTGAAATAGTCTGCCAATGTGGCAATTAACTTCTATAGCGTTCTATATCTAGTTCAGGAGCTAGCGTGCAAAAAAATGCCTGACTAACATCAAGCTAGAATTTTGTATACAAGTCAATCTTTTAGCGCCTTTTAAGAATATATGGTCGGCTAAGTTCGTCTGCGGGACATTGCTTGGCAATAGGCGTTTGAAAAAAACAAACCGGTGGAGAGCGGCCATGTCTCACCAATTATGATGGACAATGTGATTTTCATGATCCTGAGTACAGAATTAGTTAGTAGACCGAAAATCAAGTCGATGTTATTTTCACACTTGATAGGTTAGTAATTCAAATATTACTAAAAATCAACGTGGTCACCTGTCAAGGGACAAACTAACATCAACTTGACTTTCAGTCTACTACTCAGAACTAATTCTGTACTCAGGATCATGAAAATCACATTGTCCACCATAATTGGTGAGACATGGCCGCTCTCCACCGGTTTGTTTTTTTCCAACGCCGATTGCCAAGCTATGTCACGCAGATGAACTTAGTCGACCACATATTCTTAAAAGGCGCAAAAAGATTGACTTGTATACAAAATTCTAGTTTGATGTTAGTCGCAGACACTTTTTTGCACGCTATCTCCTGGACTAATCGTATACTTTTGCTTCCGAGCACGTTGATCGTTCTGAAGAACGAAAACTATTTAGGTCTCAGATTTCAAAAATTCCACGACAGAAATCCGTTTCAGACATCAGAGAACATTTTTGGTTCTGTGTCTGTCTGTCAGTCTGTCACCCATTTTTGGTGAATCAACATATCTTAAAAACTGCTCATCTGATGTTATTAAAATTTGGATGGTAGGTCACAATTAACCCATTGTTGATCCCATATAAGTTTCACCTTCTAGGTGAAACTTATTTGGAAGCCTTAGAGGAAGCTATGTTATGTGCCACACCAATTGGGAGTCTATTTTTAATTACGTTGTTTAAATCAGTCTAAATTGATTTGATATATTACATGAATTAAAGTATCAATTTAGCAAAAGTTAAAGACCGCAAATGGTTCATCTGGGGCTATCTACGGCTTACTTTTGATTAACTATAAGTTTTATACAAATCAGATAAGTACTTTTGAAGCTATAGGTATAAAGAAAGGTATGTTTGTGCGCATGTTGAAGAGAAATGGGTGCAGAGGATTGAAACCTTTATGGGATCAACAATGGGCTAATTATGATGTTCCATCCAAATTTCATATAAATCAGACGATTAGTTTTTAAGATATGTTGGTTCGCAAAAAGTGAGCGACAGAAAGATACGGAACCAAAAATGTTTCCTGATGTCTGAAATGGATTGTCTTGGAATTATTGAAATCAGAGACAAAAAAAAAAATTTAGTTCTTCAAAAAGATCACATAGCTTCCATTACATTCGGTAAGGTCGGAGGCAAAAATGATTCATTATAATTTACTTCAGAACTTACCGAAGGTTGAGCAGAATTTGGACCCTCCAATTCAATAACTCCCTCGCTGAAATCAGGAATATCAGAGGAGTATCAGACATCAATAGTCCAGGAGATAGCGTGCAAAAAAAGTGTCTGACTAACATCAAGCTAGAATTTTGTATACAAGTCAATCTTTTAGCGCCTTTTAAGAATATGTGGTCGGCTAAGTTCGTCTGCGGGACATAGCTTGACAATAGGCGTTGGAAAAAAACAAACCGGTGGAGAGCGGCTATGTCTCACCAATTATGGTGGACAATATGATTTTCATGGTCCTGAGTACAGAATTAGTTAGTAGACCGAAAATTAATTTGATGTTAGTTTATCCCTTGACAAGTAACCACGTTGATTTTTAGTAATATTTGAATTACAAACCTATCAAGTGTGAAAATAACATCGACTTAATTTTTGTTTTACTAAGTAATTCTATACTCAGGATCATGAAAATCACATTGTCCACCATAATTGGTGAGACATGTCAGCTCTCCACCGGTTTGTTTTTTTCAAACGCCTAGTGCCAAGCTATGTCCCGCAGACGAACTTAGCCGACCACATATTCGTAAAAGGCGCTAAAAGATTGACTTGTATACAAAATTCTAGCTTGATGTTAGTCAGAGGCTTTTTTGCACGCTATCTCCTGGACTACAACGAAAATGTTTGGTCTTGGGTCTGTCTATATTGTGTACATTTAACAATTTTTCGATCCACTACGAACATGATAATTAATAAACATGTGAATATTTATTTATTGATATTAAAAAAAGGATATCGAAGCAGGCAAAATTAAATCAATTAAAAAAAAATATATATATTGATATATATGTATATTTTGATTTAATCGGACAAAACAATTCAAAATTTTAATCACTTGAAAAGAACATACCAAAGAAACGATGTTTGATCAAATTTGTTATTTTTTTTAAAAAAAAAAACCCTGTAATTTATTTTAAGCAACTAACTAAATCTTGAGAGATAAAAAAACATTTCTTTAAGAAACCTCTTGAAATTAATCCGATAACGTTAATTAAAGTTGAAGAATCAGTTAGCGTCTCATCCCCGTGGCATAGTTAGGTACTAACAACCTTTCTCCTTAGTTAACAGATTATTAAAACTAACAAGCCTTAAAATTAAAATTAATATTCACCTCTTTTCTTCTGCCGTAAGCCATAGAAACGTGTGTTTATTTTTGAAAAAAACTTTTTGTTTGAAAATCATTATTTTTTATTATTATCTTTGTTTATAAAAGCAAACATTATTGCTTGTGAGTCTACCAATGTCTTTGTTTCTCTGCAAAATCAAAATTTCCACTCCCTTATTACGTTTTAGACCTTCCTGAACTAATTTAGTTTCCTCTGTCTGTCTGTGTGTCCACGAATCCTTACCACACAAATAAATCCCACAATTTTCATCCTATTGTGATGAAATTTTCAGGGATTACGTGGTTAGACTCTGGATAGTCCCCTATGAATTTCATCGCTCGCGGATCAATGGTGGCTAATCTACGCAGGCACAATGGTAAAATTCTCCGAATTTCTTTTGACATAATGATCCGATTTTGCTCAAATTTGAAGAATAGTTGAGGATCGAACGTATAATGATGCCATATAAATTGCATCATGACCAAATCAGAGGTCGACACTGCGCATGTGCAAACGTGATATTCTAACTACACTCACACACGCATAACTTCCACCATTTTTACTACCTGATGAATTATTCAGTGAATGTGAAATTAAGGTAATATATTGTCACGCATGAATTTTATTGTAATTGGATTTATAGTAGCCATTGCGCATGGGCAAACGTAAAAATACGTGAAACATCAATTTCAAGGTCTAACCAACCGTCTATTATTATTTTTTTTTTTTTTAAGTTTTTATATCAAAATTATTTTTCTTTAAAATAAATTAGTGTAGTATTACTTAAACCTTTTTGTTATTTTGCCCTAAAAATGATAAAATTATTGACAAGAAAACAATGGATTTACGAGTATATTATAAAATTCAGTGTGGCACATAAATGGTGTGGTTCTATAAATTGGACGAATCGTCACAAGCTTATAAAATATTGTGATCCTACTGAGCATTGAAATTGATTTTGTAACCTCACAAAATATAAAATGTAGCCCTAGTCGGGTTACATTTTATTAAATTATTGGAACGAAGTTCCTTATGGCACGTTCTGGAGCCCGGGAGTGAATCCGAAAAATGCGACCAAAATCACCGTCACAAAATCACCGTCACGCAAAATCCGTCACGAAATCTACAGATAACGATAACTTGAGTAAAAGCTCACCGAGTTAGATGAAATTTGGTACACATGTTCATTTTACCAATGCCCAGGCTGAGTTCGTCGGAAAACGTTATCCACCCAAGCGTTCACGCGCAACGCTCGCGTAAACGTAAACTTTAAAAGACGGGAAAAAGTGTTATTAAGGAAGCCTGTTACTAGACTTGTTTTGATTATTTTTGTTATATATGTCAAAAATGTCACTTTGTTTTGTAAATAAATAAAATGTAATCATGTAAAATTTCACCCTGATACAAGCAGAAGCTGTAGAGTAGGGAAGAGATATATTTTATAATATTTTAAATTAATTGGCCGGGTAGGTAGAAAACAGTCCTATTTCAATCCAAATTCCTTTAACAAACATACTCTTTCACTATAAACTCATCATGATCAACTTTTTTCTTATATTTAATATATTTTTATAGTAAGACGCTTGCTTTAATGATACAAATAATGATTTTCTTTTAATTTTTCCTTTACTCTTGCTAGGTACAAACAGTTCGTTACTTTTAATTTTGTCTCTTTTCTAACTCCGCCATGAATAAGTAGTTAGCAATGTTTACGTACTTAGCAGTGTGATTTTAAAATTTGATTTTGATATTTAATGAAAAATGTAAAGGAACTTCGTTCCTACCGGGTGTCCCGCGACACCACACGTATTCTTTATAGAACTATCTGTGGGCAACTTCAAACGAAATATACGAATTTCTTCGAATTCGGATGAGTACTTTTTAAAAATATTGGTAATAATATAAAAATGGTTTTTTCCCATGCGGAAGAGAACAAAATGAACTAAAGAATGTAAAAATGAATATGGAACCAACAACAGGCTTATTATGACCTGGGTAATTTTCAAATAAAATGTACCTTTTCTGTCCCAAGATTTTACAATTTTATTGTAACTAAAAAATTTCATATTAATGGAAAATAAAAAAACCTTTAGGTTTATTGATCAGATGTCTGTCTATTATTGTGTTAATCAGGGTCATTTTATGGCTTATAAGGTGAAAATTTCTTGCTTCAAAAAATTTTAATGTTAAAAATTGTAATGAGTGTTACGTCTCACAGTAGTTTTGATAACATGTAATGTGATTTTTATTCATTTTTTTCATAAGTTTTTTTTTTTCATTATATTTTTTTTTTTAACCAATAAAATATCCAAGTTATAAATCCAATATAAATGGGATAGGAAAAAATAAAACTTTAGTACAAAACGAAACAAATATATTTATATGTATGTCCCAAGGGTTTTGTAATGAGTGTTACCGATAAGAGTTGGCAGAATTAGAGGGTGAGAATGAAAGAAAGAAGGAGGGATAAGGGTTTGTTTATGTTAAGAAGACATTTAAGTCAGTAATGGTCGACTTTTTAAAGTTAAAAATGTAATGAGTGTTACCTGTAATGAGTGTTACTATTCCGTTAGTTCTACAATACTGTATATTTTAAAACTTAAAAAAAATGATTGAGTTTAATGTTTTTACAAAAAATAAATTTGCCGCATGTAAACAAAAATTGTAAATAAAAGTTTAATGGTTAAAGACTCCAATCCCTTCAATCAAAGATCCTTCGAAAAATCACCAATTCCCCACCATACGTTTCTAACCTTACAACTCACCACGACCTAAAAATTCCTTTTGTTCATGACCTCGCTTCTACCCGTTATAAACATTTCCATGAAACCTTAAATCACCATCCTAATCCTTTAGTCAAATCCATGGCATCCCTTCATATCCCTGATCAACCACCTCGTCGGCTGAAGAGGCATTGGCCTCGTGACCTGCTACTATAGTTCACAACCTCAACCGATGGACTAGATTTAATGTTACTGTTTAATGTTAATGTTATGGATTACATGTTAGATTAATGATACGCACGACAGGAGTACTACCACTGGGTAGCCTCTCCTCTCATGACAATCCATGTCACTCATAAAATTTGTTATCATTATTACTTATAGCAAAATGAATTTGCAAGTAATTTATATGTAAAATTAAAAAAAAAAAAAAAAAAAAAAAAAAAAAAAAAAATGTTTAAAGAAAATTTAATTTTTTCTAGGTCCAATATATTAATGTGTTATGAATGTTACCATAATTTAATGAGTATTACTTGAATAACAACAAATTCTTATGGGTAGCCGTGTCCAACTATTTTTTTAATAAAGTAAAATTATTTTTTCTTCTTCTTCATAATAAAAACTTTTATTACAATGCACTGAAAACGTATCCTTTACATTTTTGAAGCTTTGAGGAAACATTAAAAGATAATAAATGTAACACACATTACTTTTTTTAAAAAAAATTACAAATATTTTAGGTCTAAAAAATATTTCTGGTGGGATGAAAGAGAATATTTATGTCATATATACAATTTAGTAACGTTTCATAAAAACAGAGAAACAAAATCTAAAAAAATACCGTTTTAAGATAGTAACACTCATTACGACAAAAATGTGATTTTTTATGTATATATTATGTTCATATATATGTAAATAAATTTGAAAACTGACTGTTATTGAACGAAAATGTCATCCTAAGTGCCTGATGTGTCAGAATAATCAATATTATCATGTCTAAGGCTTATTTTAATTTTCTATAAAGTAGCCAAATTGATTTCCCTAAAGGTACATTTTATTTGAAAATGACCCACCTACTATTTAAATTTCATAAAAATCGTACTTGTGGTTTTTTAGATATGGTGGTTTGCAAAAATATTCAGATTTTTCAGACAGACAAAATGATCGATTGGCAGACACTAGACCTAAAATGTTCCCTGATATCTGCATCACAATATTTTCTCTCTTAAGCTACTGAATATAATATTAAGAAAGGGAGAAAAAAAATTATTTTGACATTTTATTATTCCTTTAAATTCTTAATTGATTATTACGTCTTAAGAGTTGGCTTAAAATATTATTATTTATTTAAGCTGGAGATTAAGTTTGTTAAGCCGCGTATAAAAGTTCTGTCAAAATATAACTGGACAGATCATTGTTATGCATATTTATGATATACATTATATATATATATATATATATATATATATATATATATATATATATATATATATATATATATATATATATATATATATATATATATATATATATATATATATATATATATATATATATATATATATATTATATATATATATATATATATATATATATATATATATATATATATATATAGAGAGTGACCAAAATAAAGTTACATAACATTCGTGACAAATATACCATCGGACTTTTGAGTTGGTTCTAAACTTTCTATAATGCTGATTCTTTAACCAAGACAGCCTCCATTTTTTTTTTTTTTTTTTTTTTTTTTTTCTTCTTCTGTTTTGGACGTGTTATTCTTTTTTAAAGACGTCTTCTTAACATTTTTGTTCTTTTATTTTAAAACAAGAGAAGGGATTTTTTTTTTTTTTAATTTTACAATGCCCAGAAAAAGAAATGTATTAATGTCATTTTGAAAACGAAAATATAAACAATTTTTCAAAAAAAATGTTTTAGGATTGATCGAATGAATTTATGAATTATAAAAATAAAAATGGAACTAAAGAAGAAGATAAAACTTTTTAAAAAATTATAAGTCAGAGATTGATACTACGAATAAATTAAGTTTTCATTTTTGCTAAACTTTCCCCAATTTATAGGGTCTCTCAGGTAATCTCCATCACCGTTTATCTTTTTGAACATAGAAAAAATAGTATATTGTAACTGTTATTATACTTGACTGTAACTTTTTTTATCTACGATTGATACGAAATATAAACATTATCATTATATCTCTGTTTAGATGCGTAGAAAGTGATTATTTACGTACTTGTATTCATTGGGCATGCGCGTCTCATAGTTCTAAAGAATTCCTCTTCATTACCACACTAGTGCGGTAAAGAAGAGGAATTCTTCAGCTTTACGCATGATTAGAGAGTTTGTTTACATTTAACAAAACTAATTTGCTATTCTTTTATTAAAATAACTGTTTATATCGAGTTTTTAGTGAATAACAATGAATGAATCAAGTGGCTTTGACGAAAATGTAGAGAATAATACTCCTCCAGAAATAATTAATTCGGCAACAAATACAACTCAAAATTTAATGCCATCTTTATCAAGAGAGAGATACGAACTTACATACAGCAAGTTTATTTTTATCTGTATTTATTATCTATATATATATAACTAAGAGTGACAGTGACTGATCATCAAAAATTCTCCTACTTCCCATTGACCTAGAGATTTGAAATTTGGTACATAGATAGAGTGTACCATAAATAGGAAAGTGCGGCCATTTTGATTTCGATATGTGTCCGCCATATTGAATTATAGCCGCCATCTTGGATTTTTTCATCAGTAATTCTCCTACTTCCCATTGACCTAGAGATTTGAAATTTGGTACATAGGTAGAGTGTACCAATACTAGAAAAGTGCGGGTGTTTTGATTTCGATATATAGCCGCCATATTGAATTATAGCCGCCATATTGGATTTTTAAAACACGTGTATATTTTTATGTGTCGTATATCGTTTTAAAGGCCTTGATTAATACTTTAATGTTGTGGTATTTATTTATTTTTAAAATGTTTTGTACGGGTACATTTGTACCGATTTGTACTTTTGGTTCAGGTTAAGAAGGTGAAATAATTTTTTTAAATTTTATTTTTACATTTATTAGAATTCATTAGCCTAAATAATGATCTTATACATGGTTTGATTTTTAAATATATTTTTGGTACCTATGGGTACACGGGTACAAATATGCTTTTAAACACAACACCTACTTTCATGTATATCGTTGAAAAACTCTTGAATAGGCCTTTTAATGTAGTTATGTAGTGTTTTGTGATATTTTTACTTTTTAGGGGGGTAAAATTGAAAAAAAGTCCTTATATAGCTGTTTTTTGACAATGGTTCCTTAGGTTTTGGTTGAAATTTAAAACATTGTTATTATTTTTTACTCTCCTTTTCGAGACGTTTACGAATATACCTCATTTATTTTGTTATCTTCATTTTGACTTTTTCGGGTAAAAAAATCACAGGGGTGTGGCTTGACGATTTTTTGGTAAAAAATAAAGTTTGTACTATCTTCATGAAATTTGTCACGCTTATAAAAATGAAAAATACAAGACGAAAGTGCTCTTGGACTTTTTTTTCCAAGACTCTTAGTTTCCGAGAAAAAGCCACTCAAAGTTCATATTTGGCAATTTTTGGGGTTTTCGATTGGCCATTTTTTGGGCTTTAAAAGTGCTAAATGGTAAACTGACGGCATATTCGTAATCTACTCGACGGGGGCTTTAAAAAAACGTATAGTTTGTATGGGGTTGTTGACAACTTTTTTTGCCCAAATTTTCCGGCTCAAAATCTGGGCCCAAAAATAGGGAAATTAATAAAAAATTAAAAATATGAGAAATATTGATTTGATTTGATTTAAAATTTGTATGCATGCCTTATTTAATATTAGGAACTCGGAAAAAAATTAATACTTGAACATATTTGTACACATGTGTACTTTTGGTACATACGGTACCTAATGTGTTATTTTAACTTGAGATTTTATGTTGTGAAACAATGTGTTATTAGTAATGATTTTATTTAGTAAGCTTTATACCATTCAGTGAATTTAATTTGTTTTAATATAATGTTGGTACCTATATGAGGTACATGGGTACAATGATCGAAATGCTCGAAATATATCATATTATATATAATTTTACAGTGCTTGAAAAGTACTTTCATTGTTGTTATGTACACTTTTTCAAAATTTTACATTTTAAGGGGTGTAAAGCATAAAAAACCGTTAATTTATCTGTTTTTCCGAATTGGTTTTTTAGATTATAATTTAAATGGAAAACTAATTAATAATTTTTTACTGCTCTTATCGAGACCTTTACAACAATACCAATTTTGATAATATTCGATGAATGAATAAACCACTGCTGCTGCTCAGCAGGGTAAGGATTTTTTATTCGATAGACTGCTGCGCATTTGATTTGTTTTGATTTTTTTTTTAATTCCGTCAATTGTTGGTTGAGTTAGTCTAATTGTAGCCGTTACTCTTGGCGACAAGCTTTCTACATCAGTTTTCTGGTGTTTAATTTGACATAATATGACCAACCAATGAGAGAAGACTTTGAGAAAGGCTTGGGCAGCTATCATAGAATCCTTAAACGGAAAGATTTCCAACTCCCCTCTTTATCTACCTGTGTTAGACTACTAGAGCTCCACGGGAATTCCGGTTAATATTGTAACTAAATCTTTTACACCATTCAAAATATATAGAGCTTCTTAATTCAAAGAAATAAATTAATAAATTAATTTGTCAATTTACTAGATTCGAACCCGGGAACTTTCTCATTCTGAGCTATCGCGCATCTCATTCGGCCACCGAGGCTGTTTATTTTTTTGTATTGTTTATTTACAAAATAGTACAAATGTCAAAAGATCATAAGTAGTTTACAATTTTAACCACCATATTCTCGTGGAGCGCTAGTGCTCTTACACCTCTAGAATACTGGAGTTGGATACCCCTGGGCTTGGGTTTGTCTTTGTGGGGGGGTGCATTGTTTTGTTTATTTTTGACACATTTTGACAGTTTTTGATACGGCGCGGCAATAAAAGAATAAAGTGTATAGAAAAATAAAAATATAAATTAATCAAATATAGATATATGTATAAAATTACAAGATAAAAAGAACTATATATACTACGTTTTTTAATTCAATTAATTTATCTTCATATTCAATTATTTATCTTCTTTGTTTAATTGGTTTACTTATTCTTTTTCGCTGTCATTCACTGTTTACCTCTTAATAAAAAATCTTAAATTTGAAATCTGTCAAAATGAAGGATTGTAAATATTTGGGATATGACAAAACAAATAAAATAACTTGCGGATTTTTTCCGAACAGACTTTCCATGAAGCAAATTTGCTGAAAACTAATTAAATTCTGCTGAAAAATTACTAAAAGCATTAAAATATTTTTTGTGCCATGCCCTAAGGAACTTCATTTAGAAACTAAACTTCAAACGCATTCTAGCGGTGAACTAACAAACTAAGACATACAGAACTTTTACCAACAACAGTTTTATGAGTTAAGATTTCATTTCTGATGCAATAATATTATTAAATTAAAAAAAATTACACTGTTAAACAAAATACATTATCCACATAGTTAGTGCCAAGTAAATATGTAGGAAATATAAAAACTTAAATTTGGACTTAAACTTACTTTTGGTTAAATTAATTTATAATGAAAAATATATTTTATATAAAAAAAAGCAGGTCATATATTTAATTGAGATAAAATGTTTAAAAATAAGCAATAAAAATTAATAAAAACTAATTGCACTAAAATACAAAATTATTTAATAAAAAAGATATATTACTTATATTGTTTTAATTATTTTTTACACCTAGCGCCAACTTCTAGACGAATAAGGCACGCGAAGCGTGCCAATTCGGCTAGTTTAAATCTATAACAATCGTAGATAAAGTACGGTACGCAACTCGTGCGAGAACGGCATTTTACATTGCTCGTGTGGTTTTACAACCCTCGCTGTCGCTCGGGTGCAAACTCCACACTCGCATGCAAAATGCTACTTTCCGCACTCGACGCGTAATGTACTATTATTAGGGTCCCCAGACAAAACCAAGGACTCTTATATTTTCCTGCGTGTGTCTGTCCGTCTGTCTGTCGCCTGCTCTCCCGGCTATCCTTTTTTTCCGATCACTTTGAAATTTGGCATATATTTGTATTATTGTGTATACTACCTACCCACACATTTTAAAAATGTAGCGACTTAAACAATATTGTTTAAAAAAATGAGGGTAAAAAAAACTTAATGGTTTTTTCTGGAGACCTTATGGAGTATCTTACGAAAGGGTACGTCGAGCTGATTACAAATATATATAATTTTTTGGTTTTAAGCTTTGATAAGCCGAGTGTAGGACAGTTTGAAGTTGGTGTGAAAAGTGCCCCCCCCCCCTTCCTGAATATTCTTAGACCCAAAGTAATTTTTTTTTTTTGAGACACTTTTTGGAGATTTCAAGAAAATATTATTTTTTTCTTTTATTGACAAAATACGTTTTTTGCTTCCGAGCTTACCGAAGGTAACGGAAGCTATGTGATCGTTCTGAAGAACAAATATATTTTATCTCCAGTAGGGACAAAAAGTTATGATTTTGAATTAGTTTAGAGGGACTAAAACAGGTCTTTTCATCCCTGAACTCAAAAAGTAGGAAGAAATAGTAAAAGTAGGGCGAAAAAGTAAAGTAGGGCAAAAAAGTAAAGATTGCCAACTTAATTATTTTATAAACAGTAGAAAATGAATGGCTAATGTAATGAAGTTGATGAAATCAGGTTGGCGGCACTGCGCTTTTTGGACCATGTTTATCTTTGTTTACAACATTATAGCCTGCATCTAAATAACCTTCTATTTGAGTTTAATTCCAATTCTTATTTGTTTTTAATATTGAATCTCTTATATCAGCTATTAAAAGTTCTAATAATTATTGTTATTTATTAAAATAATAAATAAAAACTGTGCTATGGACGAAAATGTGTATTTTCTTTCTACATTCCTACTGGAGATAAAATATTGTATGTACCTCTCGAGTAAAGTGCCATTATTCCCCTCGCGATAATTATCTCCCTCGGCTGCGCCTCGGGAGCTAATTAGAGTTATTCCCTCGGCTTCGCCTCAAGAACCAACTTTTTTAGCTCAGGGAATAATGGCTTACTTTACTCCCTAGGTGCATAAATAACTATTATGTCTCCGATTTCAAAAATTCCAAGACAGAAATCCGTTTTCAGACATCAGGGAACATTTTTGGTTCCGTGTCTTTCTGTCGGTCTGTCGTTCAATTTTTGCGAACCAACATCTCTTAAAAACTGCTTAAAAAATTGTTTAATTAGAGTAACTGTTTATATCGAGTTTTTAGTGAAAAACAATGAGTGATTTAAGTGATTATGACGAAAATAAGGAGAATAATACGCTTCCCGAAATAATTAATTCGGCACAAAATACAACTAATGAATTAATGCCATCTTTATCAAAAGAGAAATACAAACTTACATACAGGAAGTTTATTACATTTTTTTTTCTGTATTTATTATTAAAATCCGACAGTCGTAGATAAAGTACGGTAAGCAACTCGTGCGAAAACGGCATTTTGCTTTGCTCGTGTGGTTTTACTCGCTGTCGCTCGGGTGCAAACTCCACTCTCGCATGCAAAATGCAACTTTCCGCACTAGACGCGTATTGTACTATTTTATTCATATTGTTTAATACCTTTTAAAACTTCTAATTATTATCTATGATAAACGTATAAATAATGATTTAGTAAGATCTAGAGAAACAAAGAAAATCGTTTCTCCAAGATTTTTAGATTTAAGTCTACAAGAAAATGTAACATTCTAGGGTTTCTTTAGACGTAAAAGCTTCATCTTTCTTTAATCTTTTGTAGTGTCAACGAACTTCTATTTTATAAAAATCAAGCTCATTATGAAAATTTGTCCGGAAAACACCTTAAAATTTCCCTTCTTACACACTTTAAACAAGATTTGAAAAGGGGGGAAAAATTAACACGAAAAATGTACACAAGATTTAGAAATTAAACAGTGATGCCGGTGTTTAAACCCATCCCCTCCACATTGTTCCTTTTTCCTTTTAATCTTCTCACGAAAATTTACCCCCTCCCCCTTCTTTAAAATCAAGATCCTAAATTAGGATTAACAACTACAAGGTAGAAGATTTGTAGAGCTTTGTTTATTCTTCCTTCTAAAAACAAGGTTAGGGAAATATTCATTTCCCTAGAATTTCGGGGGATGGCAAACCTGTTTAAAGGATCTTCCTTTAGCTTTAATGTTTACATTACATGCTTATATATAACCTTCTTAACTTAAATCCCGGTGATAGAACCGTAAAACATTAGCCTAAAAATGTGTAAAAAGCAAATACTCTTAAAACGAGAATTGTTGTTTTTCGTAACTTACACATAATAAAGAAGAATTTACTTAACATATTTAAGAAAATTAGATTTTATCATTGATAACATTATTTACAGATAATAAATCAATGTAATTTATTACAATAAACAAATTATTTTTAGCCAGATGTGTTAAAGTTATACATTTATAAGATTGCTTAAAACTGGGGTATTGTTGGCGAGGGTGTACCCCAAGGAAGACTAAAATACGACCGGCTCCGCTGTTATTAATAATATTCCCCCTAAAAATTTTATGTTTATATTTGTTTTGTTTTGACTTTGTTTGCTGATTATAACTTTTATGGTTATACTTTAATCTTGGTTTTAGTCTTAATTAATAATTAGCTTTACCAAATGTATATTTTTTAATAAGAATTTAAAAATATTTGTATAAATAATTTTAGGTGTTTCTTTTATTGTCAGTTTATTATTCAACTAGTCCTTTAAACTAATAATAATTATAATAAATCATGGCAAAACAGCACATAAAGAGCTTACACAACTATATATGTAATGTAAAAGTATTCATAAAAATAATTGATGAATTTTAGAATTAGTTATGTATTTATCCACTATTTAAATCGGTACTTCATTAGATTGTTACACCCCTTTTCATTTTAGAATATAAATGACTGACTAAATAATTATTAAGACAAAGGTATGTTTAGTCAAATGTACTTTTGGACAAAGGAATATCACACTTCTACTTTTATAAGGGGAGTAACAGTCTAAAGAGAAACATTCCGTACACCTTCTTTAGATTGTTACTCCCCTCTAGTTTGTTTTATAAGGGGAGTAACAGTCTAAAGAAGAACATCCCGTACACCTTCTTTAGATTGTTACTCTCCTCTAGTTTGTTTTATAAGGGGAGTAACAGTCTAAAGAAGAACATTCCGTACACCTTCTTTAGATTGTTACTCCCCTCTGTTTTCTTTATAAGGGGAGTAACAGTCTAAAGAAGAACATTCCGTACACCTTCTTTAGATTGTTACTCCCCTCTAGTTTGTTTTATAAGGGGAGTAACAGTCTAAAGAAGAACATACCGCACACCTTCTTTAGATTGTTACTCCCCTCTAGTTTGTTTTATAAGGGAAGTAACAGTCTAAAGAAGAACATTCCGTACACCTTCTTTAGATTGTTACTCTCCTCTAGTTTGTTTTATAAGAGGAGTAACAGTCTATAGAAAAACATTCCGTACACCTTCTTTAGATTGTTACTCCCCTCTGTTTTCTTTATAAGGGGAGTAACAGTCTAAAGAAGAACATTACGTACACCTTCTTTAGATTGTTACTCCCCTCTGGTTTGTTTTTTAAGGGGAGTAACAATCAAAAGAAGTACCTTTTCATCTATATACATATTTCATTCGATAACTGTTTCCAATATAATAAGTTACTTCAATTTTATATCTAGGCTAACCTGATGTGGGAAAAAGGTAAAAAAAAATACTTATAACGTTTTTCAGGTATTAAACTAGTCTGAAATCATATTTTATAAGTAAACTGTGAGATTTTTACCTAATTTTGAATGGATACATTTGTAAAAATGTCTTAATATTTCTTATTTCTTTTATATATTTATGGGTTTGAGGTACTTAGGTTTCTTATTTACTACACAAAAATATGACCTGAATTTGACATAGGGCACAAGAGTGCTCTCCTATATTAGACATATTTTTACCTGAAGATCTTTGTTCCTCTTGCTGTTTTATTTATGATTTTATAGATCACCTTGAAATCTTTCTATTTTATTACAGATGTCTCAAGTCTCTAACACTGAAGTTAAGTTGTCCAAAAAATAATTGCCAAAAAAAATTTAATTTTTGGAGAAATTCCAGAACAGTCTTTTTTTGCCTCCGAGCTTACCGAAGGTAAAGGAAGCTATGTAATCGTTCCAATGAACGAAAAATTGTTTAGTCTCCGATTTCAAAAATTCAAAGATAGAAATCCATATCAGACATCAGGGAACATTTATGGTTCCGTGTCTGTCTATGTGTCGGTGTTTCACTCATTTTTTTGCGAACCAACGTATCTTAAAAACTACTCATCTGATTTTATTGAAATTTGGATGGTATGTCATAATTAGCTCAAGTTACTCCCCTCTGTTTTCTATATAAGGGGAGTAACAGTCTAAAGAAACACATTCCATACACCTTCTTTAGATTATTACTCCCCTCTGTTTTCTATATAAGGGGAGTAACAGTCTAAAGAAAAACATTCCGTACACCTTTATTAGATTGTTACTCCCCTCTGTTTTCTATATAAGGGGAGTAAGAGTCTAAAGAAAAACATTCCATACACCTACTTTATATTATTACTCCCCTCTGTTTTCTATATAAGGGGAGTAACAGTCTAAAGAAGAACATTCCGTACACCTTCTTTAGATTATTACTCCCCTCTGTTTTCAATATATGGGGAGTAACAGTCTAAAGTTCTAAAGAAAAACATTCCGTACACCTTCTTTAGACTGTTACTCCCCTCTGTTATTTTTAACAGAGGGGAGTTACAATCTAAAGAAGTGCTATAATAATAACATTATACCAATAACTTCTCAAATTATTCTTTGAATCTACTAATATTCAATTTTTAATATTAAAATTTAGAATAATAGTGAAAATTAAATTTAAATGTAAAAAAAAAAAAAAATATACAGGAAAAGGGGGGGGGGGGGAATTCGGAATAGAACAACGACAAAAAAAATGAATAAAGACCGAGGAGAGAAGGAGAATAGGTCTTGGTTAAAGTAAAAGATAAAAGTATAAAAAGAAAATAAAATCGTCCTCAAACAATTTTCTCTTGTTCTGTCTTGAATAAAGAATAATAATCAAATGCGAGGAAATAAATTTAAAAAAATATACGAAAAATAGAAGTGTAGTCAAAGCAGAACCCTGAAGAACACCACCAAGTTTACCAGTCTTGTATTGAATACTAATTATTTACAAGAAAAGAATGGAGGGGGAAAGGGTAGGGGGAGGGTAGAGGGGGAAGGGGAGGGGAGGGAGGAGGGTAGAGAGGGAAAAAAGAAATTTCATGATTTGAATAAAAGTATTGTTAGTTAGGAGGCGATTCCACAAACTTTTCTTCTATATTACTTCTTTACTTCTTTTTGAATTGTTAATTCTTTTTTTTTTTTTTTTTGGTATGTGTAATTCAAAGTGACAAAGAAATAAGAAGAATAAAATAAAATCTGCTAACGAGAGAGAAATTCCATTTTTTTAAAAACTTGAAAAAAAATTGAATTTCAAAGGAAAAGTTGTATTTCATTGACTTGAATAAAATTCACTTTTTTTATTAGTAAATGTGAATGTATTAATTTAGTTAAGGTGTCTACAAATTTCAAATGTTATTTTTAGAATAAACAGGTCAAGTGTGTGCTAGTCAGCACACAGCGAGGGTCCGTAGGCCACACTATATAGTGTTTAACTGTAAAGTGTATAAACAGTGTTTTTAAAATGCTAAAAAGCTTACTTTGAACCATTCTAAGGGTCTGATATTCTCAAAACACACTCTGATAAAGTATTCTTTTACATCGAAAAGACCATAATTATAAAAAAAACTATTTTGTCAATAAAAAATAAAATAATATTTTTTTCGAAATTAAAAAGTGGTATCGACAGAGAAAATCATCCTCCCGTATAGCTCAGCTATGGTAGAAAAGACCATAGTTATAACAAAACGTATTTTGTCATTAAAAAATTAAATAATATTTTTTTAGAAATTTCCAAAAAGTGGCATCTTTACTTTGGGTCGAAGAATGTTCAGGAATTTTTTCAGATTTTTTGCACTTCACATAAGTGAGATAGAGGGGGGGGGGACACGTTTCAAACCCGCTTCAAACTCGCCTACGCTCGCCCTGTCAAAGTTATAACCAAAGAATTATATATTTTTGTAATCAGCTCGACGTACCCTTTCATATGATACCCCTCACGGTGTCGAAAAAAAATAAAAAAAATTTAACCCTTAAGTTTTTTTACCCTAATTTTTTTTATTTTTTTTTTTAAGTCGCTATATTTTTAAAATATGTGGGTAGGTACAAGACACATACATGCCAAATTTCAAAGTGATCGGACGAAAGGTGTAGCCATGAGAGCACGCGAGAGGACGGACGGACAGACACACGCAGGAAAATATAAGGGTCCTTGTTTTTGCCTACGGACCCTAAAAATTGGTATGATATTTTAAAAAAAATATTTTTACCTCATATTTTAGTTTATTATTATTATCTTCTTTTACAAGATCTAAAATTTTTTGGTCTCATGACTTTTTTTCTTAACTTTATCAGTTCTACGTAACTAATTTGATATTTTAAAAACCTAAATTTGATATTGGTTTAAATACCTAAATTTGATATTTTAAAAACCAAAAAACACTTTGAGCTCTTAATGCGTTTGCAATTGTTGACCGATTAAATTGCTGATTGGGGTGCTTAAACCTCACACTAATACTCTTTAATACCATCCAAATTTTCATAAAAATCATTTGAAGTAATTTTGAAGTTATAGGTGTAAATAAATGTATGTTTGTGCGCAAGTAGAAGAGAAACAAATAAGCGCAGAAGGATGAAACTTATATGGGACCAACAATGGGCTAATTATGACCTACCATACAAATTTCATTAAAATCAGACAAGTATATAGTTGTTAATATTTGTTTTTCGCAAAAAATTGAGTGTAAGAACGATAGACTAACAGACAGAAATCATTATGTTAGAAACGGATTTCTGTCTTGGAATTTTTGAAATCGGAGACAAAAAATTAGCGTTCTTCAAAACGATCTAATAGCTTCCGTTACCTTGGGTAAGCTCGGATGCAATTTACTTAGGTAAGGAATAATTTAATGAGGTTAACTTAATTTTATTATATTCTTTATAATAATTTACTGATACATCTATTTCTCGCTCTTTCAAGTTCAGTTATTAAATTTCAACTTTTTTTCGCATTTAACAAAAAGTATTTTTAAATTTCTTTTTAAAGTATCATCTGTCCAATATCAGCCTTAATTCCTTCATTTTCTATGTTAAAATGAGTTTAAAAAGACTTAATATAAGATAGAATTTACAGTGTAAAAGGTTATAAACCTTAGGGGTTACTAAACTGTCGGGAGGGGGGTTATAAAATGGGAGGGGATGGCTTCGCCTACCTTAACGAACCTACAAATGCAACTAAAAAGGGAAAAGGGTTTAAACGCCCAGTTTCCTCTTTAACTTGTGAAAACCTTTACTAAACTAAGGTGAGCCCTTAAACTCGACGAGTTTAAGGTTAACTTCTAAGTTAGCTTTTCTGTCGAGGAGAAGGGATAGGGAGGTTAATTCGTTACATGACTGCTAGAGGTCCGAACTACGGCGGTCTATGGGAAACCAAGCTTGAAACGTTGTTCTTTGAGTTAGTACTTTTCCAGTATAAACTCTTTCCCTTTTTGGATTCTCGAATTCTTCGCACGTTCCAGACTTACCCCCCTTCTTTAACCCTTTACCCCATTTCTTGGTCTATTCTGAGGTAAATAGAAACGGACAACTTTACCGTTTCAATTAGCTTTCTTCGTCTTCTTTTCTTATGTTCTAACAATCTTTAACCTTTTTTTATGTTTACTACTTGTAACTAGTTGATGTGTAAAGAATAAGACTTTGGATTCTTAAAACTCAGAAAAAAAGAAAAGTTTAGTGGCAACACTGTTTTGCAGGTGTCTATAAGATCCCTTAACTTATCCTTTGGTCTGACTAACTGTAAGTAGAAGCGGAAAACTGTAATGTTTAAATTATCTTTATCATTTTCCTTTTTTTCGTTCTTACAATGCTATACAAGGTATCTTCAAGATATAACCCTTTGGCTTTCCTTAATTTGTATGTTATTAAGTAATATAAAATAGGCCGTTACTAGGAAGTGGTCAACACTACCGTTTTGTTGCTTGCAATGTTGTCGCAAGTATCTGTAATTGAAATTTACAAAGATTTGTCTCAAGGTATATAGATAGCGAACATTTTCGAAGAAGTTTTGAATTATGAAAGGTATATGTGATCCCAGAAGAGGGTATTAATTTGGAATAAAAGTCCTTTTTAAAATTGATTTTTTAATTACATCAAAGCTTTCGCCCAGGGAACCTGAGCTTCTTCAGTGATAATCTACAAATAATAGATAAAAATATATAAATAGACAAGTAAATTAAGAAAAACAGCAATATGCAAACAGAAATAGCAAAAAAAAATGTGTGACAATAGGTTCTTACCAAGTGGTGAAGATCTAAGAATTTAGAAATTAAATTAAAATTAAAAAATGTTTAGATTGAGGTTTAAATATAAACATAATATGACAAAATCTAAAAAACTTGCACATAATGTCCGAATAGTTAGGATGGGAGTGGACAAGTGAGTGGAAATGAAAGACATGAGACAAACGAAGGCAAGAACATATGGTGGGGATTTTTTAAGGGATCTACATGAAGAAAAAATAAGGTAATAAAGTAATAAATTCTGAGTCCTGTTTAATGTCCAAAACAAAAATATAAAAAAACAAGACTATAGGTTTGACGTGTGGTACGGTGTGGTTATAAAAATTTTTTTTTGTTTAAAAATTAATTTCTTTATTGGAAATAATATTAGTGTATATGTTACTTAGTTTATTAGTGTCTTGTTTTGTGTTAATATTGTTCCTGTTTGATTTTATGTACAGCATTTCAAGAGTAAGACGTTTATTGTAGTGTTTTTCAGTGTGTAAGATATTATAAACATTTTTTAATTTTAATTTAATTTCTAAATTCTTAGATCTTCACCACTTGGTAAGAACCTATTGTCACACTTTTTTTTGCTATTTCTGTTTGCATATTGCTGTTGTTCTTAATTTACTTGTCTATTTGTATATTTTTATCTATTATTTGTAGATTATCACTGAAGAAGCCCAGGTTCCCTGGGCGAAAGCTTTGATGTTATTAAAAAATCAATTTTTAAAAAGGACTTTTATTCCAAATAAATACCCTCTTCTGAGTTAGAAATTCGAAGTCCACTATACCTTTCAAGGTATATGTGATCGTTCTGAAGAACAAAAATATTTTTATGTCTCCAATTTCAAAACCTCCAAGACAGAAATCCGTTTCAGACATCAGGGAACATTTTTGGTTCCGTGTCTGTCTTTCACTCAATTTTTGCGAACCAACATATCTTAAAGACTGCATTTTCGATTTTAATGAAATTTGTATGATAGGTCATAATTAGCATATTATTGGTCCCTATAAGTTCATATTGTTTCTCTTCCACATGTCCACAAACGTACATTTAAAAGTACTTATATGATTTATATAAAACATTTATAGTTTATCGAAAGTAACCCGCAGATAGCCCCATATTAATTTGAATCGTCTGCGCTCCTTAACTTTTGCTAAATTGATTCTTTAATTCTTGTAAAAAATCAAAACTATTTATACAGATTTAAAAAATGGGGGAAACAATTAAGCAAATTGGACAAATTGGATTTAAAATTAATAAAGTACGTGATAGGATTCGAGGAAGCTATGGGCCACTCCAATTGGCAGTCTATTTTTACTGGTCTTATATTACTTTGCTTTGTAAGTTTCATCGCACGTTTCCGTTATCCCGATTTTGAACCACTTCCCGTGATTCAATCTTCCCCAAATTTTGCACATGGAAACAATTAAGGTGAAGAGTACAGAAACCAAAAAAAAAAAAAAAAAAAAAAAAAAAAAAAATGTCTTTGCTTTTTAAGTTTCATCGCACATCTACCCCAATTTAGAACCACTTCCCGTCTTTCAATCTTCCCCAAATTTTGCACATGGAAACAATTAAGGTGAAGAGTACAGAAACCAAAAAAAAAAAAGTTGAAAATAAGACCAGTTGGTATTTTATATTAATTATTTTATTTAATTATGCATTCTATTCATTTGTTACAAACTTATAATCTAAGAATAACGAAGCATTAAGCTAATTGATGAATTATAACTCATAACTAAGGAAAAATCGATTATAACGAAATTATACTTAACACAGTCAAAATATAAAAGGGTTGTTGGTATTTTTACCTCGATTTTTTTAAACGGAAGGAAAGTTCCTGGTTCATTTCATCTTAAATAGGGGTTTAGAAACCAGATCTGGAGGAATTTTTGTGTTTTTTTTAAAAACAACCTTCCTAAATGTTTGTTTTTCCAAACTCACAAAAGTTTTAGAAGGTTCTGGAAACAGAATACTAAAAAACATTATAAGAGGGAAAGAAGAAATGCATGAGGGGGTTTTAAACAGGCAGGGAATTGGTGTGGAATATAGACAAGGCAAACCAGACTACGTCCCTTCAATATAGAACACTAAACTCATCTATTTGTCTGTTATTTCCAAAAAAGACTCCGTAATATACACTAGACATTTTCACCACTGCATCCTTTACCAACCAAACAAAAAAAAAAAAAAATCCCTCCCTTCTTTATCTATTTTTAAAAAAATAAAAACAACACAAAAAAAAACCTCCCAAATACACCAACACTGAGTGTAATATATTTACAAGATTCGTTCATCTTGTTTTAACTCTATCGTTAGTTTGATAACAGATCAACAAACTAAATGATAACATCTACCTTTCTATTGAATTAGAGGCACTTCTTTAGATTGTTACTCCCCTTATAAAGAAAACAGAGGGGAGTAACAATCTAAAGAAGGTGTACGGAATGTTCTTCTTTAGACTGTTACTTCTCTTATAAAGAAAACAGAGAGGAGAAACAATCTAAAGAAGGTGTACGGAATGTTCTTCTTTAGATTGTTACTCCCCTTAAAAAGAAAACAGAGAGGAGTAACAATCTAAAGAAGGTGTACGGAATGTTCTTCTTTAGATTGTTACTCCCCTTATAATGAAAACAGAGGGGAGTAACAATATAATGAAGGTGTACGGAATGTTCTTCTTTAGATTGTTACTCCCCTTATAAAGAAAACAGAGAGGAGTAACAATCTAAAGAAGGTGTACGGAATGTTCTTCTTTAGACTGTTACTCCCCTTATAAAGAAAACAGAGAGGAGTAACAATCTAAAGAAGGTGTACGGAATGTTCTTCTTTAGACTGTTACTTCCCTTATAAAGAAAACAGAGGGAGTAACAATCTAAAGAAGGTGAACGGAATGTTCTTTTTTAGACTGTTACTTCCCTTATAAAGAAAACAGAGGGGAGTAACAATCTAAAGAAGGTGTACGGAATGTTCTTCTTTAGATTGTTACTCCCCTTATAAAGAAAACAGAGGGGAGTAACAATCTAAAGAAGGTGTACGGAATGTTCTTCTTTAGATTGTTACTCCCCTTATAAAGAAAACAGAGGGGAGTAACAATCTAAAGAAGGTGTACGGAATGTTCTTCTTTAGATTGTTACTCCCCTTATAAAGAAAACAGAGGGGAGTAACAATCTAAAGAAGGTGTACGGAATGTTCTTCTTTAGACTGTTACTTCCCTTATAAAGAAAACAGAGGGAGTAACAATCTAAAGAAGGTGAACGGAATGTTCTTTTTTAGACTGTTACTTCCCTTATAAAGAAAACAGAGGGGAGTAACAATCTAAAGAAGGTGTACGGAATGTTCTTCTTTAGATTGTTACTCCCCTTATAAAGAAAACAGAGGGGAGTAACAATCTAAAGAAGGTGTACGGAATGTTCTTCTTTAGATTGTTACTCCCCTTATAAAGAAAACAGAGGGGAGTAACAATCTAAAGAAGGTGTACGGAATGTTCTTCTTTAGACTGTTACTTCCCTTATAAAGAAAACAGAGGGAGTAACAATCTAAAGAAGGTGAACGGAATGTTCTTTTTTAGACTGTTACTTCCCTTATAAAGAAAACAGAGGGGAGTAACAATCTAAAGAAGGTGTACGGAATGTTCTTCTTTAGATTGTTACTCCCCTTATAAAGAAAACAGAGGGAGTAACAATCTAAAGAAGGTGAACGGAATGTTCTTCTTTAGACTGTTACTTCCCTTATAAAGAAAACAGAGGGAGTAACAATCTAAAGAAGGTGAACGGAATGTTCTTTTTTAGACTGTTACTTCCCTTATAAAGAAAACAGAGGGGAGTAACAATCTAAAGAAGGTGTACGGAATGTTCTTCTTTAGACTGTTACTCCCCTTATAAAGAAAACAGAGGGGAGTAATAATCTAAAGAAGGTGTACGGAATGTTCTTCTTTAGATTGTTACTCCCCTTATAAAGAAAACAGAGAGGAGTAACAATCTAAAGAAGGTGTACGGAATGTTCTTCTTTAGATTGTTACTCCCCTTATAAAGAAAACAGAGGGGAGTAACAATCTAAAGAAGGTGTACGGAATGTTCTTCTTTAGATTGTAACTCCCCTTATAAAGAAAACAGAGGGGAGTAACAATCTAAAGAAGGTGTACGGAATGTTCTTCTTTAGATTGTTACTCCCCTTATAAAGAAAACAGAGGGAGTAACAATCTAAAGAAGGTGAACGGAATGTTCTTCTTTAGACTGTTACTCCCCTTATAAAGAAAACAGAGGGGAGTAACAATCTAAAGAAGGTGTACGGAATGTTCTTCTTTAGACTGTTACTTCCCTTATAAAAATAGAAGTGTAATATTCCTTTGTCCCAAAGTACATTGGACGATACGTCTTTGTCTTAATAGTAATTTAGTTTGTCATTTATATTCTAAAAACACATAGGGGAGTAACAATCTAAAGAAGTACCGAATTAAAAATATAAGGATTTTTATTCCTTTATCATACTCGTAGTTAAGTGGCTATAGCATTGCAGGGTGAAAGTTTGGAATTCTTGTTTCGATTCTTTGAGTTGGAATACATTTTTATCTATATTTTTCACCTCTTTTAATAGTAATATTATTTACTTTTAATCTTATGGCACTTATTTTGACTTTATAAAAAATATAATATATAATTTTATCTACTATTGCTACGAAATATAATCATTTACTACGTTCACACATAGTTTTGAAAACGATCCGCTAGTTCAAAACGCTGTACGAACGGAGATCGACGGATCGTATCGGGTTAGATCCACCAAAAATACGTGATCGGATCGGGGGATCGAATTCAAAACGCTCTCATATAAATGTTATCAGCTGTAGTTGATTTAGCTAAGTATTCATGATAAGGGAATCTCCCCTACTTCTAATAATTAGTCTAAATTATTATTCCAGCTTTTATAAAACAATGCCTTTATAGTTATAGTTTATTATTTATCAATTAATTGTTTTGTATTGCCAATATTAATAATGCAGAACACTTAGTGTCTGAGAACTCTAAATAAATATATTATACGGTGTCAAAGAGTTCATTAACCATATAACCGGACAGCTAGTTGAAGGTACCTCTTTAATACCTACTATAAATAACATTAATCCCTTCTCTGGGCCACTCTCTACCTTCAACCCTTTCAGACAGGTCATTCCCTTAGATTATATGATCCGTAGCAAAAGGGATTACTTCTGTCTACAGTTAACTTGTTTTACTGTCTACACTGGGCTACAACTGTCATAGTTTTGACTTGAAAAAGGGTTAAAAAATTCATACGTGACCTTTTTACTTACTACAATATTTTGACCCTAAACACGTTTAATACCTGTTAGGGTTGACGTCTTAAAGTATTTGACTTTTGGTGAACCGGAAACATAAGCTTTTACTGTAAAATTTACAAAATAAGTAACAGTACTTATTTTGATTACCTAAGTTAAGTAAGGTTAAGTTTACAGATGACGATCAACTAAAATGATCATTAAACATCATCTGATCAACAATATACTGACCAATTTTTGCTCTTTAAATTTAATTCACCTTAATTGAAATAAATAAGATTTCGTTAGAAATAACTAATTATTAAAAGATTTAAGGTGGGCTCATAACCTGCATTTATTACGCGCTTTAGAATCATCTATAGGCTGTCATAACGTCATAACATGACGCGAGAAAAGTTGGTTTCAAACCAACTTTCTCGCGATGAAGCTAACCTGAATGAAACCTTACCATCCTCTTCCCTCTTATTTATGTAATTTGATTTCATTTTTTGAGGCATCCATTTATCTAGTAAATATTAAAATACACACTTGTTTTTACTTTCTCATATAAAGAGAAAGTATTGTGATGGCGTGAAAATTCAATTTTGATGGATTTACACGTTTTGAGGTCCCCTGAGTCCAAAAAAGTAGTTTTTATAAAATGTCTGTCTGTCGTCTGTGCAGACGCCTGGAGCCTAAACTGCTGGGCCGATTTTGACGAAATTTTGCATACATGTTCAGAAAAATCATACCCCGAGGCGAAATTGAGATGTGAATTTTAGCTCTAATTTTGGGGGCGCTACACCCGAAAAACTCTAAAAAATACAAAAACAAGAAAAAAATTATTTCTCAAAAACGGTTCCGACGATTTTGATTAAAAAATCCTAAAATGTAGTCAATTTGAATCCAAATCCAACGATATAAGCAGTTTTCCCGGGAAAAATCTAGTTCCTGAGAAATAAGCTTAAAACGCGGACGGAGAGAGCACGGGTTCGATTCCCCGCCCAGGAGAAGTTGTTTTTATGATAAATTTTGATGAAATGTTCAATAATATTTAAATGTACATTGGAAAACTAATAAATGGAAAACACTGGGCTAAGTAATTATGAACTCGTACATGAGAAAGTTTGTCTGAGTTGTCTCGGACCGATTTTTTTATTTTCAAACCATGCTTTTAGAAAGTTAGTATTGTATTTTGAATAATAAATTCGGCTTGTTTATAACCTTGAACGAAACACTGCGCAAGTGCACAAGGAAGGAAAAGTGGGGGAAAACGCTCAGTGACGGTTCCGCGGCTTCATGAATGTATTTTTATCTATATAGTCCAAACGAGCGTAAAAACACATGACGACCTTTAAATATCTGCCATTTAATGTGGCACATAGTTTTGTTCTCGCGTCCTATCACATGGTCTAATGCTCAGATGAGTATAAGATCAAGTATAATGAGATCGATTTTAAAATGTGAGTGTTATTAAAAATAGACTGAAAATTAGTGTGGCACATAGCTTCCTCCGTACTTTATTGATTTCATGCTTTTACAATCCATCATTATTTAATTGTTTCTCCCGTTTTTAAGGTTTCGTTGGTAAATCGAATTACAAAAAAAACCCTATATATATATATATATATATATATATATATATATATATATATATATATATATATATATATATATATATATATATATATATATATATATATATATATATATATATATATATATATATATATATAATCATTACAAAAGCATTCTATCAAATTATAGGGTCAACCACCCTAACGCACATACTAATTAGCGACGTTACTTGTAAAAATTCAATAACCGTAATTACTGGTCTTATATTACTTTGCTTTGTAAGTTTCATCGCATATTTCTGTTTCCCTAATTTTGAACCACTCCCCGTGATTCAATCTTCCCCAAATTTTGCACATAGATACAACTAAGGTAAAGAATACAAAAACCAAAAAAAAAAAAAAAAAAAAGGTTGAAAATAAGATAAAAAATGGCATTTTTATATTAATTATTTTTATTCACATTTTCAAAATGTCTCCCTTAATCAAACTAATTCCCGATGGCTCACACAACACAAATACATAAATATAAAAGATTTACAATTAAAAAATATGTTTTTATAGGGTGGTACTTTTTTATTCTGATTTTCGATTTTTTTTTTTTTTTTTTTTTATTTCCCTATGAAAATTAAAAGCTAGTAACAAAATAAATTAGTAGTGCGTGAAGTCTCACGTAAAAAGGGTTTCGTTGGTGTTGTAAACATGAAATTAGTAAAGGGGGGGGGGGGGAAGATTTTGATGTTTTTTGACAAAATGGAGTAGAAAATTAAACGCTTTTCACAAGTGTTATATATATTTTTGTAATCTACTCTTCAATACCTTTCACTTGATACCCCACTTAAAATTTAAAAAATATTTTTTTTCCCGTGACAGCAATCAGCCGTCATCTTGGATTCCCAGCTAATCCAACCAAGTTGCTATTCTTATTTTTTCTTTGGCCCATCAGACCGCACACTTTTTATATTTTTAGCAACAGTGGAAATATAGTTTTAGGGGGGGGGGGGGGACACGCAACATTTTGATGTTTTTTGACAAAATGGCGTGGAAAATTAAACACTATCCACAAGTGTTATATATTTTTGTAATCTACTCTTCAATACCTTTCATTTGATACCCTACTCAAAATTTAAAAAAATATTTTTTTTACATGACTTCAGCTATCCGCCACTTTGAAATTAGAACAGCTGATAATTTTGAGTTAGCTATATTTTTCCTCTGTGCGCGTCAAAACGATCTTTAATACTGGAAAGTACCATGTTTTTATCTCTTTTCATTCAAAAGTTATTGGAACCGTACAGAGTGACAGACAGACAGACAGACAGACACATGAACGAAACTGTAAGGGTTTCTTTTTTTGGTTTTACCAACGAAACCCTAAATACAAGAACAAATTATAAATATAAGGTTTAAACTACTAAAAATAAAATATAAAATAAAAAAATAAAACTTATAAAAAAAATAAAATAAAACTTATATTATGTAAAAGGTAATTGCAGATTATGTTAACATGCAATGTTGCCCCATATGCTGCAGATGTTAGTAATTTTATTTTTTTCCCTAATATACTTTTTTATGTTTTTATGTTGGTAATTATATTTTTTTATACTAGTATCTAAACTTAATACTAATTTGTTGCAAACATGCTAAGTACTTCTCATATTTAATTTTAACTCATTTCCCTTAATTATTTCCTTAATTAGCTGTAAAAACAGAGACTGAAAATAAGATTTCCGAGAAGCATTTTATCGGAAGTGAAATAGTCGGAACCTTTTTTATTTATAAAACAAATAATTGTTCTAAGAAATACTATAGTATATGACCGACATAATCTACAGATCTTTCTCTAACTAGACCAAATTCACTAGAATTTATACTATCATGTTTAACAAATTTTCTCCTAACAATAAATTAATGATAGTACTTAGTTGGGTCATATAGGGTGTAAAAATATGAAGATCACTGCATAAACAGGTTTATAAGTAAAGTTTACAAAGGTAGTTTTCACCAACTATCACAGTCATTTAGCTAAATTTAACTAAAACATATAAAAATACACTGCCAATTAGTGTGGCACATAGCTTCCTCGCATCCTATCATGTACTTTATTGTTATATTAACATTAAAGTTTTATTACTTTATTGTTATATTGTTTATTGTGTAAGAACAATTAAAATTTTTTAGCGATCTTTAACACTTTATAGGGGTGTCGCTGTAGGTTTTACTAAAAAATCGTATTTGAAAAAAATGTTCGTCTCATTGAAAAGATAAGGTTTGATTTTCTTCCCGACCGAAAATTTCAATTTTAAGTTAGAAGTTCACGTTTACGAGACCGCTGCGCGTGAACGCTTGATCGGATAACGTTGTCCAACGAACTCGACCTGAGCATTGGTAAAATAAACATGTCTACCAAATTTCATCAAAATCGGGCAACATTTACTCAAGTTATCGTCGCACGTTTCACGATTCGCGGACACACAGACCGACAGACAGACAGACAGACAGACAGACAGACAGACAGACAGACAGACAAGACAGACAGACATACAGACAGACAGACAGACACGAGACCAAAAATGTTCCCTGATGTCTGAAACGGATTTCTGTCTTGGAATTTTTAAAATCGGAGGCATAAAACTTTTTTGTTCTCAAAAGTGAGCACAATGCTTCCGTTACCTTCGGTAAGCTCGGAAGCAATAATAAAAAATAACATAACAATCACAGTCAAAAAACACTTAAAATCTGGTAACCAAGTTGAAACCTTCGTCAAGGAAATCAGTTTCTGATAGTTGATTAAATATTATTTTTAATTATATAATTATTTTATTTTACTATTATAATATGTTATTATATATATTTATTTTATAAGGTAATTGTAATTTTCAATGCATTAATTTATGTATTATAGAACTAGATTTTTGGCGGGAGATTTGTTTTGAACTATATATATACATATTATTTATTTTTATTTTATTATATTTTTATTATTATTTTTATGTTTGAAGTTTTTTAATTGAGTAATAGGCAAAAAAATCTTTTGTAATTATTGTTTAGGAGTTAATTTACAGATTATGATTAGGTAAGACGCTTTTTATATTTGTTAAATTCTTCATGTTACATGATGTACTTTTATACAAATGATTATATTTATGAGTTCTTATTGATGTTTTAGGCATGATTATGCCCCGGAGGGGGGCGAAATATAGCCTGTTTATGCAGTGATCTTCATATTTTTACACCCTATATGACCCAACTAAGTACTAACATTGATAAAATAGGGACATCTAGAAAACTTATGAATAAATTAATGTTTATTTAAATTATTTTTCTCAAAAAAAGGGTGCATACTTTGAAAATATGAAACATAATATATATACGGTGTACATATTTATAGCCTCTGAACCTCCATTGATAAGATTCATCCACTAGTCACTAAAAGACTATATTGGACTCTCGATAAAATAAAAATTGATACGAAATATAAACATTTTATCTCTGTTTAGATGCGTAAAAAGTGATTATTTTCGTAGTTGTATTCATTGCGCATGCCCTTTTCATAATTCTTTGTTTCCGCACAAGGGCGGAATAAAGAATAATTCTTCACCTTATCGGACGATTAGCGTATTTGTTTACATTTAACAAAAACTAATTTGCTTTTCGTTTAATTAAAGTAACTGTTTATATCGAGTTTTTAGTGAAAAACAATGAGTGATTTAAGTGATTATGACGAAAATGAGGAGATTAATACGCCTCCCGAAATAATATTCGGCACAAAATACAATTAATGAATTAATGTCATATTTATCAAAAGAAAAATACAAACTTACATACAGGAAGTATATATATATATTTTTTCTGTATTTATTATTAAAATCCAACAATCGTTGATAAAGTACAGTACGCAACTCGTGCGAAAACTGCATTTTGCATTGCTCGTGTGGTTTTACTACCCTCGCTAACCTTCGGGTGCAAACTCCACACTCGCATGAAAAATTCTACTTTCCGCACTCGACGCGTAATGTACTATTTCATCCACTAAAGCAGTACCGGAACGGTATTCCGGCACTAGTGCACAGTACACCCCTGGAAAACGGGGAAATACAGTTTAAAATATTATTTTACCCCTTATTTTTGTAGTGCAGTTAAGATGCTAATTTTTTACGAAAGATTTACGTTATAATTTATTATATAAAAGTAATTTAAACAATAAATACTTTAATAAAGTAAAACAAACAAATCATGAATTCAATAGAAATAATTAAGCTCCATAAAAGATCATCTGTTTATATCCATTGTCAGAATTAGAAAATAAAAGAGGATGATATTTTTAATATTATCAGATGATAAAGGGAAAGGTGTATTCTCCAAAAAAAAAAATTTTTTTTTTGTTTGAATGTCAACGAATACCAGAAATGGAAAGGGTAAACCCCCCCCTTTATTTTGAATACTACGCTACAGGGATACGCTACAATAGCAGTTTTATGTGTGTGTGTGTAAAATAAAAGGGGGGCGAAGTATCAGAAAGAGTCATATAAAATATCTCTTGTGTTAGAAAGAGTTAGGGGTTTTATATAAAAGAGGAAGACACTAGCGCTGGTTAGTTATACTACGGTTATGAGATGCGGTGATTCTAAGAACTAAAAAGCTTGGGGGCCGTTTATCCCCACTCCTGGCGCCCTCTGACACCCTGTCGACTCCAGCTATAACTTCAGTCTGCGTCAAAACACGGTCGGAGACGGATCGCGCGTCTCCGTCTTCAGCTAAACATTATAACTTAAACGTTACAAATTCGTACTTTATATTTTCCAATCAAAGAAAATTAAAAATCTCTCGTGAATTACAACAAATTAATCGTGAATTAGCAATAATTCTATTAAAAACAGTTTGTTTTTCATTTTGAACTTACTTTTTTATAAGAAGTGTTAACTTAAAACTTCGTTTTGTATATTTATATTAATTAAAAAAAAGTTTTTCTTTTAAGTTTTCGAAGTTTTTTGGATTCTTTTTTATAAACTTTTAAACACAGAAAAAGGATTTTTAAACACAAATGTAAGTATAAAGAATATTAATCATAATTTACTTAATGTAAAATAGTTTAATACCTTATTTTGTAAAAGAATTTAAGCTTATACACAATTATTGTTTACATATAATACTAAGAAATCAAAATAACATTTCTTTAATATACTTATTTAGGAATTTTTTAAGATTATAACATTTTAATTTCATCTAAATACGTGTTTTAAAGCGAGTTTTTACTTTTGAAGTGATTTATTTTAAAAAATAAATTGTTATTTACTTTAACTAAGTCCGTTCCGGTAATTAAAAATAACATTTTTAATGTTTACATAGTAAAATAATGAAATATGTTATGGTTATTTTTGTTCTAAGTATTATTTTTACGTTAAAAACAAATGTTATTTATAACATAATGTCTTGTCTAAGTCATTTAGTTTTGATGAGAAATTCCAAGCGGGTTATTTTCGTTTATATTATTGTTTTTGTTCTAAGCGAAGTTCGTAAATTCATTGTCTTTACATTTTTTAATACTTAAAGTCTATTAAAAGAACATAACAATGTAATTTTTTGTTACTTTAATAAAATTTTTATGTTAAAAAATGTATTTTTTAAGTTTAGAGTGATTTGATTTTTTTAAACAAATAGGAAGCGAGTTTTTATTATTATTATTATTTTTTTTTTTTAATATTATTCACTTTTCTTTTCAAAACTGTAGTTGTAGTTTTGCTTGTTAAAATAATAATTTATAATGCAATCATTTAGAATTCCCTAAAGGAACTTTTTAAAGTATAGACGTACCTTTAATTTAACATTTTTTAAAACTAAACGAAATTAAAAAAAAAATGTATAATCATAATCATGATTAGTTCATTTTTTGTTTACATTTTATATTATGTCATAAATTCATAAACGGAAAGTCATGTTTACATTTTAAATTGTACGCTAATTGAATCATTATAATACGTTTTTATTTACATTATTACTATACGTCATTAACAAAAAAGTGAAGAATCATTATTAGATTAAGTTTCATTAATGATTTTATTTGTTTACATTTTTTACTATCACGCGTGATAAATGTAAAAATGTAAAATCATTCGTGGATTTTTTCTGTTTACATTTTATTGAATATTATTATAATCATTATGATTTTTTTTACATTATTGCCGTTATTGCTTTCACTGACTCTAATCTAAAAATCTATATGTGATAATTTTAAGATATAAAAATGAAGTTATTGGATTTTTGTTTACATTTTTACTATACGTTCTAAACAAAAAAAAAGATTGAATATTACGAAATATGTACTTTTTGAATCATTATAGAATTTTTTTACATTTTTTTTTTATCTATACGTCCTAAACGAATAATGTAAAATCATTATTACATTACATTATTTTATTTCTTTGTTTACATTTTCCTCTACTACTTGAATTAATGCAAATTTTAATCTCATTCGATTTCTTTGATGATTATTATTTATAATTAAATATGCTGTTTTATTCCAATCCCTAAAATTAATTTTAGGGGGCTTAGGGTTTCCTTCTATATATGAGGTAATCCTTGTTTATCTACGTTATAATTAAAAACTTTTATTTACCTTATGTAACTGTTTTGTGAGGTAAAAATTTTGTAATCAAATCTTTTCTCGCTTTTTCGACTACCTAAAAACAATTAGGTAACTTTCACTGATAGTGTGTATTGTGTATATACGATGAGATTGCAACTTTAGCGAGTTTAAAAAAATATATATTGAAGTAATATAATTGATTTATTATTTTTTAACAGTCATTGACGGTTTCTTATCAATTTCCTGTTATTTTATCATATTTTTACTACGTTTTTATTAGCTTGCTTTCTTGTTTGTTTGTCCGGTACAAATCTGTCAATCGATTTCTAACTGACTTCCCGAATAGCTAGACATTTGAAACTTTTAGCATAGCTCAGAACACGATGACAATGCATTATTTTAATTCTTTTAGCCATTTTTCAGCAGAATTTTATTGGTTTTCAGCAAATTTTGCTGTACGGAAAGTTATTTTTTTTGTTTTGCCATGTCCCATATTTACGCGATCTTTATTTTTTTGACGGGTCTTAAATTTGTGATAGATAAACATTGAATGGCAGCAAAACAGGAAATATCGATTATATTATTTATCGATTATATTATTTATGTTATTTCAAATATATCGATGACACGCTTTAGATCTGGTGTTGGGGAGATCCGTTGTAGTTGTACAAAGATTTGTCCTTTTATAGGTTTAAGATCAGCTCTCTAGATGGTTGTCATTTATGTGAAGTAAATAAATTCGAACTATTTTTTTTTTTCACTAACATTATATATTATATAACAATAATAATTATATTATCAACTTTACATACGATTCAACAGAAAATTTAAAAACGTAGTATATAAAAAGTTCTTTTTATCTTGAAATTATTATTATTATATTTATTGAATTATCATAATTTGATATTTCTGTTGTCGGATTAACATATATCTAAGAACATAAAGTCCTCTAATTCTCTACTTTTATTAAATTATTATAATTCTGTTATATTTCTTGGTTAAATGATCAGATATCTCTAATGGATATTATATCCAATTTTGCTTCAGAGCTTACCGAAGGTAACGGAAGCTATTTGATCGTTTTGAAGAACGAAAATAGTTTATGTCTCCGATTTCAAATGTTCCATGACAGAAATCCGTTTCAGACATCAGGGAACATTTTTGGTTCAGTGTCTGTATGTCGGTCTGACGCTCAATTTTTTCGAATCAACATATCTTAAAAACTACACGTCTGATTTTAATGAAATTTGTATGGTAGGTCATAATTAGCCCATTGTTGGTCCCATATAAGTTTCAACCTTCTGCGCTTATTTGTTTCTCTTCCACATGCGCACAAACATACATTTATTTACACCTATAACTTCAAAAGTGCTCATCTGATTTTTATGAAAGTTGGATGGTTTGTCGAAAGTAGACCGCAAAGAGCCCTAGATTAATTTCATGCGTCGGAGCTCAAAAAATCAAAACAATTTTGACATATTAAAAAAAAGGGGAAAATAAGTAAATAAATTAGACAAAAATGGCTTGTTATAGGGGTCGTTTTCATTTGTAGGGTACATTTGGTGGTCTCTAAAAGTGCCCCAACACAAAATTTCAACTTGAAGAAATCAAACCATTGATCAATCCTAGATGTCGTAAAAACATTCTAGTTCATGAATCAGCCTATCGTTTGCGAATTTGTTTGCTTGCTAATTTTTTAGCAATTTTTTTAGTGCAAAAAAGAGCAATGTCCCCTCATGAATGTCACGATAAATTGTCCCGAGCACAATTTATTTTTAAAGGTAATTTTACTGCTGAAGCTCTCCAAACGCGTTCAAATATATGTTTTAATAACTTTTAAGAAGATGATTTATCTTCATATAGTATTTCAGGTATTTTTTTTTTAAAAACTCATGAATGTCACAAAAAAGTTCCTAATATTTTGACTCTTATATGGAATTAAGGTTCGTATTGATAAGGAAGTTGGCTTTTTAAGTGTAATTATGCTGCAAGTTGACATTTATATTTTAATTGTGAAAAATTGTAGAGAAAAAAAAATGTTAAGGACTTTTCAATTAATTAATGAAAAAGTGACATTCATGAGTTAAATAAGAAAGACAATACTTGTAATCGATTGAGTTATATTTTTATTATAAACTTTATATAAATAGTTTTAATATCATATATTTTTATTATAAATTTTATAAAAATAGCTAAAATAACTGTATAAAATCTTGCCCAAGCTATTAGGTGGTAACGCCTTAATGTTTGTGTAACTGTCAAATCACTTAAGCCTTCTCTCCTTCATAGATCTGTTTCTTTGTGTTGGGGTATCAATCAAATTGTCATAAAACGCCAGTTTTCTAGCAGCATCACTTTTATTAAATATTTGTTTTTGGTGAGTAGGTACACAATATGTGAGAAACACTGGCATCAACAAGTTGCACTGCTTTGCTAAGGGGAGAAAGTAATTTTGGCTGATGAATTTTCTGACGCTGTATTCGTTTGTTATCCCTCCAAATTTTCCTTCGTAATGATTTATTCTTTTCTTCTAGCTCTTCTATTCTGTAGTTTTTCATTCCTTCTGGTGGTGCTAGATCGATTAGCATCCTGTACTCGCCTTCCTCTACTATGTCCTGATGACATGCTAGAAAGTTCTGGTCTGGTGGTGCCGGAATCGGAATGGTGGATTTTGCTGCCATACGTACTTTTATTCTGTTTCTTCGTTCAACATCTAATTTTCTCCAGTATTTTTTTATTCTTCTTTGCTCTCTGGGCTTCATGTCATATACTGTTTTCCATTTTGAATTTCTGTAAAATAAGAAAACAGTATACATCACTTATTAGTCTGTCCACACATTGAAATAATTTGCATTGAAATAATTCACACTGGTTTGTTCACTTCATTATTATACTGAAATACTTAATTCAGGCTACGTTTTGCTACCACAATAAATTATTTATTTATATATATATTTTTTTTTATCTTCAGATTCTTACCATTTTTATTTCCTGGAAACAAAAAAGAATTTACCTCACTTGATCTCGTTTTTCTTTGTAAATAGCATCTCTTTTAGCAACTGCCTTTCTTCTTTCTCTATAGCGCTTGACTCATTCCACTTAAGCCTCTCTTGAGCACACTTAAAGCCTATACAAAGAATTAGTCATACCTCTAAGTTAATGGACAATTAAAACTAGCAAAACAGGATACCAAACTATAAGATTTCTCATGACTGTCACATAACACTCTTGAATGTCACGGACCATATAGTGACATTCATGAGTTGCGACGGTCATGAGATTTACAATAAAAATGAAATTTTATAAATTTTTATTAAAGCTATAAAATTGAACTTGGGATATAATTAAACTGTAAAGTAAGCCCTATACTTCATCAATATTTACAATAATTTAATAAAGCTTAATAATTAAGAAATCAACGTGACATTCATGAGGATTTATAAAAATACTTACCATTTATTTTTAGAAAGTAGACTCTGGCGGAGGATCCAGTGCGAATGAAGGCACAAAGACAACTGAAAAATATTGTGGGACTCTCGGGGAGGTGTACCTTGGTGAATCCCCAATCCTACTAAAAATCTCTGACACTGATAAAGACGTGACATTCATGAGGTCGATTTTGGCTCTAACCTTATGGACATTTATTTTTATTTTTTTCCAAAAAACTGAATAGAATTAAATTTATTATCTCTTCGTTAGGTGTAAATAGAGAGCCTTATAAGACCACTGATTAAGGTTTCGGTTCTGTGACTTTAAGGGCCTTAAAATGGGGGCTCTTCAAAATTATATAAAATGCCTGAAGACAGTGACATTCATGAGTTTTTTTATTTTTAATTTTTTTTTAAATATATAAAGCACGACTTTCTCTTTAAAAAACAGATATATCCTAATTCCTTGCATTAAGAAGTATAAAATTGTAAAGAGAGAACATAGAAATGCCTTGTACATCCTAAGAAATTTGAACACAAAGTGCGAAGACAGCAAATGTACCCTAGGAATGAAAACGACCCATAGCATAATAATTTCAAGATAAAAAGAACTTTTTATAAACTACGTTTTTAAATTTTCTGTTGATCGTATGTAATGTTGATCATATAATTGTTATTGTAATATAATATATAATGTAAGTGAAAAAAAATATAGTTCCGAATTTATTTACTTCACTTAAATGACAACCATAGAGAGCTGATCTCAAACCTATAAGGACAAATCTTTGTACAACGGATCTCCCCACCACCAAATCTAAACCGTGCCACCGATATATTTGAAATAATATAATCGATAAATAATATAATCGATATTTCCTGTTTTGCTGTCATTCAATGTTTATCTATCACAAATTTGAGACCCGTCAAAATGAAGATTGCGTAAATATTGGATATGGCAAAACAAATAAAATAACTTGCGGATTTATTCCGAACTAACTTTCCTCACAGCAAAATTTGCTGAAAACTAATTAAATTCTGCTGAAAGATGGCTAAAAGTATTAAAATAATGTATTGTCATCGTGTTCTGAGCTATGCTGAAAGTTTCAAATGTCTAGCTATTCGGGAAGTTAGTTAGAAATCGATTGCCAGATTTGTACCGGACAAACAAACAAACAAACAAACAAGAATGCAAGCTAATAAAAACGTAGTAAAATCAATAAAGTACTTGATAGGATGCGAGGAAGCTATGTGCCACACTAATTGACAGTCTATTTTATAATTTTATGGTTTTCCTTTAATTGTGAAAAATCACCATTTTCTTGACAATATACTGAACTGTCACTGTGTTATATCTCTATCTGGTCCTAGAGATATTATACTTTTAGATTCATCTAGAATTGACTTAAAAATTAACGGCAGTATATTAAATAAACTACATTTGGCGGAGAAAAAAAATTACAAAATATTCTTTTATCAAACCTCAGATTTGACTCAAATGTGGTAAAAACTGTTTTTTTATTTTTTTATTTAATTAGATTGTCTGTTATCGTTTGCGGTTTTTATTTATTTGTTACGTTATCTAGCTTATTTTTTTTTTTAAATAATATTATATATATTAATATTTCTAATACTGACTTTAGTGAGTATTAATTATTATTTAAAATAACTTCTTTAGTTTTAAAATGTATGGAAAAATTAATATAAATAATCAGTTGTAATTATAAAATAATAATAAATAAATAAGACAATTTTTAAAATAATAAATGTTTTGCTACTAATAAATATTATAAGGCTAAAACAATGTCGATTTGTAGTAATTCTTGTTGCGAATTTTCAAGAGCTACTTTGTAACTAAACTCTTTTATTATGATGACATCTTCAGCGGTATTGACTCCAAGCAACTTCTAATTGTTAAAGATTAAAAGTTGCTCTTGTTTAGTGAAACGACAGACTTCTAATCGTCATTATTGCGTAACTTAAAGAGTTGCTTCGTATAAAAAAAACCTCTCGTGAAGATAAAATCTTCAGCGTTATTGACTCGAAGCAACTCTTTATTGTGATTAAGATTAAAAAGTTGCTCTTGTTTAGTGAAACAACTGACTATAAATCGTTAATTTGGAAGCCAATCTTGTTGTTCCCATACTTCAAGAATTGCTTCGTATATAACATCTTCAGTCATCTTCAGCGCAGGTATTGTTACCAAGCAACTCTTTATTATGAAATATTTAAAGTTGCTGTTTTTTTTAATATAACGTCGGACTATAAATCGTTAATTAGAAGCAACTCTTGTTGTTGCCTCAATGCTTGTGAAGTTTTAAGAGTTGCTTCGTACAAAATTCCTTTCGCAAAGATGTCCTTTATTGGTGTTGCCTTACATTGTGAGACGTTAAAAAATTGCTTTTTTACTTTCTCATATAAAGAGAAAGTATTGTGATGGCGCGGAAATTCGATTTTGAGATTTTGATGGATTTACACGTTTTGAGGTCCCCTGAGTCCAAAAAAGTGGTTTTTAAAAAATGTCTCTGTCGTCTGTGCAGACGCCTGGAGCCTAAACTACTGGGCCGATTTTGACGAAATTTGGCATACTTGTTCAGAAAAATCATACCCCGAGGTGAAATCGAGAAATGAATTTTAGATCTAATTTTGGGGGCGCTACCCCCCAAAAACTCTGAAAAAACCTGAAAAAAATTATATCTCGAAAACGGTTCCGGCGATTTTGATTAAAAAATTCTAAGATGTAGTCCATTTGAATACGAATCCAACGATATAAGCCGTTTTCCCGGGAAAAATCTAGTTCCTGAGAAATTAGCTTAAAACGCGGATGGAGAGAGCCCGGGTTCGATTCCCCGCCGAGGAGAAGTTATTTTTATGATAAATTTTGATGAAATGTTCAATAATATTTAAATGTACATTTGAAAACTAATAAGTGGAAACACTGGGCTAAGTAATTATGAACTCATATATGAGAAAGTTTGTCTGAGTTGTCTCGGACCGATTTTTTTTATTAAAATATCAGAATTTTTGGCAATTCTTCAACTGTAGATTTTAATAATAATAATAATAATAAGATTTTTATAAACCAATATAAATTCCAAGATATCAAAATTTTTTGAATGTTCTATTAATTCAATAATTTAATCACTTTTAATTACTGTAAACATAATAATAACAGACTTCAAATCGTTAATTATGAGACAATCTTGTTTTTGCGGAATTTTCAGAGTTGCTTCACAAAATTCTTACTCTAAGATTTTCACTTTACCAGTTATTTATTCGTCGTAATTTATTAGCTATTGCTTCCGAGTCTATACCGAAGGTAACGGAAGCGATCTTTTTTAATATGTCCGATTTAAAAAATTCCAAGACAGGAATCCATTTTAGACATCAGAGAACATGATTGGTTCCGTGTCAGTCTGTCGCTTACTTTTTTCCGAAACCAAAATATCTTAAAAACTGCACGTCTGACTTTAATGAAATTTGTATTGTATGTCATATTCAGCTTATTGTTGGTCCCATATAAGTTTCAACCTTCTGCCCTCATTTGGTTCTCTTCCACATGCGTACAAACATACATTTATTTACCATAATATTTTAAAAGAAGAAAATATTTCATGTCTCCGAATTCATAAATTCCAAGACAGAAATCCGTTTCAAACATCAGGGAACATTTTTGGTTCTGTGTCTGTCTGTCGCTCAATTTTTGCGAACCAACATATCTTAAAAACTACTCGTCCGATTCTAATGAAATTTGTATGGTAGGTCATAATTAGCGCATTCTTGGTTTCATATAAGTTTAAACCTGAGCCGCCTTCCTTTCACATGCGCACAAACATATATATTTAATTACACCTATATCTTCAAAGGTAGCCAAATGATTTTTATAAAATGTTAGATCTTTTGTTGAAATTAACCCGTAAATAGCCACAAATTAATTGCAATCGTCTGCGATCTTTAACTTACTAAATTGGTACTTAAAAAAGGTATTCACAAATATTTAAATATAATTTAGTTCACTATAGTAAAAGAAATGTAAGTGAATGAATGTTAGAAAACTCTGTTTATTATATTCTCTACATTCTTCAATGCCTTTACAAATAACTGTTTTAGAGTTCCCTAAATTAAAAATTAAAAATAAAAAAAGTTTTTTTGTTTTTTTTTCAGTTGGCGTTAGTGTTAACTTTCTGTGATTTATATGAATAATAAATTAAAAAGTTTTTTTTATTTTTTAAAATGAAGAAGAAATGTGTAGGAATAAAAATCTAGTAGGAACCAATTAATCACAGATTTAATTTTTTCTTCTTTTTTTATATATTAACGTGATTTCCTGTGACTCTGAAAAACTTTTAGGAATTCATTTTACTGTGATTTATTAGAATTACATTGTCAATATTTAGTGCTTTGGCTTTGTCCTATAATATATGCATTTTAACTATTTATATATATATATATATATATATATATATATATATATATATATATATATATATATATATATATATATATATATATTAGTACTTTTTTTATATTTATAGTATAATATATAAGAAAATAATATTTATTTATACATATTTGATTTATTAATTGGTGACTAAATGATATAAGAATGCCGTTCTTATTTTAGTCTATTGACAAATTTGAAGAAAAAAAAAATAGTCTACCAAATAATTAGTAAGGCACATAATTTCCTTTATTTCTATTTCGTATACTTTAATGATTTATATTCTACTACAAACTATTATTGTCAAATTTAATTGATTCCCCCTTCCACGTTTTTTAAATAATTTAAAATTATTTTGACAATAATATTTTCCGAGCTTACCGAAGGTAACTGAAGCTATTTTATTGTTCCGAAGAACGAAAATATTTTAGGTCTCCGATTTCAATAATTCCAAGACATAAATCCGTTTCAGACATCAGAACACATTTGGTTCCGTGTCTGTCTGTCGGTCAATTATTGCGAACTAACATATCTTAAAAACTACTTATTTGATTTTATTGAAATTTGTATGGTGGGTCATAATTAGCCCATTGTTGGTCCCATATAAGTTTCAACCTTCTGCGCCTATTTGTTTCTCTTTCATATGTACACAATAGTACATTACGCATCGAGTGCGGAAAGTAGCATTTTGCATGCGAGTGTGGAGTTTGCACCCAAGCGACAACGAGGGTAGTAAAACCACACGAGCAATACAAAATGCCGTTTTCGCACGAGTTGCGTACCGTACTTTATCTACGATTGTTAGATTTAAATAATAAATACAGAAAAAAATAAACTTGCTGTATGTAAGTTCGTATCTCTCTCTTGATAAAGATGGCATTAATTCTTGAGTTGTATTTTTTGCCGAATTAATTGTTTCTAGAGGAGTATTATTCTCCACATTTTCGTTAAAGTCACTTGATTCACTATTTGTTTTTCACTAAAAACTCGATATAAACAGTTACTTTAATAAAAGAACAGCAAATTAGTTGTGTTAAATGTAAACAAACACGCTAATCGTGCGTAAAGCTGAAGAATTCCTCTTCTTTACCGCCCTAGGGTGGTAAAGATGAGGAATTCTTCAGAACTATGAGACGCGCATGCGCAATGAATACAAGTACGTAAAGAATCACTTTCTAAGCATCTAAACAGAGATACAATGTTTATATTTCGTATCAATCGTAGATAAACATATATTTATTTACACCTATAGCTTCAAAAGTAGGTACTCATCTGAATTTTATGAAATTTAGATGGTTTGTCGAAAGTAATCTGCAGATAGCCCCAGATTAATTTCAACCGTCTGCGCTCTTTAAATTTTGCTAAATTAAACATAATTGACATATTAAAAAATCGATGGAACAATTAAACAAATTAGACAATAATGGCTTGTATAAAAGTATAAAATCAATAAGGTACGTGAATGGATGCTTGAAAGCTATGTGCCACACCAATTGTCAATCTATTTTGCCCATTTCGTAACCGAATGCGCTACTTTTTAATGTCATTATTAGAATTAAAAAGTTCATAGATTAAAGTACAAAAAAAACTTCCCACATATTTATTTTGCACATTATAATAGTTAAATTGTATCGAATTGTATAGAATTTTAAATTACAATAAGATCGACTTAAAAAATGTAAAAAAAAATATATATCAACTGCAACCGATTCTATTACCCATTTTGTTTTTAAAGACCTTATTAACTTCTGACCTACATATTCGTTAAATTACTTAAAAAAAAATAAATAAATAAAGCTATAGAATGCGCCACTATATCAAATTAAATATTTTATAATTACATATTTATGTAAACTTGTTTTTACGATTTTATCACTAAAAACGATATTAATTTCCTTTTGAAACCTTGATAAAAAACAAATTATTATTCAATTACAAACCTATTTGAACAAAAAAAAATACAGTCATATAGTTATAAACGAGTAAATAATACTAATTTTAAAGCGTGACCTTATAAAAGAATTAAACAAATTTGGTCAATTTTCTGCTTTTAAGTCCAATACCGGTTTTTCAACTTTTTTTTTAATCTTTTTCTGTTTCACCTTTATATTTTCGACCCAAAAAAATTATTTCATAAAATAAAAAAAAAATACTCTTTTATACTAGTTTTTAAATTTTTTATTGACTTATCATCTAGTTCTGTTTTTTAAAAACAACACTTGATATATATTACTGTCATATTAAATTATATATATATATATATATATATATATATATATATATATATATATATATATATATATATATATATATATATGCAGGCACTAATTATTTCTGACACTTTTAATTAATATAACTAATCGCGTTTGATAATTTATTCTTATATTTTAATATTTGAGTAAGTAGTTAGTTCTAATCCAACAGGTGTTTAGTTTTAGGTGTCTTCTCTTCTCTATGTATTTCAATATCTCTTATGCACGTACAACTTTATATACGAAGTATATAAATATGTACATATCCTTTAGAAAACAGGAAGTTAAGGGTTCGAATCCCGACTTTGGCAAGGGTGTTTTCTACCAACTCTCCGATGTTCACAAATTGCCAGATAACCGATATAAATGACTAGCTTTACTAAAGTAAAGTGGCGTCCATCCGGTTATCAAGTATACGGTTTACATAGCTGATTATCCGCCTATTTCAAAAGAAGGGCGTAGACCCAAGAGGCGCCAGAACAATGGCCACAGACAGAACACAGTGGCGAAAACTTTGTTCTGCCTCAACACCTAGAGTGACCACATCTTCAACTTGAAAAAACGGGACATCTCATTGCGGGACCCAATCTGGAGGTCTGGAGTATATGGAATATCCCCAGGATTGGGAGGGAGGGGGGGGGGGGGTCTAACAGGAGCTGAGAGTGGTCCATTGCATTATAAATAATTATTTTAAATTAATGCAAAAGGGCGCACGTCTATAAGAAGTACAGTCGTTAGTTATAAATAGTTTTTATTAAACATCAAATAAAAGATGGCTTTGAATATAGCTTTAATAAGGGATTTTTGACAATTTCTACCAAAACAGAACTGAATGCAGGGTCCTTGCTCGGGCGGTATTTCACAGAAAACCTTTACTTATTTTTATCCGCTATAGAAAGGTCCGATATTTTGAAGTTCTAGTGGGTTGGACTAGCCTATATGGGGCATCATGTATAGAAATGCAAAAACTAACAAATATAATGCATACATAATTAAAGTGTTTTTTGTTTATTGGTATAAATTGCATTATTTATGTATTCTTTTTCATTTCATACTCTCTTGAAAAACCAGATACGCTACATCAAAGCCCAGGTAATCTACAACAGATATACATACGCCCAAGATTCCCAAAATCGACCTTGTTACAGCTGTGTCTAAAAATAGAGGACTGAAGATGGAAATTATATTAATAGAAAACTTATGAAATGAAGAAGAATCCATAATTGGTGCATTTTTTTTTATCAATATATAGAAAAGACTTTAATTATATGTGCCAGTGTTTTTGCATTTCTATACATGATGCCCCGTATAGGCTAGTTCAACCTGAAATTCTATAGCACTTAAAAAATTGCAGAAAGTGTATCTATACTCCCATCCTGTTTGGTTCGTCTGTCCATCGAATGTTCATGAGCACAAATTATCTTTATCGCCATTATGGGCAGGGATATTGGCATATCTTTAAAAATTATGCTCAAACAGAAAGGGTTTTTGGTACGCAATGTATATACGGGATATTTAGGTGTCCCGGGAGATTTTTTCGGGACACCGGGAATGTTTGTGAAAACGGGAAAATTCCGTTTTACGGTACGGTTGGTCACCCTATCTACACTGCAAGGTAGAAGAGGCTAAGATAAGTAAGTTAGCACAATGCTGATCGCAATCTCGCTGATCATTTGATCGCAAATCTCTACCTCTTACAAATAAGGTGGTAAAATCAGGGATTTTTAACTTTAGGGATTATCACTCAGTAAACAGGATTTTGACTTGTTCAAAAGGTTTTTGGTTTTTTTAACGTCAAGCATTTTTTAATAATTACAAATAAGGCGGAAATACACATGCTAGTATAAAATCATGCCAGTGGCGAGTAACTAGCATGGCAATAGCTTACTAGCTATTGCCATAAGATGTTGTTATATATACTTATATAAATAACAGTTGCCATTTTTTTTATTTATGCCTATTTAATTAGTGATTCGAATAATTATTTTTAATTAAAAATCATAAATAATCCTTTTTTTTATCATTGAAATTAAATAATAAAAAAAAATGAAAATATCAACTTCCAATTAAAATAATTTTTCAATAGATCGTTAACAACTAAAATTAATTTGAATATGAAATTATGAATAATGCATTCAATAAACTATAGTTCCAATTAAAAATCATAGTTTTTATCATTTTTTAATAAAATAAAATGATTTCATTCATTCTGGTTTTTTTTATATATGTATATTATAATTGTTATGTATAGATTTGATCTCAATTTTATGTATGTAAATGTTGTGACCTCATTTTGTGATAACATTTTTTTTCTAATAGCAAAGAAATCTTTATTCTTATTCTATAACCTTATTTAATATAATAAAACTTCTATATCCGTTCACAGTGATTACACCTTTGTCTTATAACCATACTTAGTGATATTACTTTACCTTAAAACCAATACTTAGTGATATCACTTTGCCTTATAACTTTATAACTATACTTATTGATAACAGTCTGCCTTTTAACCATACTTAGTGATATTACTTTACCTTAAAACCAATACTTAGTGATATCACTTTGCCTTATAACTTTATAACTATACTTATTGATAACAGTCTGCCTTTTAACCATACTTAGTGATATTACTTTACCTTAAAACCATACTTAGTGATATCACTTTGCCTTATAACTTTATAACTATACTTATTGATAACAGTCTGCCTTATAACCATACTTAGTGATATTACTTTACCTTAAAACCAATACTTAGTGATATCACTTTGCCTTATAACTTTATAACTATACTTATTGATAACAGTCTGCCTTATAACCATACTTAGTGATATTACTTTACCTTAAAACCATACTTAGTGATATCACTCTGCCTTATAACTTTATAACTATACTTATTGATAACAGTCTGCCTTATAACCATACTTAGTGATATTACTTTACCTTAAAACCATACTTAGTGATATCACTTTGCCTTATAACTTTATAACTATACTTATTGATAACAGTCTGCCTTATAACCATACTTAGTGATAACATTGCCTTCTATCCATACTTAGTAATAACACTTAGCCTTATAACCATACTAAGTAATAAAACTTTGCTTTATAACTATACTTATTGATAATACCCTCCCTTATAACCACCATACTTAGTGATAACACTGCCTTCTATCTATACTTAGTGATTACACTTTGCCTTATAACTATACTTAGATATAACATACTTTACCCTAAAACCGTACTTAGTAATAAAACTTTGCTTTATAACTATAATACTTATTGATAATACCCTCCCTTATAACCATACTTAGTGATAACACTGCTTTTTTACCATTCTTGTGATATCCCTTTGCTTTATAACCTTACTTAGATATAACACACTTTGCCTTATAACCGTACTTAGTTATAATACCCTGCCTTATAACCATACTTAGTGATAACACTGCCTTTTTACCATACTTAGTGATAACACTTCGCCATATAACTATAATTATTGATAACACTCTGCCTTATAACCATACTTACTAATAAACACTTTGCCTTATAAACACATACTTAGTCATTAAACTCTATGCATTATCGCTGACATTAAAACCATTAACTCAAAAAATACTTCGGTAATAACTTAAGAACATGAAAGCCTAAATTATTTTTTAACTATATATTATAATATATATTTCTCTTATACCATAATCCTTAAATGTATCTAGTCTATTTAATAACCTTATATAATTAATACCATAAGTAAAAATAAACGGAATAGGTGTTAAACTATTCTCGTTAGAAGAATTTTTTTAACAAAAAAAAAAAAAAAACAGTATTAACTCAACCGTAAAAATTCATGTATATTAAACTTAGGTACTTATTAAGACACTGGTTTTTTTCTCCCAAATTAAAAAGAATTAGATGAAAATGTTGGTTTTTATAAAAAAATATTCAATGTTGTGCGAAAATTATATAACACTTTTATTTATCATATTAATTATTATCTCCTTGTGTGTGTGTGTTTTGTTTTAGTACGTTTTCTTTTCTTTCTCCTCTCTACGTTATTTTCCTGTTTCGTTACTGTGTGATTATTCTTCTTTTTTAAATTATGTATAATGACTGGTTTATATATATATATATATATATATAAATAGGAAATTACCGGGAGTAGTTAAGCTGAATTAATTTGCTTAGTTTTTATGGTTTTTTTTTAATAACTGTTTTACTTGTTGAAATGATAATGTATGTACTTCCATTTATCTAGTTAAGTTTGTTTATTATGTTAGTTAACTGGATTTTATTTATTTTTTTTTGTTTTTACATAAAACCTGTTTTAATTATTAATCATGTATAATTTTAATTAATAGTTTGTTTTTTGTTGTTTTTTTCTATGCAGTTTATAAATTGTATGATTATTTTTACTTTCCCATATATGGAAATTCGATTTTAAGATTTTGATGGATTTACACGTTTTAGTACTTCTTTAGATTGTTACTCCCCTAAGTTGTTTTAGAATATAAATGACTAACTAAATAACTATTAAGACAAAGTGATGTTTAGTCCAATGTAGTTTGGAACAAAGGAATATCACACTTCTGTTTTTATAAGGGGAGTAACTGTCTAAAGAACATTCCGTACACCTTTTGTAGATTGCTACTTCCCCTCTGTTTTCTTCATAAGTGGAGTAACAGTCTAAAGAAGAACATTCCGTACACCTTCTTTAGATTGTTACTCCCCTTATGTTTTCTTTATAAGTGGAGTAACAGTCTAAAGAAGAACATTCCGTACACCTTCTTTAGATTGTTACTCCCCTCTGTTTTCTTTATAAGTGGAGTAACAGTCTAAAGAAGAACATTCCGTACACCTTCTTTAGATTGTTACTCCCCTCTGTTTTCTTTATAAGTGGAGTAACAGTCTAAAGAAGAACATTCCGTACACCTTCTTTAGATTGTTACTCCCCTTATGTTTTCTTTATAAGTGGAGTAACAGTCTAAAGAAGAACATTCCGTACACCTTCTTTAGATTGTTACTCCCCTCTGTTTTCTTTATAAGTGGAGTAACAGTCTAAAGAAGAACATTCCGTACACCTTCTTTAGATTGTTACTTCCCTCTGTTTTCTTTACAAGGGGAGTAACAATCTAAAGAAGTGCCCACGTTTTGAGGTTTTCTGAGATCAAAAAAGTGGTTCTATAAAAAATGTCTGTTGACTGTGCAAACGCGTGAAGCCTTAACTACTGGACCGATTTTGACGAAATTTGGCATACATAGTAAATCATACCCGAGGCGGAATGGAGAAATTAATTTTAGATCCAAATTTGGATTAACTTCCCCTTAAGAACTCTTAAAAAAACAAAAAACAAAAATTTGGATTTTGATCAATTCTAAAATTTAAGTCAGTCCATTTAAATGTGATATGAGCCGTTTTCCCAGGAAAAATCTATTTCCTGAGAAAATAGCTTTAAACGCGGACGGATAGAGGCCGGGTTCGATTCCCCGCCAAGGATAAGTTATTTTTAAGATAAATATTGATAAAAATGTTCAATAAAAAGTTTAATAGTACCTATAAGGTACTAGTAGGTACTTGTAGGGAGTTAAATATACCTATGAAAACTTGAAAACTAATAAATATAAAACACAGAGCTAAGTAACTATGAACTTGTATATGAGAAAGTTTGTCTGAATATTCTCGAACCGATATTTTGTAACTAAAAGAAAAACAAACTAACAAATGAATAAATCAAATTTAAAATATTGTTTAAGAGTCGAAACATTTATAAAGTTAAAACAAAAAAGAGTAAAATTTGAATTCTCCCCCGAAAAAGAAATTACCTTGATTAGAGTTCACCTCAAAAAGGTGGGAAAAATAATAAAAAAAAACAAAAACAAAATTCGAGGCAAGGGATCAATTTAGTAGGGAAGGTTTAGGGCTTTGTAGATATTGGCTCAACCACGGAACAACAACAACAACAAACAACCAAATATTCCCGGGGGGGGGGGGGGGGGGAGGTGAAAAAGCACAGTAAGGGATTTCTCTCTTTAGGGATTATCAGTCAGTAAACAGGATTTTGACTTGTTCGAAGTTTTTTTGTTTTTTTTTTCACCTCAAGCATTTTTTTTTACGAAAAAAGAAATTATCGAGAGAGAAAAAATTGAGTAACGATGTTAATTAGTACCTGATTAATTTGAACCTGGCTTGTTAAAATTTCGTAAAATTGAATTATTTTGGATTTTGTCCCAAATGAGGAATTGGTTTTTTAGGATTTTTTTTTTTGTGGAATTGGAAAATAAAAGAGATAATTTGAAATGAGGGATTACGGTTTTTTTTTGGTTTTTGTGTTTTTAATTTTTTTTTTTTTTTTATTGGAAACTTGTTCTTGCTAATTATAATGGGGAAAAAAGAATGAATAAGTATGGTTCCTTATTGCAATTATCGCTTGCTAATTTTAATTGGGGTAAAAAAAGGGGTAGATATTTTAAGTGCAATTTGATTTTGTAATTTCAGTGCTTTTATGATGAATCAAAATTCTTTTCTTTACCCCAAAATGAATATCTGAATAACCCCTTTGGAATAATTATGATCATTAAGAATTGTTGTAAATTCATCTTATTATTAATTGCAATGTTAATAATGTTAACGTAACTTAATAGTGCATTCGTTACTTTTAATTTTAAAGGAAAATAGACTGCTAATTGGTGTGGCACATAGCTTCCTCGCATCCTATCACGTACTTTATTGATTTTATACTTTTACAAGTCATTATTGTCTAATTAATTTCATTGTTTCCCCCGTTTTTTACTTTTCCTCACTACTAATAGTAGGAAAAGTATTGTTTTTTTTTAATGTCAAAATTGATTTGTTTATTTACATTAATTAAAGTATTAATCAAGTAAAAGTTAAAGAGTGCAGACGGTTGAAATTGGTATGGTGCTATCTGCAGTCTATACTTTTGACAAACCATCGAATTATACATTCGTCTGTACATTTCTCTGATTGGTCTAATATTTATTATTCTCCATTTTCACCTCATTTAATGAACCATTAAAAAAAAATAGATTGCCAATTGGTATGGCACATAGCTTCCTCGCATTCTATCACGTACTTAATTGATTTTATGCTTTTACAAGCCATTATTGATTAATTTGCTTAATTGTTTCTCCCGTTTATTTAATCTGTCAAAATTGTTTTGATTTTTGTACATGAATTAAAGTATAATAATGAAATTAATCTGGGGCTATCTGCGAGGTTACTTTCGATAAACTATATAAGTTTCATACAAATCAAATTAGTAATTTTAAAGAAGATATAGGTGTAAATAAGTGTATGTTTGTGCGCATTTTGAAGAGAAACAAATGAGGGCAGAAGGTTGAAACTTATATGGGACCAACAATAGGCTAATTATGACCTACCATACAAATTTTATTGAAATAGAACGAGTAGTTTTTAAGATATGTTAGTTCGCAATAATTGAGCGACAGACATGGAACAAGGAACCAAAAATGTTCCCTGATGTCTGAAACGGATTTCTGTCTTGGAATTTTTGAAATCGGAGACATAAAATATTTTCATTCTTCAGAACGATTACATAGCTTCCGTTACCTTCGGTAAACTTGGAAGCAAAACCTCATATTGTCGGAGTAAACTGTTATTTTTTAAATGAATATATATATATATATATATATATATATATATATATATATATATATATATATATATATATATATACCATGTTTAAACACAAAAATAAGTATTCAGTGTACGTGCTAAGTATTAATGCACATTAATCTTTACTATGATTCCACTTATATATTACCATACAATCTTTAATCCGCCTGTTTTCACCTCATTCTTTTCAAAAGAATGGTTTTATACAAACAACAATGTAACCTATTGTTTTAAACTAATAGACTGTTAAATTATAAAACTCAACTAAACAAAGACTTACAATACTTATTTTTGAATCTCATCTCTTCGTTTAGAAATAAGAAGAAACAAAAAAAAAAAATAAAAAACTTTAATTATAACAGATGATCTATTATTAACTCTTAATAGTAAAGCTCTTGAGTTTTATTTTTTGTTGCTGTTGTTTTTTTCTACTCTAAACTGAGCTGCAACACGCAGTCGTAGACAGTTAACTTGTCTAACCATGGTTTAATTGTCGTTAAGTGGTAATAGACAGCTTTAATTATCTCGTTTATTTTTTTTTTCTTTTTTTTAAATAATAATTAAAATTAATTAAAAGAAGAAGATAGTTTCAATTACCAATAATTGAAACTAAGAATTTATTCTTGTTAAGAAGTCTAATTGGGTAATCAGTCATATATATATATATATATATATATATATATATATATATATATATATATATGTGTGTGTGTGTGTGTGTGTGTGTGTGTGTATTATATAACAATAATACATATTTGATGACTACAAATCCCTAATAAAAATAATTGTTTTGATTTTGTTGGTCTTCAAATAGATATAATTGATTATCTAAATTAATTTTTTTTTCTAAATATATAATTGAGCCAGTTATCGTGGCTGAACGACTCATGTATATGTATGTGTATATATATATGTATATATATATGTATATATATATGTATATATATATGTATATATATATATATATATATATATATATATATATATATATATATATATATATATATATATATATATATATATATATAGCAATATTAAATACATATTTGTTGACTACAAATCCCTAAGTATGCTAGACTTTTTATATATATTATATACACAAAACAATATTACATACATATTTGATGACTACAAATCTCTAAGTATGCTAGATTTATATATATATATATATATATATATATATATATATATATATATATATATATATATATATATATATATATATATATATATATATATATATATATATATATATATATATATATATATATATATATAAAACAATATTACATGCATATTTGATGACTACAAATCTCTTAAGTATATGCTAGACTTTTTTTGTAATAGAAAAAGTTTAAATATTGTATATTACCCTTGTACTTCCTTATCTTATCTGAAATGTTAGTCTCAAGTCAGTAGTTGGTGAAGCTAACATGAAACCCTTATCATTTCACCTGGTACAAGAAGAAAACTGATAAGAGATATGCTGATAACAGTTTACCTGGTTACGAAACTTTATCATTCTGATTTTTTTGTGTGTGTACATCCTCTCTCTTGAGTTCATCTTATGTTAAAGATTGTGGGTATTTTAATACGGGAGTTATCTTCTTTTTTTTTTTCTTTTTCATTTTTTTTTAAAATAATATACATACCTATTTAAAATGAAGACAGTTGTACAATGATACTAAACTAATACGTAGAACTCGCTCGCTACGGACTGTGATATTTATTTATGTATTGCTTCCGAGCTTACCGAAGGTATGGGAAGCTATGTGATCGTTCTGAAGTACGAAAATGTTTTGTCTCCGATTTAAAAAATTCCAAGACAGGAATCCGTTTCAGACATCAGGGAACATTTTTGGTTCCGTGTCTGTCTGTCTGTCTTTCAATTTTTGCGAACCAACATATCTTAAAAACTACTCGTCCGATTTTAATGAAATTTAAATAGTAGGTCATAATTATCCCATTGTTGGTCCCATATAAGTTTTAACCTTTTTCGCTCATTTGTTTCTCTTTTACATGCGCACAAACATACATATATTTTCACTTATATCTTCAAAAGTAATTATCCCATTTTTATGAAATTTTGATGGTTTGTCGATAGTAGCCCGCAGATAGCCCCAGATTAATTTGAGCAGTCTGTGCTCTTTAAATTTTGCTAAATTGATCACTTAATTTATGTAAAATACTCTGCCAATTGGTGTGGCACATAGCTTCCTTGGGTCCTATTTCATATACCTTAAGGTTTTTATGCTTTAACATCCCATTATTGTCAGATTTAAGTAATTTTCCCGCCGAATTTTTGAAAACTTTCAAAATTGTTTTGATTTTTTTTAAATGAATTCACAGTTTAGAACCATAATTTTCCAAGTGGAGAGATAACTTTTGATGTGCTATTATAATACATTAGTATCACTTGTTAAATAATATATTTTATTATATTTAATGTATTATAAGTATTCTTATTTTAATAATTAATAAAGGTATTCATAATAAAAATAAATAAATAAAAAAGCCATATTTCTCGGTCAAGTTCTATTGTCGTAAATGTCGACTCCTAGACTTGTGGAAAATTGAAAGCTTAATTCGGGACTAGATATCGTTATTGACAGAGTAAATTATTCTCTTAGTTGGCAAGAGCACTATACTGGAAATATAGAGGCACGTGGTTCGAGTCCCGGCGCTGGAGTCTATTTTTCTCTGTCTATCTCCCCTTGTTATAATTATAATTTGATTTAAAATTAAAATTTAAACTTTCCGTTGTATGAATACTACCAAAAACTTAAAAGTGAAATAAATTATTATAAAATGCATTATAAAATGCATGAATTAAAGTATCAATATATTGTCAGGCTTTTTTTTATTTATTTAATAAATTATTATAAAATGCATTATAAAATGCATGAATTAAAGTATCGATATATTGTCAGGCTTTTTTTTATTTATTTATATAACAATAGTCTTCATTTGTTTTCTTTATTCATTTATTTCCATAAAATTGTGAAACGGATACAATATATTAACACCCATTCGAAAAATGTACAAATGATTTTATATTTTTATGTGCATTATATATTATATATTATAATTACTCATTTATATATTTTTTATTCTAATAATGAATTTAGACGATTAATTTTATATTTATGTGTATTATATGTTATAATTACATATTAAATAATTTTTTTTTCTAATAATATATATATTTTTATATAAATACATTGTTATGTGATAATTGGTGTTTTACACTTATTCACATTTGCATCTATAAATAACAAAAAAATTACAGTAAAATAAAATAAAAAACAAAAAAACAACTTCACATTCATAAAATACAAAATAAGATTTAGACAAAAGAAAAAAAAATGTGATGTATTAGCATCACAAATTAATTATTTTCCCAGATCGTTAATACATCCATATTTTTCTTTCGATATAGTAATTAAACTGGAGAAAATTAAAAATAATGCTGTACTGTTTTTGTTTTTTTAAAAAAAAAGTATTACAATACAATTGCTCTTACAGCTGAGGACTGTAATATCTTAACAAGTGGTTCACACGTTTTCATTCATCTATTTTTTTTCTTTTTCTTCTTCTTGAAGGTTTTGTGTTCACACGAACGTGTGAATGTGAAAAGAAAGAAGAAAATCTTGTATTTTTTTTGGTTTATATTAAAAAAAAAATATGAAGTATAAACAAAAGAGAAATAACAAGTGTATTTTTTTATATTTTTTTTGTTTAATTAAGTAATTTTTTTAATTGTTTGTTTGTCTTTTGTTTATTATTTGATATTTACTTTTTTTTTAGCATAAGTAAATAGTCCAGGAGATAGCGTGCAAAAAAAGTGTCTGACTAACATCAAGCTAGAATTTTGTATACAAGTCAATCTTTTAAGAATATGTGGTCGGCTAAGTTCGTCTGCGGGACATAGCTTAGCAATAGGCGTTTGAAAAAAACAAACCGGTGGAGAGCGGCCATGTCCCACCAATTATGATGGACAATGTGATTTTCATGATCCTGAGTACGAACTTAGTTAGTAGATCAAAAATCAAGTTGATGTTAGTTTGTCACTTAATAGGTTAGTTAGTCAAATATTACTTCAAATCAAAGTGGTCAATATTTAGTGACAAAGTAACATCAACTTTATTTTTAGTCTACTAACTAATTTTGTATTCAGGATCATGAAAATCACATTGTCCACCTAAAAAGGCGTGACATGGCCACTCTCCACCGGTTTTTTTCTTTTTCAAATGGCTATTGCATAGCTATAACCTGCAGATGAACTTAGCCGACCACATATTCTTAAATGACACTAAAAGATTTACTTATACACAAAAATTCTAGAAATTCATATTTTACGATTTTGGTAGTATTCATACTACGGAACGATTAAATTTTAATTTAAATCAAATTATAACTAGGCATCGCGTGGCTCTATCATTGAAGCGAGCGTATTGCAATGAAATATTAAATATTGAAATTTATTAATCATGATGAATGTCATAGTTGAAGATAAGTGGAAGAGGGTACTTTAGGGAAGAGTGGGGGTACTCGGTACAAAGCTTTACTTCCTAAACAAACCTATACACTATATACGACTATAACAATCTTCACCACCCGCGGTAGCTTTTAAACAATTATTATAAATGTATCTCGTCACTACGCAAAGAATTTTGCTTGTATCAAGTTGAAATTTTGCATACCTGTTTCAATTGTGCATTAGATGGTGTATATGAAGTTTTATTATAATCGTTTCGTTAGAACGTAAGATATCGGTAAAAAGGTTGTTTTCTCTATTATAAACGTTTAGGTCCGCTTTAATAGTTTTAGCGATCTTTATTAAGTCGTAGCGGTGTCGCTGTTGGTTTTAGTAAAAAAATGTTATTTGAAAAAAATGTTCGTCCCATCGAATAGATGATGATAAAATCTTTTCCCGTCCTGAAATTCCAATCTAATTTTTGTGCCTCTCGTTTACGCGAGCGTTGCGCGCGAACTCTTGGACGGATCACGCTGTCCAACGAACTTAGCCTGAGTATTAGTAAGAGGAACATGTATACCAAATTTCAACTAAATCGGTCAACTTTTACTCAAGTTATCGTCACACGCGTGAACGTTACTGACAGACAGACAGACAGACAGACAGACAGACAGACAGACAGACAGACACGGAGCATATTTCGTTGAATGTAGGAAGCTCGCTACGCTCGCTTCAATTATTATTAACTACGGGAAACAGACAGAGAAAAATAGACTCCATCCCCGCGCTGGAGTCTATTTTTCTCTGTCTGTTTCCCGTATTTAATAATAATTATAATTTGATTTAAATTAAAAATTCTAGCTTGATGTTAGTCAGACACTTTTTTGCACGCCATCTCCTGGGCAAAAAATTTAATTGAATGAATTCCCCTTACTTTCTTAACTTAATAAAAGTTTATTATTTAAGAAAATGAGGTATGTAAGAACAGTATCCACCTTTTTGTGGAATAGAACCGAAAAAAACTTATCTTTTACAAGTTAACAGTTATTTTTTTCCCCTAATTATTAAAATGGAATATTTATACAAACTATTTTTGTTATTTCTTCCTTTTCTATAGTCTAAATATAAATATGGGGGAGAACTTATGGGGTCTAAATACTCTATTTAAGAAAAATATGACCTATAGTTGACATCTGGCATAGGTCACGGGGAAGTCCCTTGCTTTTATACATTGTGAAAACGTTTTATACCTGCTTTGTATTTTTAGGGTATTCCCTAACGACCTTCTATACTCGAGTCACCTGAGTTAGGGGGAAAAATCCATTTTGAATGGTTGTCAAAATTTGTTTGCTACCTGATCCTACTTAGGAATTAACAAGAGTATAAAAGGTACCTTTTATTTTTGAACACTGAGTTGTAAATTTTGAACCCATTTAATAAAATAGTTTTTTTTTTACTATTTAGCAAGTAAGAAAGTATAAAAATAATTAGTTAGTTTTTTGTTCTATTTAGTAAAATAGACAAAAATTAATATGAGTGGTAATAAATACTTACTCATAGTAAACTAGGCATCGCGTGGCTCTATCATTGAAGCGAGCGTATAGTAATAAATATGTATTGAATATTGAAAAAAATGATTATTGTGAATCATGATGAGTTGATAGATAATGGGTCTGGTAGTAGAGCAGCGGCTAGTAGTAAGGGAACCACCCCGCATTCTTACTATTCCACTAACCACACATCTCTATTTCAATATTTATAATTTGTATCTCTTTGCTACAAACAAACTACTGCATGTATCAAATTGAAATTTTGCATGCCTGTTTCAATTGTGCATCAGATGGTGTATATGAAGTTTTATTAAAATCGTTACGTTAGAACGTAAGATATCGGTAAAAAGGTTGTTTTCTCTATTTTAAACGTTTAGGCCCGCTTTAATAGTTTTAGCGATCTTTATTAATTCATAGCGGTGTCGCTGTTGGTTTTACTAAAAAATGTTATTTGAAAAAAATGTTCGTCTCATCGAATAGATGATGATAGAATCTTTTCCCGTCCTGAAATTCCAATTTAATTTTTGAACCTCTCGTTTACGCGAGCGTTGCGCGCGAACTCTTGGACGGATCCCGCTGTCCAACGAACTTAGCCTGAGTATTAGTAAGAGGATCATGTATACCAAATTTCAACAAAATCGGTCAACTTTTACTCAAGTTATCGTCACACGCGTGAACGTTACTGACAGACAGACAGACAGACAGACAGACAGACAGACAGACAGACAGACAGACACGGAGCATATTTCGTTGAATGTAGGAAGCTCGCTACGCTCGCTTCAATAATACTTCTGACTTAGTTGTTTCTGCTAAGATTGTGTGGAACTTACTCTTAGTAAATTATAGGTATTCCTAGTAATTATAGTACTTATAGGTACTTTCAACAAACGGTACTTCTTTAGATTGTTACTCCCCTGTTTTTTTTTTTTTAGAATATAAATAACTGACTAAATAAACTATTAAGACAAAGGTATGTTTAGTCCAATGTATTTTGGGACAAAGGAATATAACACTTCTGTTTTTATAAGGGAAGTAACAGTCAAAAAGAAGAACATTCCTTATATCTTCTTTAGATTGTTACTCCCTTCTGTTTTTTTTATGAAGGGCGTAACAATCTAAAGAAGTGCCAAATTATACTTCAGGCTTAGCTGTTTCTACAAAGATTGTGTGGAACTTACTCATAGTAAATTATACTTCAGGTTTAGTTGTTTCTACAAAGATTGTGTAAAATTTACTCATAGTAAATTATACTTCAGGTTTAGTTGTTTCTACAAAGATTGTGTGGAACTTACTCATAGTAAATTAGACTTCAGGTTTAGTTGTTTCTACAAAGATTGTGTAAAATTTACTCATAGTAAATTATACTTCAGGTTTAGTTGTTTCTACAAAGATTGTGTGGAACTTACTCATAGTAAATTATACTTAAGGCTTAGTTGTTTCTACAAAGATTGTGTGGAACTTACTCATAGTAAATTATACTTCAGGGGCACTTTTTTACTTTAGCACCCCCCTTGGTTCTAAACAATAGTCTGCCCTACAAAAGTCTCAAAGGTTTGTGTGTTTATCTCCCCAAGACATTGAGCCCTGGGGGAGTTTTATATTTAATATTCCTTTATCTTAATAGTTGATTAGACTAAGGGATATGATCACAATTATACACACAAGTGTGATGTTCCTTTGTCCCAAGATACATTGGAATAAATATCCCTTCATCTTAATAGTAATTTAGACTAAGGAATATATGCTATTCTGTATATTTTCCTTTGTCTAAATAACTACAGTAGAACCTCGTTTACACGACCCTCAATAACACAACAACCTCAATTACAAGTGCAATATTCAAATCCCCTTGAGATTGCCATAACACATAATGTTAAAGTAACCTCTATAACGCGACTATTATTATCCAAACAACCTCAATAACACGGATTTTTTCCAATTCACAACGTAACTCAGAACCTCTATAACAAGTCGTTTTGAGAAGTCAACCTCTATAACGCGACTCTATACAGGAATGGGTCAACCTTGAATAAGTCTAGACTTGAAAACCCCGTCCATTAACCTTGATAACACGAATGATAGCCAAAATAATCTTGATAACACGACCCTCAATAAAAAGAGCACCTCGATAACAAGACTGTTTCCCTAATCCCCTTGAGACACTTCTTATTGAGGTTCTACTGTATTAACACAAAGGCATATAGGGGGGTGCTAAAGTAAAAAAGTACCACTTCAGGCTTAGTTGTTTCTACAAAGATTGTGTGGAACTTACTCATAGTAGGTAAGTGTAGAATCCTAGCTTCCCTACTAAAACTGTTTCCATTCCTTTGATTCGTATCGCGAACAACAACATAGAATAATCCGAATTTGTTTGAAACGTTTGAAGATTTACCTAAATCTTAGTCAGCTGTATATTCCGAAAGGTATGACTTTTGCTTCCGAGCTTACCGAAGTTAACGGAAGCTATGTAATCATTCTGAAGAACGAAAAATTTATAGGTCTCTGATTTCAAAAATTCCAAGACAGAAATCCGTTTCAGACATCAGGGAACATTTTTGGTTTCGTGTCCATCTGTCGTTCAATTTTTGCGAACCAACATATCTTAAAAACTACACGTCTAATTTTAATGAGTTTTGGGTGGTAGGTTATGAGTAGCCCATTGTTTGTCCCATATAAGTTTCAACCTTCTGCGTTCATTAGTTTCTCTTCCACATGCGCACAAACATAATTTACACCTATAGCTTCAAAAGTACTTATCTGATTTGTATGAAACTTTTATAGTATATCGAAAGTACCGCGCAGATAGCCCCAGATTAATTTGAACCGTCTGCACTCTTTAACTTTTCCTTAATTGATACTTTAATTCATGTAAAAAATCAAAACAGTTTTGAAAGATTAAAAAAACAGGGGAAACAATTAAACAAATTAGACAATAATGGCTTGTAAAAGTATAAAATCGCGATAGGATGCGAGGAAGATATGTGCCACATCAATTGGCAATCTTTTTTTTTGTGTGGTCAATAAAAAAAAACGCAGCCTTCGCGTTAACTTTTTTTATCTATCTTTAGTTCTACATGGTTTGAGATAAAATGAAAGTTGAATTCCTTTATTATTCCAAGTTGGGAACTTGTTAAGATCTCAGGTATGGTCTTAAAAATAAAAATTCCCCTTGTCATTAGCGTCAGAGGATTCTAGACGTGAGTCGAAGACCCCATCCAGATGTCAGAGTCCTAGTTGAAAGGTGTCTGGCCTTTTAGCCCTTCCCTTTACCAGCTTGTGGTGCCTTTTAAAAAGGTAAAGATATCGTCTGTGATTTTTCCGTCTTCGTAAAGATTCTTGAAAATAAACGTCCAACTAGGTATTTCCCTTAAGCGTACTAATGTGTAGAAAGTTCGTCTACTAATAGACTAATTATAAGATCAGGGAATATTACCGAATATTTAATTGATCTCTTTAGGGAAATTTACTTTCTTTCTAAGTTTTAGGATAATACAGATTATGGTAATCTCTTAAGCCACCTAGGCATTGGCACATGGGTACTTACTTCGCTGATCTCGATTCGACGAACTAAGTTCCAAAAACCTGATGAAATACAAAGTTCGTAACGTACTTAGCTTGTTAATCCTCCACACACAGGCGAAATTGGTTCTTGCAAACTGAGATCGACGATCAAGATTCCCTTGTGTATAGAGGCTACTTTTAACTTGAAGCATTCATGGTATGTTTACACCTTTTTACATCCTCATTCCAATGTAAAGGAAATTCCTGATAATTTTGAAACGGAAGTGTATCTCTTTCTTTCAAAATTGCAATCTGTTTATTATAATTAATACGGTAACATATCATACTATAGCCTACATGTGGCTATTCACGAGAATAATTGCGGGATTGGGAGGCTCGTTGTCAGCAAAATGACTCTTATCAGCCAAATTATATGATTATAATGACCGACGGCCTAATAATAACCACTGGATGACTGATTAGTATCTCTAAGTATTGGCCATTATAACTCTTGATGTAATAGCACAAAATTATGCTTTTTGAATTGCCAAATACAAATATTTCTATAGCTACTTCCCTCCTTAGTTCAATACCATAGATTCTCTTAGTTGTAATGTCACTGTAACTCATCTTCTTAGTTCAATTCCATTGCTACTTCCCTTCTTAGTTCAATACCATAGATTCTCTTAGTTGTAATGTCACTGTAACTCATCTTCTTAGTTCAATTCCATTGCTACTTCCCTTCTTAGTTCAATACCATAGATTCTCTTAGTTGTAATGTCACTGTAACTCATCTTCTTAGTTCAATTCCATTGCTACTTCCCTCCTTAGTTCAATACCATAGATTCTCTTAGTTGTAATGTCACTGTAACTCATCTTCTTAGTTCAATTCCATTGCTACTTCCCTCCTTAGTTCAATACCATAGATTCTCTTAGTTGTAATGTCACTGTAACTCATCTTCTTAGTTCAATTCCATTGCTACTTCCCTTCTTAGTTCAATACCATAGATTCTCTTAGTTGTAATGTCACTGTAACTCATCTTCTTAGTTCAATTCCATTGCTACTTCCCTCCTTAGTTCAATACCATAGATTCTCTTAGTTGTAATGTCACTGTAACTCATCTTCTTAGTTCAATTCCATTGCTACTTCCCTTCTTAGTTCAATACCATAGATTCTCTTAGTTGTAATGTCACTGTAACTCATCTTCTTAGTTCAATTCCATTGCTACTTCCCTCCTTAGTTCAATACCATAGATTCTCTTAGTTGTAATGTCACTGTAACTCATCTTCTTAGTTCAATTCCATTGCTACTTCCCTTCTTAGTTCAATACCATAGATTCTCTTAGTTGTAATGTCACTGTAACTCATCTTCTTAGTTCAATTCCATTGCTACTTCCCTCCTTAGTTCAATACCATAGATTCTCTTAGTTGTAATGTCACTGTAACTCATCTTCTTAGTTCAATTCCATTGCTACTTCCCTTCTTAGTTCAATACCATAGATTCTCTTAGTGTAATGTCACTGTAACTCATCTTCTTAGTTCAATTCCATTGCTACTTCCCTTCTTAGTTCAATACCATAGATTCTCTTAGTTGTAATGTCACTGTAACTCATCTTCTTAGTTCAATTCCATTGCTACTTCCCTTCTTAGTTCAATACCATAGATTCTCTTAGTTGTAATGTCACTGTAACTCATCTTCTTAGTTCAATTCCATTGCTACTTCCCTCCTTAGTTCAATACCATAGATTCTCTTAGTTGTAATGTCACTGTAACTCATCTTCTTAGTTCAATTCCATTGCTACTTCCCTTCTTAGTTCAATACCATAGATTCTCTTAGTTGTAATGTCACTGTAACTCATCTTCTTAGTTCAATTCCATTGCTACTTCCCTTCTTAGTTCAATACCATAGATTCTCTTAGCTGTAATGTCACTGTTACTCATCTTCTTAGTTCAATTCCATTGCTACTTCCCTTCTTAGTTCAATACCATAGATTCTCTTAGCTGTAATGTCACTGTTACTCATCTTCTTAGTTCAATTCCATTGCTACTTCCCTTCTTAGTTCAATACCATAGATTCTCTTAGCTGTAATGTCACTTTTACTCATCTTCTTAGTTCAATTCCATTGCTACTTCCCTTCTTAGTTCAATACCATAGATTCTCTTAGTGTAATGTCACTGTTACTCATCTTCTTAGTTCAATTCCATTGCTACTTCTCTTCTTTGTTTGATGCCATTGCTACTCCTCTTCTTAGTTCAATGCCATCGCCTGAAACCATCACCGTCCATCAAATAATAAATATAATAATGCACCAAGAGGAATTCTTAGTTGAAGACACTCCCAATAAACCAAAGTTCAAATTTTACCCATCTTGGTTTCAAGTCTTAACGAGGTGAGATTTATTCCATAATGATGGGTATCGTTTATTAAACCACTGCTGTTAATGGCAGTCATAAACCCATAATACAAATAAAGTATCAACTATATTTGTATCGGTCAATTTAACCTTTGATAACTCCAAAGTTATTTTAAGTAAGATTATAGTTAGGCTGAGTTAGCATTCAGATTTAACTTTTTATCCTTAGTGACCGTAAGTATAAAAATAAAACACAAACTATCTTCTAACGACCACAACTATTTATTTTAACCGAAGAAGTCCTTCGTCTTGAGAATAGAAAGAAAAAAGAAGTTGTCTGAAGTGACATCAATCCTGGTAGGTAGCTCTTTGTCTACCTACAGGGAACTTTATAACAGAAGGCTTCGACTGTAGAACTTCTTAAAGAGTGTTACTCAATCTCGACTTGGGCTTCTTCCATCTTCTTCCACTTCTTAAAAGAACTTCTAGATCTTCAAACCTTCTATCCTGTTTCAAGTATACCACCGAAGAACTTCCAACCTCTCATCCTAACTCCTTTTTTTCTCCCTATCTCTCTCCCACTTTTCTCATGTTCCGTATACAAACTTACTCGATCGTATATTACTGTCAACCCTCCACGTTCTAACACCCAAACAAGGACAAAAGGACCAAAAAAAAGGTCCACCCACGACCTCTATCGTGGACAGGACCTTTTTCCTGTTTAAAGAGATCCTTCTAGTTCTTTATCAAGATCCAGACATCATTCAAATAATAAAAAAAAGGACCTTCTTTATTCTCTCTCCTTATACTAACCAACTTGATTTATTATCCTTTGGAAGTTTTTTAAGAAAGGATCTCTTTCTTCGTCCTTCTATATAAACTGAAGAAGTCCTTACTCTGTCTCACTTTCAAAACCTTCTTTTTTTTTTATACACCTCGTTACCTTTCTGACTAAATGAATTTCAAAAAGTCAAGTCAAACAAAAAAAAATGTCTTCTTGAAGAATTATATTAGACGAATATCATTGTTGTAAAGGATACTTGTCTCTTCTTTTTTTTGTGTTGTTTATACTTTCACGCCTACATTGAACTGTATAAATACATCAAGATCTGAAAGGGAGACCTCACATTGTGCATTTAGGTATTATTTTTCATTTCAGATGACTTCACTTCTTTTGTTTAGTTTTATAGTTAGATAAATAAGTACACGAGGTATAAACAAGGAGGGATTTTTATAAACAGTGTAGGTGTCCGCTTGAGTCATCATTGTAATTTTGATTTTCCGGTGAAGATTAACTGTTTTAGAAGTATAGTCGAACACGACTGATTTCTTATAACTTAACGCTTCTAAATGTTTCCTAATTTAATTTTATATAAACGGACAGTTCTAGAAAGTGAAAACTAAATTATATGTTTAAAATCCTGTAGTCTTGTTCATTTCTTAGCATTTAAGAAATGCTTAAAAATAAATTATCAATATTTAGATCTCGATGAATGTTTCTACTAATCTTCTAACTCTTGATGACAGTTTTAACCAATCTTCTAACCCTTGATGATTGTTTTTACCAATCTTCTAACTCTTGATGACAGTTTTAACCAATCTTCTAACCCTTGATGATTGTTTTTACCAATCTTCTAACTCTTGATGACAGTTTTAACCAATCTTCTAACCCTTGATGATTGTTTTAACCATCTTCTAACTCTTGATGACTGTTTTTATCCATCTTCTAACTCTTGATGACTGTTTTTATCCATCTTCTAACTCTTGATGACTAAAGGATAACACAAATAGTCTCTCCACGTAAATTGTTAAAATTTTTATTGCCAAAGCAGCTTTCAGCCTTCAAAAGGCCATCATCAGTGCCTATTGTGGACAAAGAAAGAAGAAGAAAAAAAAGGTTACATAATAAAATGAATAAGGTGAGTGGTGAGTCTATTTCATGTCGGAGATCGACATAAGACTCAAGGTGTTATCCTTTATGATGACCTCCATTTACGCTCCTAGATCTATCATCTTGATGACTGTTTTTATCCATCTTCTAACTCTTGATGACTGTTTTTATCCATCTTCTAACTCTTGATGACTGTTTTTACCAATCTTCTAACTCTTAATGAGTGTTCTTGATCACAATTTTTACCCATCTTTTAACTCTTGATGATTGTTTTTACCCAACTTCTAATAATTTATGATCGTCTTTACCAATCTTCTAACTCTTGATGACAGTTTTTACCAATCTTCTAACTCTTGATCACTGTTTTTACCCATCTTCTAACTCTTGATGACGGTTTTCACTATCTTCTAACTCTTGATAAGCGTTTTTACATAATTTTTTTTACAAACCTTCTTACTATAAAGGCCAATTTTTTTTTAGCAATATTCTAACAATTAATAGTCGTTTCTTACTGTGGTTTATAGGTGGGTCATTTTACGATTTAATGCTTCTAAAATTTAATTATCCGTACTTTATGGATAATCAGACAATTCCTGAGTACGTTATCTAGTTGTGGAATTGATATAATTATAAAAATAATAAAAAAACAAAACATTATAAAGTTATTTTTTCTACTTTTTTCTATCTTACCTTGACATATTGTTATATCTTTACATGCTCACAATTTTTTTTATCTAGATCAAAACTATCATTTAATTCCAATATCCGTCGTTCTAGATTCTATTTACGGATTAAACTTAACGATCTTTTTACCTTATACGTTAAGATCAAAATGATTTAATACTTGCTTCTTATGGGAATCAAAGCTCATAAATATCTCTTAAATGAAAAACAAAACTTAAATGTAAAAACAAAACTTAAATGTAAAAATTAATCAACTTATCTATCTTTGTACGGTATTAATGCAAAAAAAAGATAAAAACATATATGTACCTTCTCTGATCCTGATCTTAAAGCAAGATCAGAAGAAAAAAGATTATATATATCTATTGATCTTATCCTTACTCATAGTGAAACTTGGAAAGATCTAGATTACAAAAATGGTATAAAGATATATATATATATATATATATATATATATATATATATATATATATATATATATATATATATATATATATATATATATATGTATAATTATTATTATGGTTAGACATCCTCATTATCTAAAGCTTACCTTTATTAGATCCTTATTAAGTTACCATAAAAATGATTGAATACTCACCATCCTTTATTAAAAAAAAGGAATAAATGATCTTAGAAAGAATAATGTCAACAGGACTAAAATAGGAATTATCCTTTTGAAAGATTTTTTTTTATTTAAAAGAAAACAAGTAAGGACTCGTTCCTTGAAGATATCCTTTTTTAAAGATCTGTTGCTCTACAAAGATAGATCTAATTGTGAAGTTTTTACCTTTTTTATTTTTATTTCTTCATCTAATAATGATCTAGTTTTTAAGATATGAAAGGAAAATTGAGAAATTCTGAACAAATTTGTCATCAAGGTAAAAAGACTCGTTTACTGAATAAGAGAAGAGATATCAAACCTTTTTTAGTAATTTATACACACACACACACACATATATATATATATATATATATATATATATATATATATATATATATATATATATATATATATATATATATATATATATATATATATATATAGTAAGTGAGTGTGTGCTTTTATTTTAAGAACACATTGTTCATTATTGTTAAAGAAAAAGTGACTTCGCTTGCAGAATTAAAAATGAGCTTTTATTTGACTGCTATAAAAAGCTTAGTGTTAACAGTGAAAAAAAAAATTTTTTTAAAGAACATTATTTCATATTTATGTTCATTCGCATTTATGGATGATTATAGAAAATAAATAAGTGAATAATAATAGAAAAATTAATAATAATTATAAGTACTAACAATAAAGGAAATTAAAATAAAAGATATATCTTATATAAAAGATGCAAAATGATATAGTAATATAAAAAATCACAGGGAAGTGCTTGCGTCCAAGTACATTTTAGGGTTTCGTAGATGATTAAGCATACCTATATGGTATAATTATGATTTTTTTCTTCGACCTCACAGGTCCTTGGTTCAATCCCCCGGGGGGTCACAATTGTTTTATAGGTAATAACGACAAAGTGAATTACATTTTTACAGGATATTTTCATCGCCTCACCATAAGGTATTACTAGGAATTATTTCAATATTTTAGGCCCAGCCGTTACATAGTGATGGGAAGGGATTTTTTTTTTTTTTAAGTATATTTTAACACATAAAAACAATAAAGTATGCACAATTTAAAAAAGGATATATATATTTGTATCCTACTCTTCACCAGCTTTCATTTACAAATACTCCTCAAAATTTTAAAAAATTGGGAATACCCTCCCATTTTCAAGCCCTACAATAAGGTATTAGCATGAATTATTTAATAATTTTAGGACCTGCCGTTGTTATATAGTGGTTGGGAGGGGGGGGGGGGATTTTTTTGGGTATATTTTAACTTATTAAAGCAATAAAGAATGAAAATTTAAAAAAAATCATATATATATATATATATATCTGTAACCCACTATTCAGCAGCTTTCATTTGATACCCGAAAATTAAAAAAAAATAAATATTAATTTTCTGAGTTTAACACATTTTTGCGAATTGCGCATGTGCATATTTAATTTTTAACTCGTGTATACTTTTCTTGTGGTTGGGTAAAAAAGTTGCGCCATTGTTTCAAATTTCAGCTCTTTAGCTTAAACGGTTCGGGCCCTATGAACCGAAGAGCGACGGAGAGACGGACACATCACCCTCGGCATAAGGGTTTCGAGAAGTTTCTACGAAACCCTAAAAATTAATTAGTTAAAGTTTATTAGTGATTATGTCAAATTATGTTAGATATAGTAGTGTTTATGGATTCATTTTAAAGAATAGAATAATATGAACTCTATATAATATTGTGTATCATAATTAGTAATATTTAAATATATATATATATGTATATTTTTTGACATTTTCATGTCTTTACTTTGGCACATAAACTCGAAAAGCGTTACCAAAAAAGGACACCAAAAAGCGTTACATGAAAATGTCTCACTACCTTGCAGACTCGTATGCAAGCATTAAGTAATTGAATCATCAAAGTTCTTTTTTTTTATCAAAATATTCTCTTTTTTTCTAGTTCAAAGAATTTAAGTTAGATAACTTCCAAATATTCTTGTTTGTTCTACAAAATGAAAATATCTTGTTTGTCTTCTTTTTTTTTCTAAAGAAAAGAGATATTTTAAGTAATTGAATCGTACCATGTTCTCTTTTTTTAAGCTTCTACTTAAAGAATTTAAAGGAGTAGATATCAATTTGAAATATTCTTCCTTATTTCTCTACAAGCTTGAAATATCTTGTTCTACGTTTCTTTTAGTATTCTTCTAAAGAAAGATAAAGGTATAAAAAAAAAGGTTCAAATTAATAAAATCAACAAGAAAGTTGTGAAGTTAAAAACAACCACAGACATCCAAACATTTCATCGTAAAGAAGTTGGATTTTTTTTTTTTTTTAATAACTTATTGTCCCTTAGTTAAATAATTATCATTTTTTTAAATTAAGAAAAAAAAAAATTATCTAAATAGTCCTTTTGTTTGTGTAAGAAGAGTCAGGAGTCGAAAAACAAAAAAAAAAAAAAACTTAAAGAAGTAGAAAAATCAACAAGAAAGATGGTTAAAGGAACAAGGTAAAGGATGAAGAAGTTGGTTAGAAGAAGAAAGAAGACAACAAGCTATTATATGGGCGTTACCCATCATGATCTCTTACCAATTACCCCTTCCATCAGGTATCTGAAGACTTCAGGATGGAATTCTTAAACAACCTTTTCCTTCATAGCTTCTAACAAGACAGGATCAGAACTTCTTATTTGTACAGGCCCACACACGCGTCCTCCTTTTTATTCGACGTCCTCAAAAAAAAAAGAAGAATCCTTTTCTTCACTTCTTCCTTGACATCCTTAAGACATCAAATTGATTCCTTCTTTTCTTCTTCTTTAGTATCCTCAGAAGTTTTCATTCTTCAAAAATTGTTTTCAAGATTGTTGATGGAATTTAACAAAATTCTTTTTTTTTTTTAAACGCTTTTCTTTTTTTTTAAGTACCCAAAAAAAAGAAAAGTATAATATTTGTAGCGTGTTGCTACCTGTCGACACTTCATCAAGTTCCTTTTTGATGTTTTCAATCTTTTCCTGTTTTTTTTTTTTTTTTTTTTTTTTTTTTTCTTTTTTGTTTGTTGTTCTTCTTCTTTTTCTAGATTTTTTTTCTTCCTTCGTTTTTTTATATTTTATTTTATTATAAAACCACATTGGTTGTTTTATCTTGATTTATCTTTGTAACCTTTTTCGCTTATTAGCTCTTTCTTCAATGATTTTTTCGTTATCAAATGTAAAAAATCAAGTATAATATTGTTAACTTTATAAAATATTTTTTAAAAAAATTGCGGACTTCATTCCTTTTAAACACTTCTTTATTATTAATTATATAATTATATTATTTTTTTTATTTATTTATATTACATTTATTAACATTCTCAACACATTTTTACTTTCTCATATAAAGAGAAAGTATTGTGACTTTGATGGATTTACACGTTTTGAGTCCAAAAAAGTGGTTTTTAAAAAATGTCTGTCTGTACACACGGCTAGAGCCTAAACTACTGGGCCGAATTTGACGAAATTTGGCATACACGTTTAGAAAAATCATAACCCTTAGGTGAAATTGAGAAATGAATATTAGCTCTAAATTTGGGGGTGATACCCTCAAAAACTCTGAAGAAAAACGTGAAATAAAATTATTTCTTGAAAACGTTTCCGACGATTTTGATTGAAAAATTCTAAAATGTAGTCCATTTTAATACACATCTAATGATATAAGTTGTTTTCCCGAGAAAAATCTAGTTCCTGAGAAAATTGCTTTAAACGCGAACGGAGACATGCCAGGTTCGATTCCTCGCCGAGGAGAAGTTATTTTTATGATACATTTTAATGAAATAATTAATAATAATTAAATGTAGCTACGAAAACTAATAAACGGAAAACATTGGGCTAATTGATTATGAACTCGTATATGAGAAAGTTTGTCTGAGGTGGCTCGGACAGAATTTTTCCATAATATTCCGTGGTTTCTTTAATTATTTTAAAATAATTAAAGAAAAAGTAATTATTGAAAATATTAATTACTGCCGGAAGAAAAAAAAATCTAAGTGGGCAATATTGAATAAATCTTTCCTGTATTATATATTGATAATTAAATTCCTCGTAATAATTTATCAATTATTAATTTATTCATTAATTAATTATTTGTATAACATTATAACTATCATATTTATTGTGCGTAGGTTTCCGTGGATTGACTCGTAATCAATAACTTGATTTCTCCGGAAAGTCATGTTATTGTTCGTTGAATAATATTTTGTTACTTCTTTAGATTGTTACTCCCCTATGTTGTTTTAGATTATAAATGACTGACTAAATAACTATTAAGACAAATGGTTAATCCAATGTACTTTAGTACAAAGGAATATCACAGTTCGGTTTTTTTAAGGGAGTAACAATCTAAAGAAGAATATTCCATAAACCTTCTTTAGATTTTTACTCCACCTGTTTTCTTTATAAGGAGAGTAACAATCTAAAGAAGTACCTAATATTTTAGTTTTTCAACTCGAATTATCCAGGATTGCATAATATTCTTTTATCTTTAATGTATACAAACTGAGCTATAAAATATCTTGTACTTTGTATCTAATGAAATACTCCACCCTTCTATTCTCTCTTGCAATAACCATAACTACTTTAATTATATACCGGATATCTCATAATAATTAACAAGCAATAAGATTCATTAATTTGTTTTCCCAGTTGAATTAATTACCTCTAAAAAGAACCTAATTCTCACGATAACAAACTCATCATAACTATGAAATTCAAAACACATTAATACTGATTTTTATGTAAAGAAAAAAATGTTAAGAAATTTTATATCTTTAATAACACAAATTAAAAAAAAATAAATGGACCATTATTTCTTTAAAACTTACAAGTTTCATAAAAAGAATTAAATCTGTTAATCTTACGTTTACTTTTTAGTGTATTTAAGTTCTTTTTAAGATCCCCAATTTTAGATTGTTTTTTAAACTTAATAATTATCTTTTATATATAAGTATAAACTAAATTCATTCTCATTATTTCGATACATAGATCTATTTCTATTTAATACCAAATCTTATAGGTATTTCTATAGATTATTATTCCCCTATATTTTGTTTAGTATATAAATGGATATAGATATATATAATTATATGTAAGTAAATTATTAAGACAAAGGGATGTTTAGTCCAATATACTTTGGGACAAAGGAATATCACACTTCTGTTTTTATAAGGGAGTAACAGTTTAAAGAACATTCCGTACACCTTCTTTAGATTGTTACTCCCCTATGTTGTTTTATAATATAAATGAGTATGACTAAATAACTATTAAAACAAAGGGATGTTTAGTCCAAGGTACTTTGGGACAAAGGAATATCACACTTCTGTTTTTTATAAGGAGAGTAACAGTCTAAAGAAGAACATTCCCTACACCTTCTTTAATTTGTTACTCCCTTCTATTTTTTTTATAGACGGAGTAACAGTTTAAAGAAGAACATCACTCACACCTTCTTTAATTTGTTACTCCCCTCTATTTTTTTAATAGAAGGAGTAACAGTTTAAAGAAGAACATCACTCACACCTTCTTTAATTTGTTACTCCCCTCTATTTTTTTTATAAGGAGAGTAACAGTCTAAAGAAGAACATCACTCACACCTTCTTTAATTTGTTACTCCCCTCTATTTTTTTTATAGACGGAGTAACAGTTTAAAGAAGAACATCACTCACACCTTCTTTAATTTGTTACTCCCCTCTATTTTTTTTATAGACGGAGTAACAGTTTAAAGAAGAACATCACTCACACCTTCTTTAATTTGTTACTACCCTCTATTTTTTTATAAGGGGAGTAACAGTCTAAAGAAGAACATCCCTCACACCTTCTTTAATTTGTTACTACCCTCTATTTTTTTATAAGGAGAGTAACAGTCTAAAGAAGAACATCACTCACACCTTCTTTAATTTGTTACTCCCCTCTATTTTTTTTATAGACGGAGTAACAGTTTAAAGAAGAACATCACTCACACCTTCTTTAATTTGTTACTCCCCTCTATTTTTTTTATAGACGGAGTAACAGTTTAAAGAAGAACATCCCTCACACCTTCTTTAATTTGTTACTACCCTCTATTTTTTTATAAGGAGAGTAACAGTCTAAAGAAGAACATCACTCACACCTTCTTTAATTTGTTACTCCCCTCTATTTTTTTTATAGACGGAGTAACAGTTTAAAGAAGAACATCACTCACACCTTCTTTAATTTGTTACTCCCCTCTATTTTTTTTATAGACGGAGTAACAGTTTAAAGAAGAACATCACTCACACCTTCTTTAATTTGTTACTACCCTCTATTTTTTTATAAGGGGAGTAACAGTCTAAAGAAGAACATCCCTCACACCTTCTTTAATTTGTTACTCCCCTCTATTTTTTTTATAAGGGGAGTAACAGTCTAAAGAAGAACATCCCTCACACCTTCTTTAATTTGTTACTCCCCTTTATTTTTTTATAAGGGGAGTAACAGTCTAAAGATGAACATCCTTCACACCTTCTTTAATTTGTTACTACCCTCTATTTTTTATAAGAGGAGTAACAATCTAAAGAAGTACCGATTTATTTATATGTTCAAAAGTACTCATCTGATTTCTATTGAAATTTGGATGGTTTTTTTCGAAAGTAGCCCGTAGATATCCCCAGATTACTCTTAACCATCTGCGCTTTTAAATTTTCTTATAAATTGATACTTTTAATGCATGTAAAAAATCAAAACAATTTTGACAGATATAAAAGAACGAAAGAAAATTAAATAAATTTGACAAAAATAGGTTGCAAAAACATAAAACTATTTAAGTATACAAAATAGGACGCGGAAAAGGCTATGTGCCATACTAATTGACACACTATTTTTAATGTGTTTTATTAATTTATTTCATTTTTTTTCTGTTTCAGGTGAGTTCCTACTTGATGTTTCATTGTAAATAACAATAAATAACAAAAGGTAAAGTCGAAATATTGTATTATTTAATAACAAACTACAATCTTAACGTAGATTCGATACCCGGGTTCAAATCTCATTGAGGTGTGATATTTTCACATTGATGATGCTGGGGATTATATCATCGAATCCAAAGTAGCTTATTCTCCTTTTTATGTAATGACTTAATATTGTGTTGTCAGAAGAATCGTTATTTATTTTGTTATCTAAAATAAAAATATTAATAAATTTATTGCTTCCGAGCTTACCGTTCTTAACGGAAGCTATGCGAAAATATAAGCTTAAAAGCTATATATATATATTTTGTTGAGTCATTCTGAATAATTATCTTTTTTTTAATTTTTCATCATTTAAATGTTCTTATTTGAAATAAAATAAATCAGTTGTAAAAAAAGAGGAATATTATGCAGCGGATATGATAAGCAAAAACAAATACAGAGCATTGTATAATAAAGTATTTCAGTAGGAAAAAAAAAATTATTGATAAGAAAAAAAAATATTATAAGAACGGTAGCCTCTTTAAACACCTTATCAATTTAATAATAAAATCTCAAGTAGAATACTTATTGCATTCATTTAAAAATATTAATATTTTTTACTTCTCCTCTAATAAATGAATTGGAATCTTTAGCTGTACACAATCGCTTCTGTACAAATGCAAGAATTTGAACGCTTTAAAATACAATAAAAAAAGAAACAAGGGCATACTATAAAATTGATAAGAGATATAATATAATTTGATATCAAACTTTCCCAACAAGAAAGAGATAAATAATTAAAGCAATTGTTATTATAGAATATATTAAGTATTTTAACAATTATTTTATATATAATAGATCAATACCTCAATCTAAAAAGTTTATTTCATCCGACACGCATTCTTAACAAACAAATAGACTGCCAATTAGTGTGGCACATAGCTTCTTCGCATCCTATCACGTACTTTATTGATTTTATGCTTTTTACAAGCAATTATTGTCTCATTCGTTTAATTGTTTCCCTCGTTTTTTAATCTTTCGAAATTGTTTTGATTTTTTACGTGAATTAAAGTATGAATTTAGCATAAGTTAAAGAGCGCAGACGGTTCAAATTAATCTGGGGCAATCTGTGACTTTCGAAACTATAAAACTTCCATATAAATCAGATAAGTACTTTTGAAGCTAATGGTGTAAATAAATGTATGTTTGATCGCATGCGGTAGAGAAACAAATAAGTGCAGAAGGTTGTAACTTATATGGGACCAGCAATGAGCTAATTATGACCTACCATACAAATTTTTATTAAAATCGGACGAGTAGTTTTTAAGATTTGTTAGTTCGCAAAAATTAAGCGACAGACCGAGTTAACAGACAGACATGAGACTAAAAATGTTCCCTGATGTCTGAAACGGATTTCTGTCTTAGAATTTTTTTGTAATCGGAGACCTAAAAATGTTTCGTTCTTCAGAACGATCACATAGCTTCCGTGTCTTTCGGTAAGCTCGGAAGCAAAATATAATATTATAAAGATCTAATATATTTTATTATTTTAAACAACTGAAAACAAAGAAAAGAATTTTAACAACAACAAACAATTAATAGTACATTACGCGTCTAGTACGGAAAGTAGCATTTTGCATGCGAGTGTGGAGTTTGCACCCGAGCGACAGCGAGGGTAGTAAAACCACACGAGCAATGCAAAATGCCGTTTTCCCACGAGTTGCGTACCGTACTTTATCTACGATTTAAATAATAAATACAGAAAAAAATAAACTTCCAGTATACAAGTTCGTATTTCTCTTTTGATAAAGATAACATTAATTCATTAGTTGTATTTTGTGCCGAATTATTTCGGGAGGCGTATTATTCTCCTCATATTCGTCATAATCATTTAAATCACTTATTGATTTTCACAAAAAACTCGATATAAAAGTTACTTTTATTAAACAAACAGCAAATTAGTTTTGTTAAATGTAAACAAACTCGCTAATCGTGCGTAAAGCTGAAGAATTCCTCTTCTTTACCGCTCTGGCGTGGTAAAGAAGAGGAATTCTCAGAACTATGAGACGCGCATGCGCAATGAATACAAGTACGTAAATAATCACTTTCTACGCATCTAAACAGAGATATAATGTTTATATTTCGTATCAATCGTAGATAAATGTATTTATAATATTTACAAAAATATATAATAAAATAAATGATAAAAACCACAGTTCTTTTTAGAGATTTGCGTATAATTTATTTGTTCCACTTATTTGTAAATAAATTATTTTAAAACAATTATTATAATTCCTTAAATAACACAAAAACAGCAAAGATTGGTGGATAAAAAAATTGGTTTATGTTTAAATTTTGATAAATAACAGTTACTTCAAAAACGCTTGCCGACTAAATTTTAAATGCAAAAAAACTAACTTAACAATATCACGATAAAATACAACAACAAAAAATGAGTAAAAACTTCTTGTTTGTTGAATGGTTGTTAGTTAATGTTTGTTTATTTTTCTCTGTTATTAAAAAATAACAGAGAAAATAAACAAAATAAACAACATTTTTTAGGACTTACTTAATTTATTATAATATATATAATACAGTGATATCTTTCAAACAATACAGGATTTGCATATAAATAATATATATATATATATATATATATATATATATATATATATATATATATATATATATATATATATATATATATATATATATCGTATAAAAACAGAGAAATCTATTCATAAAAGCGGTAAGCTTGTTAGTATAGTAAATAAAGAAGAAGTGAGTACCGGCGGTACATAATCAAAAGAGCTGCTTTACCAAAATTTCATCCTTTGTCGGCATCCAAAAAAATTGAAAAGAATAATAAAAAAAAATACAGGATTCTACTACAAGCGGTAAACCACGGTTTGACATTAGTCTCGTCTTGCTATAATGCCTGTAAAAGAAGGTTTAACAATAGCGTATAACAGGTTCTTACTATAGCGTATACAGTATAAGAGTCACCGCTTTTATCTTGTTATCCGTATATATCGTATCTGATGACCTAAATATCTATAATCTGTTTTATAGTTGCGTTGAATATCGTTATATATATATATATATATATATATATATATATATATATATATATATATATATATATATATATATATATATTTATATATATATATATATATATATATATATATATATATATATATATATATATATATATATATATATCTATCTATATATATATATATATATATATAATATAACCATGAAAAATAAAAACGTAATTGCATAACTTACCAGAGCTACTTGAAGCTAAAAATGATGGGATTTTTTTTTAGCTTGAAATGAACGAACTCACCATTTTTTTACAAAAGTTTTTTGATCTATTGCCGAAAACAATTTTTACTTAACTTTTAAGTTTTATAGTCGGTATGGTTTATGGATTATTTCGTCTTACTTCATTTTTTTTTTCTTGACAAATTGTAGTAAAACTTCGCTTTTGTAAAAAAAAATTATAATGTGTAGCGATCATGGATGACCATGTTAAGCCATAACAATTTTCAGCTTAAAAAAAAAACATACTGTAAAGGATATTCAAACAAATGAACCGCTTTGGAGAAAAGTTTTTTTTGTTTTTTCTCATCGCTTTAATGGTTAAAGCTACCGACGAAAATTGTCAAAAAACAAACTTTTTCATATTAATAAAAATGATTCATGCGAATCAATTAAAATAAAATCTGTAACCAGTAAAATGTAATTAAATTATCTGAGTCTAATTATAACTAGGCATCGCGTGGCTCTATCATTGAAGCGAGCGTATTGCAATAAAATAGTGAATATTGAAATTTGTTAATCATGATGAATGTCATAGTTGAAGATAAGTGGAAGAGGGTAGTGAGGGGTAGAGTGGGGGTACTCGGTACAAAGCTTTACTTCATAACAAACCTACACACAATACGACTATAAGAATCTTAACCACCCGGAATAGCTTTTAAACTAATATTATAAATGTATCACTTCATTCCTCAAATACTACTGCATGTATCAAGTTGAAATTTTACATACTTGTTTCAATTGTACTTTAGACGATGTACATGAAGTTTTATTATGATCGTTACGTTAGAACGTAAGATATCGGTATAAAGGTTGTTTTCACTATTTTAAACGTTTAGGTCCGCTTTAATAGTTTTAACGATCTTTATTAAATCATAGCAGTGTCGTTGTTGGTTTTACTGAAGAATGTTATTTGAAAAAAATGTTCGTCTCATCGAGTAGGTGATGATAGAATTTTTTCCCGTCCTGAAATTCCAATTTTAAATTTGAAGCTCACGTTTACGCGAGCATTGCGCGCGAACTCTTGGACGGATCACGCTGTCCAACGAACTTAGCCTGAGTATTAGTAAGAAGATCATGTATACCAAATTTCAACTAAATCGGTCAACTTTTACTCAAGTTATCGTCACACGCGTAAACGTTACTGACAGACAGACAGACAGACAAGATGCATATTTCGTTGAATGTAAGAAGCTCGCTTACGCTCGCTTCAATTATTATTAACTACGGGAAACAGACAGTGAAAAATACTGAATATTGAAAGCTTGGATTTCGGGATTAGTTATCGATTACGGGAGTGAAAAATCATTCTCCTGCGTAGCTTAGTTGGTAAGAGCATCTGTACTGGAAATTCAGGGGACCCGTGGTTCAAATCCCGGAGTGGATTTTTTACTGTCTGTTTCCCGTAGTTAATAATAACTAGGCATCGCGTGGCTCTATCATTGAAGCGAGCGTATAGTAATAAATATGTATTGAATATTGAAAAAAAAGATTATTGTGAATCATGATGAGTTGATAGATAATGGGTCTGGTAGTAGTGCAGCGGCTAGTAGTAAGGGAACCACCCCGCATTCTTACTATTCCTCTAACCACACATCTCTATTTCAATATTTATAATTTGTATCTCTTTGCTACAAACAAACTACTGCATGTATCAAATTGAAATTTTGCATACCTGTTTCAATTGTGCATTAGATGGTGTATATGAAGATTTATTAAAATCGTTTCGTTAGAACGTAAGATATCGGTAAAAAGGTTGTTTTCTCTATTATAAACGTTTAGGTCCGCTTTAATAGTTTTAGCGTTCTTTATTAAGTCAAAGCGGTGTCGCTGTTGGTTTTAGTAAAAAATGTTATTTGAAAAAAATGTTCGTCTCATCGAGTAGATGATGATAGAATCTTTTCCCGTCCTGAAATTCCAATTTAATTTTTGTACCTCTCGTTTACGCGAGCGTTGCGCGCGAACTCATGGACGGATCACGCTGTCCAACGAACTTAGCCTGAGTATTAGTAAGAGGAACATGTATACCAAATTTCAACTAAATCGGTCAACTTTTACTCAAGTTATCGTCACACGCGTAAACGTTACTGACAGACAGACAGACAGACAAGATGCATATTTCGTTGAATGTAAGAAGCTCGCTTACGCTCGCTTCAATTATTATTAACTACGGGAAACAGACAGTGAAAAATACTGAATATTGAAAGCTTGGATTTCGGGATTAGTTATCGATTACGGGAGTGAAAAATCATTCTCCTGCGTAGCTTAGTTGGTAAGAGCATCTGTACTGGAAATTCAGGGGACCCGTGGTTCAAATCCCGGAGTGGATTTTTTACTGTCTGTTTCCCGTAGTTAATAATAACTAGGCATCGCGTGGCTCTATCATTGAAGCGAGCGTATAGTAATAAATATGTATTGAATATTGAAAAAAAAGATTATTGTGAATCATGATGAGTTGATAGATAATGGGTCTGGTAGTAGTGCAGCGGCTAGTAGTAAGGGAACCACCCCGCATTCTTACTATTCCTCTAACCACACATCTCTATTTCAATATTTATAATTTGTATCTCTTTGCTACAAACAAACTACTGCATGTATCAAATTGAAATTTTGCATACCTGTTTCAATTGTGCATTAGATGGTGTATATGAAGATTTATTAAAATCGTTTCGTTAGAACGTAAGATATCGGTAAAAAGGTTGTTTTCTCTATTATAAACGTTTAGGTCCGCTTTAATAGTTTTAGCGTTCTTTATTAAGTCAAAGCGGTGTCGCTGTTGGTTTTAGTAAAAAATGTTATTTGAAAAAAATGTTCGTCTCATCGAGTAGATGATGATAGAATCTTTTCCCGTCCTGAAATTCCAATTTAATTTTTGTACCTCTCGTTTACGCGAGCGTTGCGCGCGAACTCATGGACGGATCACGCTGTCCAACGAACTTAGCCTGAGTATTAGTAAGAGGAACATGTATACCAAATTTCAACTAAATCGGTCAACTTTTACTCAAGTTATCGTCACACGCGTAAACGTTACTGACAGACAGACAGACAGACAGACAGACAGACACGGAGCATATTTCGTTGAATGTAGGAAGCTCGCTACGCTCGCTTCAATTATAATTTGATTTAAACTAGGCATCGCGTGGCTCTATCATTGAAGCGAGCGTATTGCAATGAAATACTGAATATTGAAATTTATTTCATGAATCATGATGAATGTCATAGTTGAAGATAAGTGGAAGAGGGTAGTGTGGGAAGAGTGGGGGTACTCGGTACAAAGCTTTACTTCCTAAACAAACCTATACACTATACGATATAACAATCTTCACCACCCGCGGTAGCTTTTAAACAATTATTATAAATGTATCTCGTCACTACGCAAAGAATTTTACTTGTATCGAGTTGAAATTTTGCATACCTGTTTTAATTGTGCATTAGATGGTGTATATGAAGTTTTATTAAAATCGTTACGTTAGAACGTAAGATATCGGTAAAAAGGTTGTTTTCTCTAATTTAAACGTTTAGGTCCGCTTTAATAGTTTTAGCGATCTTTATTAAGTCATAGCGGTGTCGCTGTTGGTTTTAGTAAAAAATGTTATTTGAAAAAAATGTTCGTCTCATCGAATAGATGATGAAAGAATCTTTTCCCGTCCTGAAATTCCAATTTAATTTTTGTACCTCTCGTTTAAGCGAGCGTTGCGCGCGAACTCTTGGACGGATCACGCTGTCCAACGAACTTAGCCTGAGTATTAGTAAGAGGATCATGTATACCAAATTTCAACTAAATCGGTCAACTTTTACTCAAGTTATCGTCACACGCGTGAACGTTACTGACAGACAGACAGACAGACAGACAGACAGACAGACAGACAGACAGACACGGAGCATATTTCGTTGAATGTAGGAAGCTCGCTACGCTCGCTTCAATTAAAATTTAAACTTTCCGTAGTATGAAAACTACCAAAAACTTAAAAATTAAATTATCTATTAAAAGATGTTTTCTCTTTTTACCATAAATCATTTAAGCTTTTTAGGGTTTTGTAGATACTTCTCAAAACCCTTATGCCGAGGGTGATGTGTCCGTCTGTCTGTCGCTTTTTGGTTCATAGGGCCCGAACCGTTTAAGCGAAAGTGCTGAAATTTGAAACACTGGTGCAACTTTTTGACCCAACCACAGGAAAATTATAAAGAAGTTCAAAAATTGATATGCGCTTGCGCAATTCAAAAAATGTGATAAACTCAAAAATTTTTATTTTATTTTAATTTTTGAGTGGGGTATCAAATGAAAGCTGCTGAAGAGTAGGACACACATATATATATATATGCTTTTTTAAATGTTGCATTCCTTATTGGTTAAATAAATCAAAATATACCCCAAAAAAATTCCCCCCCCCAACCACTATATAACGGCTGGTCCTAAAATTTCGAAATAATTCATGGTTATACCTTATGGTGGGGCGATTCAAATTTCCTGAAAAATGTAATTTATCTTGTCTTTATTACTGATAAAAAAACATTGTGACCCCCCGGGGGATCGAACCCGGGACCCTTGAGTTCGAAGACAAAAGAATCATAATTACATAACGGGTATGCTTACTCATCTACAAAACCCTAAAAAGTACTTGGATGCAAGTACTTCCCTGTGATTTTTATAATTTGCGATTAATAAAGTTATGAACTCTAGTGTCCTAGTGTGTCTTGAATCAATATATTTGGTCGCGAATATAAATATCATATACGATATGGTATTATGTAAAATTAATAATAATTATGTATGTAAAAGAAATTACACATACATTAACATAACAGGTACTCTGTTAACAAAGTACCCTAAGAAGAGGAATTAAAATGCACCAACACGTCTCACACTTTACTTCATTTCTTTACTAATTATATAATATAATTAATTAAAAAATAAATTAAATTATCATTGAAAAGCCTATTTTGATAATTGAAAAGCCTTGTTTCAAGAGCCTTTTTTTTGAAGAGGGAAATTTTATTTAATAGTTATTTTTAGGGTCCGTAGGCAAAACCAAGGACCCTTATATTTTCCTGCGTGTGTCTGTCCGTCCGTCCGGTCGCCTGCTCTCACGGCTACACCTTTCGTCAGATCACTTTGAAATTTACCCACATATTTTAAAAATATGGCGACTTAAAAAAAATATTTTTCAAAAACAACCCCCCCCCCTCTATCTCGCTTATGTGGAGTGCAAAAAATCTGAAAAAATTCCTGAACATTCTCGACCAAAAGTAAAGATACCACTTTTTGGAAATTTCGAAAAAAATATGATTTTATTTTTTATTGACAAAATACGTTTGTTTTATAACTATGGTCTTTTCGATGTATTTATATGGTTTTAGTCCGGTTCAGTGACAAAAAAAATCTTTACCAGAAGTTTGTTTATGTGTTTTGAGAATATCAGACCCATAGGATAATTCAAAGTAAGCTTTTTAGCATTTTAAAAAACACCATCAATAGGGTACTACTTAAACTATACAGTGTGGCCTACAGACCCTCGCTGTGTGCTCACTAGCACACACTTGACATGTTTATTATGTTTATGTGTTGTACAAACTAGTGAGGCATATTTTTAGCCTATAGCTTCCTCAAGAAATCCGTTTCAGACATCAGGGAAAATTTTTGGTTCCGTGTCTGTCTGTCGGTGTGTCTGTTGCTCAATTTTTGCGAACCAAGATATCTTAAAAACTACACGTTCAATTTTAATGAATTTTGGGTGGTAGGTTATGATTAGGTTATGATTGTTTGCCCCATATAAGTTTCAACCTTCTGCGTTCATTAGTTTCTCATCCACATGCGCACAAACATAATTTACACCTATAGCTTCAAAAGTACTTATCTGATTTGTATGACACTTATATAGTTTATCGAAAGCAACCCGCAGATAGCCCCAGATTAATTTGAACCTTATGCGCTCTTTAGCTTTTGCTAAATTGATAATATAATTCATGTAAAAAAATTTAAACAATTTTGACAGATTAGAAAAACGGGAAACAATTAATAGACAATAATGGCTTATAGAAGCACAAAATCAATAAAGTACGTAATAGGCTGCGAGGAAGCTATACGCCACACCAATTATTGGCTGTGTTAGTACAAATCCATTAAAATCAAATTTTTTGTTTTATCACAATATTTTCTCCTTAATATAATATGTATTATCCTACATATATATTATACTACATGTACATGTGTATATATCTACGTTTATATTAAACTACGTATGCATTATACTACGTAAATATATGATGCGTAAATATTATGATACTTGCTTATTATACTACGGGTATATTACACTATACGTGTATATTATACTACGTGTATATTATACTACGTATATATTATACTACGTATATATTAATCAGTAACCTTTCGTAGAAGGCTTAGGTCTACCAAAGGACTTATACAACTGTATACGTAATAAAAGTTACGGGGTTATTAACTCCATCAGCTGACTTAACTGTAAATAATTGAAATCTGTCAGAAATCGAACCCTGACCTTTTCGGTGAAAAGCGCAGTCGATACCTGAGCTATCGGCGACCACTTTCTGTTAACCTCTTCGTCGGCTGATACATATCCTATTAATACATTTTTATTAATAAATTCTTATTTTACCTCGTGCCGTAAATAAATATAATATTTTAAATAACTATGTTTACATTTTTTGACAGAATTTTAAACGTTAAAAAGAATAATCTTGTTTATAATAATCTTAATTTAAAACTAATCAATTAATTTGGTCCTTTGGGCAGGATTTTCAATCCAATTTTTTTTTTTTTATGATACAAGGATTTTTTTTTTAATTAAATACATCTAGTTTTCTTAACCATCTTTATTCACGAATATATCGATATTTTTATTTCGATAGATCGATTAAAAGAGAGTATCAATTACCAAGATCAGGAGGTAATTGCAGGGTAGAGTTTTTTTATCCTATTCCCTCGCTATTGAATTATAGCCTAAAGCGCCCTGTTAAATATAATGTATATACGTGTACAAGAGTTTCAAAAGTTAAAAAAAAAAAATTCTAAAATGAAGTCCTTTCAACGTTAATTTAAGTATTCAACGATTTATGACTTAAATTCTCCTTTTTTTTCTCCTTGTTCTTCTTCAAAATCTTTTAAAGTATCTTCTTAACGATTTAAAGGAATGAAATCTTATTTGAATAAGGTATTAATTTAGATTTTTTTTTTTCTTCTTCATGGTTTTATAACCAATGAATAATGAAAGAGGTTGTTTCAGCACAACCAATAATTATGACTTTAAATAAAAACCGATTTTAAAAGGATCAGCCGATCTTGATTTTTTTTTTTTGTCAATCTTCTATCCCTCTTACACTTGTGGAATCAATATGCATAAAAGTAATCATAAAAAAAACAAGTAATCTTTTAAATATAGATCGAAGAGAAGTTTTGAGGTTTTATTTATTTATTTTTTGTTCTGATTAAGATCTATATTTATTATAGTTTGTTATTAATTGGATAAAAATCAAGATTATTGTTCACTAGATGATCAATTTTTATCCTTTAATATTATCAATTTAAAATCATTTTTGGTTTTTTTTATTTTAACCTACATGAAATGGTTACTTCTTTAGATTGTTACTCCCATTATGTTTTTACTTTTCCTCACTAGTTATAGTAGAAAAGTATTGTTTTCACCAAAAAAAAAAATTTTTTCGAGATGGAATTATCCGTTTTAGGTGTTTTTAAGACCTCCTGAGTGGTTTTCAGCATGACGTATGTATGTGTGTTTGTGTGTTATCATCGTAGCACTCAAGGTATTTAACCTAGAGAGTTGAAACTTGGCAGAAAAATCAGTCCTAACCTGTAGTTGTGCCGCCGGAAAATCAACTTTTTCCGCCATCTTGAACCTAGTTGGCTGAGTCAGCCAAAATTTAAAAAAATCGTAATAAATCGATAATGGTCCTGATCGAGTTAGTTTAAAAGTTATAAGTGAATATAATTATTTATTAGTGCAATAATTTTGATGACGTCACAGTTTGTTTACATCTGTCAAAATACCGCCAAACTTCTAATAATTAAATAAAATATATAGGTATTAAAAATAAGGGTTTTTTTTGTAAAAATGTTAATAAATCAGTTAGTTCAGAACGGTCACCTATCCAAGTACTGACCACGTCCAATGCTGCTACCTCCTGCTGCGAAGCAGCAGGAGAGGCCACTTTAGTGGCCTCTGAAGTGAGGAAAAGTTCCGAGGTACCCCGTACCCGATTTTTTTTAGAATATAATTATTCATTCCTTTGCCTAAATAACTATTAAGCAAAAGGGATGTTTAGTCCAATGTACTTTGGTACAAAGGAATATCACACTTCTGTTATTATAAGGGGAGTAACAGTCTAAAGAAGAACATTCCGTACATCTTCTTGCCTTTTTTATAAGGGGAGTAACAATTTTAAAAATTACCCATGAAATATATTATAGAGAAAAATTATTTTGTTGATTCAATAGACTAATTTTAATACATATATTTAAAATTCAAAGAACACATTTTTTTTTTGTTAAAAATAAAAAAAAACCTTTTAATCTGTCTTATTATGTGGTCTTTACGAGTAAGAAAGAAGTTTATAGAGTGAGTTTAGAAGATAAAGTAAGAAGAATAAAGAAGAATACACAGAAGAATAAGTAGATGTAAGTAAAAAAAACAAAAAAAACGTAAGAATGGCAAATAATGTTATAGTTTTTTTAGTGAGTGAAATGAGAAAGAAGAATGGTTATCACTATGTGACTGAAAGAGTGAGGAAACAAATTGAAAAGGCCTAAAAAAGAAGATTGTGTAAAGAAGAATAAATTCAATAAAAATAGAAGAATATATACAATAATTATAGAAGAATTTGTACAATAAAGATAGAAGATTATATACAATAAAGAAATATGAATATATACATTCAAGAAAAAGTATGTATTCATAGAAGAAAGAAGAATATATACAATAAAGAAAGAAGGATATATACACCAACGATAGAAGAATATATACAATAAAGAAAGGAAAAGGATACAATAAAGAAAGGAAAAGGATACAATAAAGAAAGAAGGATATATACACCAACGATAGAAAAATATATACAATAAAAAAAGAAGGATATATACACCAACGACAGAAGAATATATACAATAAAGAAAGAAAATGTATACAATAAAGAAAGAAGGATATATACACCAACGATAGAAGAATATATACAATAAAGAAAGAAAATGTATACAATAAAGAAAGAAGATTTATAGAAGAAAGAAAGAAGAATATATACAATAATGAAAGAAGAATATATACAATAAAGTATGAACATTATATACAATAAAGAAAGAAGAATTATACAATAAAGAAATAATAATATTTAGAATAAAGAAAGAAGAATATATACAATAAAGTATGAACATTATATACAATAAAGAAAGAAGAATTATACAATAAATAAATAATAATATTTAGAATAAAGAAAGAAGAATATACTCGTATACAAGAAAGAAATAATTCAGAAAAGTTGAATTAGGTTAAAATTCGACAAAGAAAGTAAATAAGGTTAAATATGATAAATATTTAAGAAGTGAGTTAGAAGAATATGTAAAATAAACAAAGACGAATGAGAAAAAAAAGAGAAAGAAGAAGGAGAAGAAATGATTTTGTTAGAGGCGGATAAAATAAACATAGTTAACCCCCACCATCTTAAAAAAAACTTAAATTATTAGTTATGGCCCGCACGCTTCTTTATCCTCATCGAATTATTATTTCTCCTTCCATCTTCTTCATCTTCTAAACAAGGCAAGTTATGAAGAATAAGAAGAAAAAAAAGATTTGTGTGTATACATTATAATTTTTTTTTCTTAGAACAAGTTGATTTTTACCTTGTTTGTAGAGTTATAAAGGAATATTTCAATTTTTTATTTTTGTTTTTTCTTTGTTTCTCTTCTGATTCTTCCTTGTTTTTTCTTTGTTATTCTTCTTTAGTATTTTTTTTTTTTTTTTTTTTTTAATCATTTTTGATTATAGACTTTATAAAATAAACTCTTTTTCTTGTTTCCAAGACAGTTTAATTGCTCAGTTATTATATTTTAAGAGAATGAGACAGAAAATTAAATTAAAAAAAAAAACAAATTATTTTTCATCTGGTTTAAAAAATTAGTTTAGCTTACACGAACTTTGATATTTTAAAAAAAAATCATTGTAAAATAATAATTGTTTACAGTGGAAATGATGTAGAATGCACAATTTTCTTGTCTTTATTTAATATTAAAAAAAAAAAATAATAATAATAAAATGAACTGTATAATTGAATAGCTTGTTCTTTTTTCAATTTAACCAATCATTTTCGCTACTACTTGATATTAATGATATATATATATATATATATATATATATATATATATATATATATATATATATATATATATATATATATATATATATATATATATGTATATATGTATATATATTTTTTTACCACAGAATACCGCAACATAACAATCTGATGATCTTATAAAATTATCATTGTCCATCATTGTCGAAACTCTGAAACGATCATCTGATTCTAAGTTTTAACGTATATTACGGTTAGTCAATTTGTAATATTTTATATTGAACTATCGGTGTGTTTATTTATTTAAGTATGTACTAATGAAATGTTGAAGGGGGCCTGGGTGGCTCAGAGGCTTGCGAGCTTGTCGTGTGATAACGCAAGTTGAGCAGCCTCGAGTAGGGTTAGTAGATGGAAGGGTGAACACTTCTTACCACAGCTCTGGTTTCGATTCCCGGACCGGGCCCCCGCTCAATGTCAACCCAAGCATTGTTTAAACTAATGGGAAGCTCCTCGAAAGAGTGGCGCCACCAGGTTTCGGCCTGGAAACCATGATGATGACACTCCTGGTTGTATTACAACCAGGAGGGGAGTCATGGTTACCGACCACATCTTAACAAAGTGTGAAGATTTCGGTCCCTAACCCGGGTTTGTTCGATGGGCCCACCTAAGTGGCCTGAGTCTTCGGGTGTAAAAGCCCCTGGAATAAAAAAAATAAATAAAATAAAATAAAATGTCTCTCCTTATTAAATTAAATTTAATAAAATAATAATAAATTAGTAATTTTGTTTGCGCTTTTAGGTGTCTCTCGCCCGCAATACATATTATACATATATGCATTACAGGTTTTAGAATAAAATATAAAAATTGCAAATTTAATATATGTGTCGTGCAAGTTTAGCTTACGAGTTTACCGAAGGTAAAGGAAGCTATGTGATTATTTCTCTGATTATGTCTCCGATTTCAAAAATTCCAAGACAGAAATACGTTTCAGACATCAGAGGGAACATATTTGGCTCTGAATTTGTCGCTAAATTTTTGCGAACCAACATATCTTAAAATTACACTTCCGATTTTATTGAAATTTGTGTGGTAGATCATAATTAGCTCATTGTTGGTCCCATATATGTTTCAACCTTTTGCGCCTATTAGATTCTCTTCCACATGCGCACAAACATACATATATTTACAAATTTGTACATAAAAAAAAGAAAAACTTTTTTCAACTTTGTTATTAATTCTAAAAAGAATATATACATAATATACAATTTATTAATATGTAACAGTATACGTAAACTTCTTAATATTTATTATTATAAATCTACGAAATAAAGCATACAAAAACAAACACTGAACTAGAAATAACTTTTAACGTTATCTTTTCTATACAATAATAATATATTATTCTAAAAATATGTTTGCCTATTTACAACACCGTATTTTGTTTTTAGAGCTATCTAACCGTCTGAGATCAAGATATTTGAAATTATAAAAATAGATTTTATTTGTCTTTCTCCTAAGGTCCTAAGCATGTATACATGTTGGAGAAGATACACCTGGAACTTGTAGAGGGTGTTTATATAATATATATATATATATATATATATATATATATATATATATATATATATATATATATATATATATATATATATATATAATCTTGATCAAAATAGTACATAGCCTTTTCTTTCTTACCTATTTTAGAGCCCTTATGGTTTCAATAATAATTATAATATACTATGGAGAAACCAAGATAAGAGACAAATTAAGGGTTCTGATAAACGACTTGAAATATCCCATAACAAGGGTCTTTAAATTATCGGTTCTTTTTTTTTATGGGTCGAAAAGATAAGCAGAAAAGAATTTCTCCCCTTCTTTTTAAATAGAAATATATTACATGTGTAAAGAATGTTCTGTAATAATAGCGGGGTTTAGGTCAAGAAAGAATAGTCTTCTTCCCTTTATTGGGAGATTTGAAAAAATATATATTATATATAATGTAGAATTTGGCGAAATATTACATAAAGAATAGCTACTAAAGATTTTTACAGAACATCCAAGCATTATGTTTTAATGTTATTGATTTTTATAAATTATCATTTTTATGGGAGTTTAAGCTCACTATGAAGCTGTGTACATTTGCACAGTTTTTGGCAATGTGATAATTGAAAGACCATTTGCTCAGTTCTTTGCCCTGTGATAATGCAAAGAAATATCATATTTGTTTGCACATTATTATGCAGTTACAGCTGTGCAACTAGTTTACATCTCTCAAGTCATATTTTCAATGCTTATCTCTAGTTAAGTGAGTAAATTATTATTCACAGATATTGGCGCCCAACGTGGGGGTATTTATATTTTGTTCGTTATACTCTGAAGTTGTGTACATTGCTCTGTGATAATGCTAAGAAAGATTATCTTTATTTTCACATTATTATACAGTTTTACCTGTGCAACTAGTTTACATCCATCACGTTATATTTGCAAGCTTTACTCTTGAGTTAAGTGAGTGAATTATTATTCACAGATATTGGCGCCCAACGTGGGGGGATTTATAGTTTGCTCGTTTATCTTTTTTTGTGTTTCTTCTCCCTTCTGTCTTTCTGAATTTCTCTCTCTCTTTATGTGTATATACGTTTTATTCCATATAGTTGAGACTTGAAAAGGTACAAGAAAGGTACAGTACCTTCCAAAAGCTACTCCAGCATTGGAAATCCTTCTGCATGTACCAAAATGAGATAGAGAAAACCAATAAAATAAGTCAACATACACAAGCACACTAATCCAAACGAAGTACATTCTTTAACTTAACAAGTACCCTGTATAAAAAGTAAGTACCTGAAGTCGTGTACCCCGAGGTTCAAGGTACATGTAAACCCGAGAGCTTAAAAAAAAATTGAATTAAAATGCACATACACTCTTGTATATTTACATTCACACTCGGGCCCGAGAAAATAGAATAAAATCTCTTTAAAATCGAAAAAGGTTAAAATAAATTAAGCTGGAGTCTCTTGTTTTGTTAAAGATTTATGGTCAGATCTGATTTTCTGATTTCTCTTTAACTAACAAGACCTTTTTAAAACACTATTTATATATATATATATATATATATATATATATATATATATATATATATATATATATATATATATAAAATATATATATAAACATTTATTTATATAGCTCAGAAGCACATAAAATTAAGATCACAAAATGTGATATGCGCATGCACATCAAGATTTAATATACATTTGGAAAAATGTGTTTTCTTATTAATCTCGTGCTTTAATATAAAAACTTTTATCTTATCTTTATAAAATTATCTTAGATCTATATCTATCTTAGCATGTGAAGATGTTTAAGATAATATCATGAATATATTTGTAATAAAAATAGAAATTTAAAAGAAAACATATCACAAAAATCTTGGAAAAAGATATATAATATATTTTTTATTTTATCTGACAACTAATATATATATATATATATATATATATATATATATATATATATATATATATTTATATATATATATATAAATATATAATATTGTATTACGGTTGGCCTGTTATCCCTTCCATATTTCTAAACTTATTTATCCCATATTATTCGATTAATTGATTTAGTAAATAATACATATACAATTTTCCTATAAATAATAATTGGTAAATAAAATAAAAATGTTCTTGAATGTTATAGTTGTATAACATAGTTAAAAATTTATTAAATAAGTTGATTATAAAATGAAATATTTTTAAAAAACAACCTTTTATTCGTATTCTTCTCAGTAAACCCTTTCATTTGATACCCATATTGTGGGAGTGCTTAAAAAATAATTAGTCCTCCATCTTGAACTGCCCGCCATATTGAATTTAGAATGACTTCACTTAGCTAACTATGCATTGTCATCCAAACTAAACGTGTATGCAAAATTTCAATTCAATCGGTTGAGGATAACTGCTTTAAAATTAAGTTGCAAGATTTGACTCGAACATACATCGCAAGTGAAATAAAAGCTTGTAAAATATTTAAAACTATTTGTATTTTACAAGTTGCTAATAATTACTTTGCTATTTTATATTTTTTAATGTGTGGTCCCCATTAATTTATTTATTATTTTTATTGTTTTAAGGTTTTTTTTTTTAAATAAAATAAAAGCCAATAAATTTGCTTTAAAATTAATACGAGCCTTTAGGCCCTTAGCAACGGGATTATATTTAGAAAAAAAAGTAAAATTAAGTAAATTATATTTGATAAGTTATAATATCTATTTAAAGACCAAAAAATCAAAACAAAAATGTATTTTTATTTGAATAAATGTGGTTGCCTTAGATTGGCAACAACATATCATTTCAAGGTGATTCGTTGGGACAATACACGATTATATAATGGATATATTACTGTATTATTAGCTTTAATATTTATTATATATTACTGTATTATTTGCTTTATTATTTATTTATACTAATATATTTTTATTTTTTTATTTACAGATTGGATATTTGGTGGCCGCTTGTTGCTTAAGGATAATAAAATGTCATACTTGGTAAGTTATTCAATTTTAACTTTAGTGTTTGCTTGTCATGCAAGAAGTCCGGGTTCGGTTCTTGTCATCAGCAGGGTTTTTTTGCAAGGTCTTCGTGATATGAATGGGTAGTTACTTAAGTTTAAGGGTATTACAGTAAAACCTCGATGAGAAGTGTCTCAAGGGGATTTGGGAAACAGTCTTGTTATCGAGGTTAATGGAAGTTTTTTCAAGTCTAGACTTGTTCAATGTCGACCCATTACTGTATAGAGACGCGTTATAGAGGTTGAATTCTCAAAACGACTTGTTATAGAGGTTCTGAGTTACGTTGTGAATTGGAATAAATCCGTGTTATTGAGGTAGTTTGGATAATAATAGTCGTGTTATAGAGGTTAATTTATTATTATGTGTTATGGCAATCTCAAGGGGATTTGAAAATTGCACTTGTAATTGAGGTTGTCGTGTTATTGAGGGTCATGTAAACGGGGTTCTACTGTAATAATCCATTTGCGAATTTCAATTGTATAGGTTTTTGAGCAAATGTTCCTACCTTGTTTCATCCATTACCTATCCTATGGGTCTTTTAATAACCCATATTCTATGGATCTCTTAAGCCGGATTATGCCCTCCATGGTTTTTTTTTGCCTCGCATAATTAATACGTATGTATTATTTTATGAACCCCATCTTCTAGATTTAAAATTTATACATATATAGTTTTTTTTTTGTTTTTTTTTGTTTTTTTTAGTTTTAACAGAATAAAGTTAATTATTTGAGTTAATAAGTTTTTATTAGATATTTCATACATTTATTATTTAATTACCTTCATGTATGATTAAATTTAAAAGTAATTAAAACTATAAAAATAACAAGAACATTTCACATATAGTCCAAGAATATAAAATGAGTTATTAATCATAAAATTGTTTAACTATTTCCTCTGATTTTATATGAATCCGAAATTTTATAAACCCAACTTTCTTAAAGATTATTAGAAATTAATTTTTTTATTTCTTAGAATAATAAAACATATTTTAATTTTATTATCCTAGAGGATCTTGAGGTTTTTAGGGTCATAAAACTTCAAATTCAATTAATTCTGTACAAATACCTTTTATTTATTACTTTCGTATATTTTATATGGATTTTTTTTATTTTATTTTACAATTCATTCTGAATTGATTACTTTCCATAAAATTATGATTATTTTTTTCTACCATTAATTTATTATCTTTATGGTTTTAAAGGTGTAATTAACTTCTTGAAAATGTTATTGGAATTTATTTATTCATTAGGTATTTTTTTATGGTTTGGTTTTGATCTATTTTAAAAAAAAAACCATAGTAATATTAACTACCAGTTTTCTAAAACGACCCATTAAAAGTTTCGATTTGAAAGCAAAATAATAATTATTTTTTCACTGTTATGTTTAATTACTTCCGAGCTTGCCGAAGGTAAGATATGTGTTCGTTCTCAAGAACGAACATATTTTTTATGTGTGCATTATAATATAATTATAGTAATATTATACTAATAACTAATAAAAAATTATTTTTAGTTATTTTGCTTCCGAGCTTACCGAAGGTAACGGAAGCTATGTGATCGTTCTGAAGAACGAAAATATTTTATGTCTCCAATTTCAAAAATTCCAAGACAGAAATCCGTTTCAGACATCAGGGAACATTTTTGGTTCCTTGTTCCATGTCTGTCGCTCAATTTTTGCAAACTAACATATCTTAAAAACTACACGTCTGATTTTAATGAAATTTAGATGGTAGGTCATAATTAGCACATTGTTAGTCCCATATAAGTTTCAACCTTCTGTGCCTATTTGTTTCTCTTCCACATGCGCACAAACATACATTTATTTACACCTTATATCTTCAAAAGTACTCATCTGATTGTGATGAAATTTGGATAGTTTGTCGAAAGTAGCCATCAGATAACCCTTGATTAATTTAAATCGTCTGCGCTTTTTACATTTTGCCCAATTAATACTTAAATTTATGTAAAAAATCAAAAAAATGTTGACAGATTTAAAAATCAGGAGGAAAATTAAATAAATTCTCTCTTCTTGTTAAAGAAATCAAATTGCTTCAAAAGTACGAAATTTATTCTTATCATAACAACGTATTATGTAAACCTATCAATATAATTTACATAAACGTAAATAAATTTGATAAAACTTCGGAGAAGAAAATCAGTCTTAAAACAATAAAAATGGATCCGAAATTAAGCCTAACAAACCTAAAAAGGAGAATAAAAGTACAAAAGGTTTCTTAGGTTTACCTTTTTTTTTAGTGTAGGCCTCTAGAAAATGAACCTAAAAAAACCCTTTTTGTTCTAGCATAAAGAAAAAAAAAATTTAGGAGGGGGTTTTCTCAAATAAACAAAAGCTGCCCCGATAGAAAATGCGGGCTTAACGATACCCCTCCAAAAAAAAGTCCTGCGTTTAAATCGCTGTCTTTTCTTTTTTTACAGGACCTCCCCCCCCCCCTCAATTCTCTTCACGTTTGTGAGTGTAACGTATGACGTCATCTGTAAACAAATACTAATGCAATTAGGAGAGTATACATAGAATCCTGGATACTTTACTATTCCATTCATTCCCGATCTCAAAAGAAGAAAAGGAGGGATTTTGGGAGAAGAAATTGATCGGGACTGATTTTAATTTTATTAGTCAAATTTTGAATAAATCTGCTTAATTTATTGATTTTGCAACATCGATAAAAAAAAAAAAAAATAACGTTTTTAATTCCTCCAGTTATAATATCATGAATTATAACAACTTTGACAACTTATAATAATTTATATTTTAAAATGAGTTATATTAATTAATTATATAAATTATATTTTAATATTGTACAAAATATAAGTGCACTAGTAAAGATATTAATAACATTCAATTAAATTAAAAAGAAATCATCAAAATTGGTCTATATTTTTTACTACGTTTTTATTAGCTTGCATTCTTGTTTGCTTGTTTGTTTGTTTGTCCGGTACAAATCTGGCAATCGATTTCTAATTAACTTGCGGAATAGCTAGACATTTGAAACTTTTAGCATAGCTCAGAACACGACGACAATGCATTATTTTAAATACTTTTAGCCATCTTTCAGCAGAATTTAATTGGGTTTCAGCAAATTTTGCCGTATGGAAAGTTAGTTCGGAAAAAATCCGTATGTTATTTTATTTGTTTTGCCTTATCCCATATTTACAATCTTCATTTTGACGGGTTTCAAATTTGTGATTTTTATAAATAAGAGATAAACATTGAATGACAGCAAAACAGGAAATATCGATTATATTATTTCAAATATATCGATGGCATGCTTTAGATTTGGTGTTGGGGAGATCCGTTGTACAAAGATTTTTCCTTTTATAGGTTTAAGATCAGCTCTCTGGATGGTTGTCATTTATGTGAAGTAAATAAATTCGGAACTATTTTTTTTTCACTAACATTATATATTATATAACAATAACAATTATATTATCAAAATTACATACGATTCAACAGAAAATTTAAAAACGTAGTATATAAAAAGTTCTTTTTATCTTGAAATTATATTATATTTCCTGTTGCTACTGCATATAAACATACATTTTTAATTTTAAATAATTGTTTTTCTTTATTTATAATGATTTTAGGGTCTAAAATAAACTTTTTAAGTGTTACTTATTCATTTTATATTAAAAAAAGAAAAAATTCTTTAAAAAAAGTTGTCTATTGTAACATGAACGTGACCTGATGGAAAAGTTTTTGCAGTAAACTTCTTTTTTCTTTCTTTTGCTGACTTTTTTTTTTTAGAACGACTTTTATTTCTTAAGATACATTTATTCCAAAAGTAATGTTTTTCTTTTAATACTTTTTTTAAGTGTAAATGTCATTTTTTTAAATTTTAATTTTATAATTCAATTATTTTTTTTTTTCATAAATGTTTACCTAATCTAAATATACATACATATATATGTAATGTGTTTTAAAAACGAACAATTTTTATGGATATTTTCGTGTTTTTCTTTTTTTATAAATCTGCATTATTATCGGAAATTAACTATTAAACTGTGAAAATTTAAGCTTTAAGTTTGTATAAAAATGAAATGTGTTCTAAACTATTCCCACTTTGTAAAAAAATACGAAGCTGATTATATATATATATATATATATATATATATATATATATATATATATATATATATATATATATATATATATATATATATATATATATATATATATATAAATCAGTGTATATAATGAAGAAAAGCTGAGTGAAGCGTTTTCCCCTAGCTCCTTGTGATACACCCCCATACTCTTAACAATCCTACCAGCATCTTCACTGATATCACCTCACTTAGCTGCACTTTTTATCTCTTCTCTTCAGTAATCAGTAAAAAAAAAAGTGATTACTCGACTCAAAGAAGTTGCTGAAATAAGCATAATTTTTTTTCTCTGCTGAATCATTACTTCTTTGATTTTCCAATGTGCATTTAAGGAGAGCATTATTACTTATATTTTTTTTCTTAATTTTATTTACATCTGTATATACATATTATAATATACAGTATAAATTTAAGGGACATCAGATCTAGTTTTATATGAAATAGGCTTCACCCTGCTCTCCGTGTGGGGCTTATGCTAGGTATTAGTGGCTGTTTCATGTTATCATTTTGGCCTTGTAATTAAATGAAATGCCTAAATAGTTTTGTTTCCAAATCCATCTAATGATAGAATTAGGACTGTATTATACATAATTCATTCTATTACGAAGAATATAATACTCTCCAAATTGTAGTTTAGAGTCTATTTTTATAGAAAAAAATAGCCAGTCGAAATTAAGTAATATAGTAATAAATAACAATGCAAATATGTATAATATAATAACAATGCTAAAAACAGATGTAATAAATGATAAAATAAACGTATTTAAAACTAATTAGACTAGGAAGTCATTGAACAATCATCAACCATTGGTGCATTCATATAATTACCAGTCTCTTCTCTCAATACGGCACTTGCGCCAGTAAATATTTAATAAATCTGGTTCTAGGACAAATTAATAAAATAATAAATATTCCATTTAAAGAGCATTTGTGTAAAGTTTAAGCACCCCAATCAGAAATTAAATTGGTCAACAATTGCGGACCCATGAGAGCTCAAAGTTAGTGGCGTATCCAGCTTATGAACCTCATATTCAATTTCACCTCAGAAATTTTTAACAGCACTGTTTTGAGAGGTCATATCTTCAAATTTTTTTTTTTTGGGGGGGGGGGGGGGGGGGCAGCTGCTTTGTTGAGTAAGTAGTTCCTTTTTCTTGTTACCACTACGAATATCCCCCTCCCAATCTAAACTGACTTAGAATGTGCCCCCTCCCCCAGACCTATCCGCTGGAAACGCCACTGCTCAAAGAAAAAATTAAATTTAGCTCTATTTAAAGTAGAACCGACTGAGGTACGACAAAAAGTCATAGGACCAAAGTTGTAGATAATTTTAAATCAGTTAGCTCTGGTGCAATCGGCTTTTTGATAGGACTTACCGTTTAGCCGCAATAAGCCTTCAAAAAAATCTTTTAAGTTGCGTCCGCCGACTTAATTTTTTTAATTTTATATGAAATTATCAGAAAAATATTGCTGAAATGGCGGTATAATTTTATTGTCTCATGTACATAGTAAATAATTATCAAAATGTAAACTATCACTACTTAAAAACTTTTTACATTTTCTTAATAATAAATTTGTTATATTTATAAATGACAAATTTATGATATGAATTGATGATATTTGATTTGTCATATTATGAGATTAAAATTCAGTATCACTTAATTCATGAGAAAATATTCATTTGAATTTTTGTCCGATTGATTTTTTCTCTTTAAGAATGAATCATAAATTGTAATTTTTAAAAATGTTCAAAAAATGAATGATGCTATATCATAATATTTAATCATACTAGAAGAATCATTAAACCTTTAAAAAAATAACTAATAATATAGCTACATATTTTACATACTGAATACATAAATTATTAATGAGTATAGTAACTAGAGGGTTAAGTAAATAAGCATCTTCCTCTTTTTTTTCTTCATCATTATATATGTTTATATATATATATATATATATATATATATATATATATATAAACATACACCCTTAAGTAAATACAACCCTATTAAATGATTAGGTACAGACATAATGACTGTTTTAACTTAAGTTATAATGGCAGGTTAGGGAAAAACAGGACAGGTAATTTGGGGGCAACAGACTTAGCAGGTACCTTTATATCTATTAAAAAAAAAACTCATCCTAATATATAATAAGGAGGTTATACAAAAAAAATGATACCAAGATGGCTCTCTTTTTATACAGGTTATGTGTCTATTCAATTAAGGGGTACAGGTAACCCTTTTTTTTAAAGGTCAGTTTCAAAATAGGTTTAATATGTTACTTATAAATAGTAGGGGGAAGATTTTAAAATAGAGTATGACGTAATTGAGGTTGAACTTTTATAAAGTGTCTTATACAATTTCATCTGGTTTGGGAGGGGAGTAAATTGTTTTCAAAGAAGGTTCTAACAATCCCTGTTTACAGTGATAGTTCTCCCACGATAGAACTATCATGTTAGTCAACGTCATAGAACTATCGTGGAGGTGTACAGTCTACACGGTGAGAGTTAACATACGTCAAAACCTGTTGTCTTGTATTCAACATTATATCCGTATCCTACATTTTTGACTTGCATACAGAAATAGAGGATTAAATATATCATATAATGTTATATTATAATACATATACAACAAACGGAATATTCGTATTGTCGAAAACAACAATATCTGATATTAAATAAGAAGCAAGTTATCATATTTACTGTCTTTTAGATATTTTATAGAGCGATATAATAGTACATTACGCGTCGAGTGCGGAAAGTAGCATATTGCATGCGAGTGTGGAGTTAGCACACGACCGATAGCGAGGCTAGTAAAACCACACGAGCAACACAAAATGCCGTTTTCGCACGAGTTGCATACCGTACTTTATCTACGATTGTTAGATTTAAATAATAAATACAGAAAAAAAAATAAACTTGCTGTATGTAAGTTCGTATCTCTCTCTTGATAAAGATGGCATTAATTCTTGAGTTGTATTTTTTGCCGAATTAATTATTTCTGGAGGAGTATTATTCTCCACATTTTCGTCAAAGTCACTTGATTCACTCATTGTGTTTCACTAAAAACTCGATATAATCAGTTACTTTAATAAAAGAACAGCAAATTATATTTGTTAAATGTAAACAAACTCGCTAATCGTGCGTAAAGCTGAAGAATTCCTCTTCTTTACCGCGCTAGCGTGGTAAAGAAGAGGAATTCTTCAGAACTATGAAACGCGCATGCGCAATGAATACAAGTACGTAAAGAATAACTTTCTACGCATCTAAACAGAGACACAATGTTTATATTTCGTATCAATCGTAGATAAAAGTATAAACAAACAATAAGCGAATCAGCAACTAGCATCTAGCGTAGTAGTTCTTAAATCTGCCGCGTAAGTACTCTGCTGCTATGATAGAACACTCAACTATCTCAAGTGTGAAGGCAGATAGTTCAATCGTGACAGAATCTATCACGTAGTCTACATCGTGATAGTTTCGGATTGGTTTTAACAAATCCGGCTTAAAACAGAAATACTGGTAATGAAAAAAGAAAATTAAAATGATTTGATATTGTCTTGTATAAGTATAATATCAGATTGATTCTTAAGCTCGCTTGTATTTAGAGATTTGAATATATTTATTTATCCTCTAACTCGTATCAGTAGTATAAAAACGACACAAAAGAATCAATATTATCTCGCTTCCAATTTTAGACACTTTTAATTGAGTTTTACTCTGCCCTACTTCAAAATAATACATTTAGAATTGATTTTTTATTTTGACAACCCTGTATGGAAAAAAGTGTCTCGTGCGAGTTTTTTTGTTGTTCTATTTAAATTATTTCTCGCTTTTTTTTTCGTTCACTTCCGGTTTTTAGATTGGCAACACTGTATTATTTAAAATCTATGTTTAAACTACACTCGAGTCACACTAATTTTATCAACTATGTCTCTTGTCACTCCACAAACTTTAGGGTCCAAGCTCTGTATTTTTTTTAAACAAATAAAATTTTGTAACATTTTTAAATGTCAAAAAACGCCTAAATTTATTTACATGTTATCCCAAAAACAAAACTGTCACTATAATTATGCAAATTGTGACATTTCCTAAAAAGATATAAAAATGTTTTGTTGATTTCTACTTTACGTTGTAGTTTTTGTTTTATGTAACTTGTAAAAATTTGATTTTGCCATTTTATATTCTTAAAAAATGTATTTTTAGTTTGACTCTACCTAATTAGATACTGTATTTAAAATAAAAGTAAATTTATACGTGTAATAAATATGTCAAAGATGTCACAATAAAAAATCAAGTAATAGTTGACGAAGGCGTCACGTTTTGAAAAATTCTTGTTCTCGTAAAAGTCTAGATAAATTATTCTTAGGAATTTTTTTTTCGGGCCCTTTTTTTATATCTTCCATCTGTTTATTTTATTTTAACTCTTATTCTCTCATTTTTCTTCAGTTTTTCTCTCCTTTATAGCATGCGAGAGAGAGAGAGAGAAAAAAAAAATCATTTATTTATACATTTTTGTATGTCCTCTACTCAATTCAGAACCATAAAGATAATAAAAATGTTTCCCTAAGGATGTTCTTTGTATTTTATTGTATTTTTTTTTTCGAGCGTAACCGGCGTAAACATACATTGTGGGATAAACATTTATTTTGAGTAGGTAGGCTTACGCACTTTTATAATATTTAAGCTTTTTAAAAAATTAAAAATTCAGAAAAAAAAGTTTACCGGAAACATTTCATGTATTGAAACAAATATTACGGCTTATGAATATAAATTACTTAATTTTTTTATGATGAATTCGTTTAAGAAAAATAGTTCACAATTGGCGCCCAACGTGGGGCATTATTTAGTAGATTTTTTTTTTTTTTTTTGGCTTGCGTAGGACGTAGTTAATCCACAAAAAATGGCTCAGCGTGAGGAATAATTAAAATTAAATGTATTTCTTTTGAATAAATTGTAATTTTATTTATATTGTTCTATTATTAATTGTTGTATGTGTACCATTATTCTAAATAGCGGTTAAATAACATCTCAAGTGTCAATACAATAATTTAGGTGTTTTAGTAATGTTTAGTGAATTGTAGAAAAAGAACAATTGGTTACTTAACTAACTATAAGGGAAATAAATAAAGGAAAGAAAACTTATACTGCTTGTTCGGAGTTAAAAGCTCATGTTTAATTAAGCTACAGTAGAGTCTCGCTTATCCGGACCCCGCTAGTCCGGACATCCGTTTAATCCGGACGGGCCAAAAACTATGTACAAATTGGAACCAGGGCCTGTTCAGATTTATGAATAATTAAGATAATTGGAGTTTCTACTTTTATTGTCTATTAAAAATTTATAAAATTGTTCCTAGTATAGTTTACAGGTGTATATTCCAACATTTCGATACGAGGAATACCCGGTATTTTTGTTAAAAATAAACAGACTTAGAATAATTATGAATAAGTAAGAACATCGATAATTCTGTTTCGGTTCCATAGAAATGTAAGGGGCGGAAGATATAAAGGTAGTGTATTTCAATAAATACAATTTTATGTGACTGAGATGGGGAGACGGTTTTAAGAAACATATAGCGGCGGCTCAACGCAGTTCCAAGAAATTTCGCTAAGCCGACAATGTCTAATGTCTCAACTTTTTGTGAAATGATTATCGTTCCTCGAATTTCATATCGGAACACAGGAAGTTCTTCTCAGGAAGTCCCTTCTATAACTGCCACTTGCATAATAGATTGTCGTTTTATTTTAATTCATTTGATATTCGGACTGGTGACAGAACAGCTCATAACTTAAATAATGGACCTACGTTGTACAAGCATGTTTTGGAGATTAATAAAAGTAATTTTTACGATAAAAACATCGATTTTAATCGTTTTACCCTACTAAAACTTGTTTTACAGACATTTTAAAATTGATTCCGTTTAATCCGGACTTTCGGTAATCCGGACCGGGTCCGGTCCCGTCAAACCCGGATTAGCGAGACTCTACTGTATTGATTTTTGAAAGGTAATACTTCACTCTTCACTTTGTATTTATTTAATCTTTTTTCAAAAAAAAAGATTCTTAATTAGAAGAGTAAGAGAGGGTTTTAAAAAGATAAAAAACTCAGATGAATAGACCTAAAATAAACGAGAGACAAAAATCTCATTACCAAGTTCAATTGTTTTCTTTCTTTTTGATTGTGCTAACAGTTTTATATTCTTGTCTACAATGATAATAAATAAAGTGGTGGTAGGGAAGTTTTAAAGTGGTAGGAGATTTAACCATACATTATTGATCGTTGTTCAAGTTAGAGGGTTTGTGTTGCCGTGTTGTGCAGCTAGGGGTCGCTTCATAAGCTCTCCCTAGGTCTGAGGGTGTTCTCCAGGGGTGACTACCGGCTCCCCTCTGGTTCTCGCTGTATAACCAATATTATAAACCCCTTTTGGCTCGTTCTCTCCGGCACAAAACTCGACAGCCATCTGTTTCAAATATTTAAACTTTAAAATGTGACGTTTTATATTTAGTTTTTTATGGTGGGAATGAATTTTGAGCTTTAAATTTTAACACCCCAATTACTTGGGGTTTTAAAAGCTTTGAACTAGTAGAAAGTAAAAGGAACATTAAGTATAGACTAATATTCTAGCACGTAAACCTTTCCTCTGCAAATATCAACAAGTTCTTGGTCTTCCCGAATAAAAGTTATTATCAACGTGTATTTGTCAAAACATTTCATATTACATGCTGAAAATATCTCTAGGTAAGAGGTAAGAACATGTTACTAGAATAACAGTACATTTGAGTATAGACCAATATACTCTATTGGCTACCAATATTCTCTTGTAGTACGTAAGCGTTCCTCGTCTAATATTAACCAGTTCTTATTCTTCCAAATGATGCTAGTGTCTCAATAGGAATTCTTCTGAATGTTTCACGTCCAACACTGGAAATATTATTTCTAATTTCTAGGTTACAACATAATAACACTTGAAGTGACAAAAGCATTATTACTTTGTGATACAATAATTGAATCACTCTGTGGTTATTTATAAGTACGTTCTTACAAGTTCCTTTCACAAAAATGTTTTACCGAATATCGTTATTACAAGAACTTCATCGCGAAAAACGAAAATATCTTATGCTCCGATTTCAAAAATTCCAAGACAGAAATCCTTACACACATCAAGTTTCAACATTTTCGGTTCCGCGGCTGTCTGTCTTTAGGTCTATCGCTCAATTTTTGCGAACCAACATATCTTAAAAACTACTCGTCCAATTTTAATGAAATTTACATGGTATGTCATAATTAGCCCATTGTTGGTTCCATGTAAGTTTCAATCTTCTGCGCCCATTTGTTCCTCTTCAACTCAAAAACTCTGAAACATCGTGAAAAAAGTTTTTTTTCTCGAAAACGGTTCCGAAGATTTTAATTAAACAATTCTAAAATGTAGACCATTTAAATACAAATCCAACGATATAAGCCGTTTTCCCGGGAAGAATCCAGTTCCTGAAAAAAAAAACTTTAAACGCGGACTAAGAGGGTTTGATTCCCCGCCGAGGAGAAGTTTTTTTTATGATACTTTTTTGATAAAATGTCCAATAATAGTTAAATGTACCTACGAAAACACGAAAACTAATAAATGTAAAACACTGAGTTAAGTAATTATGAACTCGTTTTTGAGAAAGTTTGTCTTGAGTTGTCTCAAAACAGATATTTGTATTAAAAGAACAAATTGTTTTTTTCTATCTTCGTAAATCTCTCTCATGTTTTTTAAACAATACAAAGTTATTTTAATTATTGTTTTTCTTTTTCTTTCTGTCTTACTAATTTTCAAATTATTTTTAAAGAGTTTTAATTTATTTGTTTTTTCTATAACTAAACTAATTGCTTATTTTCTTGCTTCTTGATTATTGGATAATTGGTATGTTCTCGGTGCATTTGAGATTCTGAAAGGCATCCAAAACATATCTCATATAAAACTCCCGAGGGGGACTAAATCTCTAGAACTCTCTTTCTCTCTGAATGTACCATATATCTTAGTTAGTACGTTCTGACTTCCTGGCCTCGATCCAGAATACCAGCTATAATTTACAACTCCTTATAACCTCCACTATCTTTATCTAACTCGGTCTCTTACAGATTTGTTTATAATCTTTGATGGCCTAGCCCTCTTATTTCTGGATAAAATATGAGATTTTTTTTTTTTTTTATTTCGTTCATTTTAAACAAAAAAAAATCTACTATTGTTTTGTCAAGCATTGTTGTTCTATTTTTAACATTTTTTTTTTTTTTTTTTTTTTTTTTTTTCAAATTCAGAAAAAAGTATGACATCACTTTTTATTTGTATCATGATTGCAAAAAATGTTTGTGAGATTTGTTTAAAAAAAATATATATAGGATCTATGGCTATTATTATTTTTTTTTATTATCATTATTACTCGGTCAAGGTAGAAATTTATTAATTTTTTTCTTCTAAGGTCAAGTATTTAATGTTTACATTGATCTTTAAATGGATTATTTAGGTTAAATTGTATGATTTATACACATAAATCATACAATTCAATCTATATGGGTCTTCTTAAAGTAAAATTATCTGTATTAACGTGTTTATGCTCTATTTTTGTTTATTCTTTTTAAATAGATTTTTTAAGTAATTATTTGTTTTAACAAGTCTATACAATGCACTATTTTAGATCTTCTTCAAATATATTTTTTAAGTAGAATTATCTGTTTTAACGTGTTTATATTATTCTCTATTTTAGATTATCTTTAAGTAGAATATGCTTTTTAAGTATAATTATCTGTTTTAACGTGTTTATGCTCTATTCTAGATCTTCAAATAGATTTTTTAAGTAGAATTATCTGTTTTAACGTGTTTATGCTCTATTCTAGATCTTCAAATAGATTTTTTAAGTATAATTATCTGTTTTAACGTGTTTATGCTCTATTCTAGATCTTCAAATAGATTTTTTAAGTAGAATTATCTGTTTTAACGTGTTTATGCTCTATTCTAGATCTTCAAATAGATTTTTTAAGTATAATTATCTGCTTTAACGTGTTCATGATTTATTTTAGATCGTCTTTTAATGGATTGATAAAGTTGAATTATCTGGTTTTACGTGTTTATGCTCTATTTTTTGTCATCTGGATAGGTATTACGTTTCTCCTAACAAGGGCTTAAAACGGCATTTAAGTAAACATAGCGAAACCTCTTTCTGCATTTGCTTACAATTTTTACTTACAATTTTACTGCATCATTCATCAATGAATCCAAATAGTTCACTAATAACGCTCCATCCTGTCATAAAGCAGTGCCTTAAACACCACCAATGGGTTTAAATAACCATTTAAAACGTTATGTAAGCAAATAAGATTAGTGAAATTCTGCAATTACGATGATATACATATCATTCATCAATGAACCCGAAAATTTAACTAATAACGCTTTATGCAGTCATATACTTACATCAGTGTCTTAATGGATTAACATGACTTAAAACGTTATTTAAGCAAAGAAGATTAGTGAAATTCTTTCTGTGAATGCTTACAATGATAATATATGTACATCATTCATCAATGAACCTAAAGAATTCATTAATAACGCTCTATCCAGTCATTCACTTACAGCAGTACCTTAATGGATTAACATGACCTTTTAAAACGTTTTGCAAGCTAACAGGATTAGTGAAATTCTTTCTGCAAATGCTTACAATGATAATATACGAGTACATCATTCATCAATGAACCTAAAGAATTCATTAATAACGCTCTATCCAGTCATTCACTTACAGCAGAACCTTAATGGATGCTTACAATGATAATATACGAGTACATCATTCATCAATGAACCTAAAGAATTCATTAATAACGCTCTATCCAGTCATTCACTTACAGCAGTACCTTAATGGATTAACATGATCTTTTAAAACGTTTTGCAAGCCAACAGGATTAGTGAAATTCTTTCTGCAAATGCTTACAATGATAATATACGAGTACATCATTCATCAATGAACCCAAAGAATTCACTAATAACGTTCCAGGCGTACGAAGAATTCACTAATAACGTTCCAGTCATACGAAGAATTCACTAATAACGCTCCATCCAGTCATTTATTAACTGCAGTGAATGGGTTAAAATGACCACTTAAAACGTTATTTTAGCAAATAAGATTAGTGAAATTCTTTCTGCAAATGCTTACAAAGTTGCTGATATAATTCATTTGTAAATTGTTGATGTCTTTTATTATGATTTTAATAAAAAACAAGTTCACCATTACTACGTTTACACATTGTTTTGAAAGAGTTTCGGTTCCAATTTGTTTTCAAAACGATTCGCGTTAACACAATCAAAAATTACAGGTGATCGGAAATATTTGTTTTTCGATATTTCATAACGGTGACGTCACGAGTAAAACCTTATTTCTTGTTAACTAATATTTGTCCGCGAATGTTTACATTTTATTTACAAGTGGTTAAAAGTTTTTTACAGGTCCTTTTTAGCATTAACTTTTGTTTAAAAATGTTTTTGCAGTTTAAAAAAAAGAAGAAACGGAAGCTCACGAAAACAAATAACTACAAAAGAGGAAACGAGTAAAATAAACTGATATCTCGATCCCCTCCACGACATGTTCATACGAGCGTTTTGAATTTCGATCCACTGTTTTGGTCACGTATTTTTGGCGGAGCGGATTTAAACCGATACGATCTGCGGTTCTCTGTTCACATAGCGTTTTTGAACTAGCGAATCGTTTTCAAAACGATGTGTGAACGTATTATATGTTAGCTAATATTTATATGGATCTTTTTAAAGTAGATTGTTGGAGCAGATTTATCTGTTTTTTACTACGTTTATATTAGCTTGCTTTCTTGTTTGTTTGTTTGTTTGTTTGTCCAGTACAAATCTTGTAATCGATTTTTAACTAACTTCCCGAGTAGTTAAACATTTGAAACTTTTAGAATAGCTCAGAACACGATGACAATGCATTATTTTAATACTTTTAGCCATCTTTCAGCAGAATTTAATTCGTTTTCAGCAAATGTTACTGTATAGAACATAGAAGTTATTTTATTTGTTCTGACATATCCCATAGTATTTACAATCTTCATTTTGACGGGTTTCAAATTTGTGATTTTTTTATTAAGAGGTAAACATTGAATGACAGCGAAAAGTTAACAAAGAAATAAATTAATTGACGTGCGACACCCAGGTTTGTTTACACTTGTGTCCTAGGTATAGGTTTAATATGACAACTATATTATTATCAACATTACATATGATTTAACAGAAAATTTAAAAACGTAGTATATACAAAGTTCTTTTTATCTTGTAATTATTACGTTTTTACGATCTTAAGTACTTTCGTACAAAGTGTCTTCAAACAAGTCGTGTTTCCCAAAAAATTGTTGATCTATCAAAGTGTTTTAGATCGGTAAACATGACCATTTTAAAAACATTCACTACGATGGCTTCTTTATATAAGAGGAGAGTCCCATACTACTATTTAATACTATTAAAGCAAGCATTAAGAATATGGGTAGGTGAGATTGAAAAGAATGCAAAGACTCTTAAGAGATTCAGTGGGTTTGTCCACCCCGAGGTACCAGCAGCGGTATATAAACAGTCCTACTGCATCTTTAAACCGGTTTCGTACCAATAAGAAAAACAACTAAAAAAACACACTACACATTGAAACCCATCCAGTCTTGAAACTAAAAGGAAATTCATTTGCATTCCCCCCACCCTGGACATTCTTTTAAGAATACAACGAGCAACTGTTCTCTTAGGATAATTCTACTTTAACAGCCTGATCATCATCTGATGATGATTAAATAGGCAGAAACCAATCAATCAATTTTGCTTCCGAGCTTACCGATGATAACGGAAGCTATATGATCGTTTTGAAGAACGAAAATATTTTATATCTCCGACTTCAAAAATTCCAAGACAGAAATCCGTTTCAGACATCAGGGAACATTTTTGGGAAATTTTGGGAAAATCAAAACCATTTTAACACATTAAAAAAACGGGGGAAAATAAACAAATTAGACAATAATGGCTTGTAAAAGCATAAAATCAATAAAGTACGTAATAGGATGCGAGGAAGCTATGTGCCGCACTAATTGGCAGTCTATTTTTAATATGTCAAAATTGTTTTGATTTTTTAAATGAATTAAAGTATCAATTAAGCATAACTTAAAAAGTGCAGATGGTAGAAATTAATCTGGTGCTATCTGTGGTCTACTTTCAACAACCCATCCAAATTATAAAGATATAGGTGTAAATAAAAGTATGCTTAATCTCTCAAAATTGTTTACATGAATTAAAGTATCAATTTAGCAAAAGTTGAAGAGCGCAGACGGTTCAAATTAATCTAGGGCTATTTACAGGTTAATTTCGATAAACTATAAAAATTTCATACAAATCAGATACCTAAGTACTTTTGAAGCTATAGTTGTAAATAAATGTATGCTTGTGCGCATGTGAAAGAGAAACAAATAAGCGCAGAAGGTTGAACCTTATATGGGACCCAACAATGGGCTAATTATGGCCTACCATCCAAATTTCAATAAAATCAGATGAGTAGTTTTTAAGATATGATGGTTCGCAAAAATTAAGTGAAATAGACAGACAGACACGGAACTAAAAATATTCCCTTATGTATGAAACGGATTTCTGTCTTGGAATTGGTGAAATTGGATACATAAAATATTTTCGTTCGTCAGAACGATCATAGAGCTTTCGTTACCTTTGGTAAGCTCGGAAGTAATAGACAAAGAACAAGCTGATTTTAATGTACTAAGAACTACCGATAAACATATAAATCACTACAAGCTTGAAATATAATAATGTTTGTTGGTATAAAAACCAGTCTGTTGATATCAAAAAATAACATTTTAATTTTAAAAAAGTACTTCTAAACGAAGCAATTAAAGAGTTTAATGTACCAAAAGATCAATATAAAACGCACGTCTATTAAACAGTCATAATATAACACATGTTCAAATCAGTGTTATTACATAAACAAAGGGTTGTCAATGATCTCTTTCAGTAATAAATAGACTTTATTTTTTATTAATGAAGTTAATAAAATAAAAAAAAGGCCCTTATCACAATGAATTGTTTATGGTTAAGCTAAATTGTAGATAGGGGAAGTCATAAACTGTCATAAAATATATCTCTCCCCTCTCTACCATTCACACCCTTGGTAATTTGATCGTGTTTAACTACCCAGCTAATAGATATTGATCTTTTTTATATCTTGGTAATAGGGTATATCTACAGGAGGAGAGGGGTTGTACCAATATGGGCGTGTAATTGAAAATATTATTTTGTTTAATGATTTATGATTTTGTTCAAGTGATGCTTGATATTTTAGGGTTGCTAACTTATCCCCTCCACCTTTTTTTTGTAATTGAATTTTATAAGGTTAGGGAGTGTGTTTAATGTAGTGTGAGTGTTAATAGGGTATAAATTAAGTGTTTAAGATAGTAAGGGATGTATGTTAAGATATAGCTTCATTGTAGGGTGAAGTAAAGACCCTTAAATGGGGTTATACAAAGTAGTTAGGGATCTATTTCAAGAGATAGCATCACTCTAGTATAGAGTAGAAGACTTGTATAAAGTATAGACTGAGTTAGCTGAAAACATCCAAGGTAGTTAGGGATCTATGTCAAGAGATAGCATCAATCTAGTATAGAGTAGAAGACTTGTATAAAGTATGCACTGAGTTAGCTGAAGACATCCAAGATAGTTAGGGATCTATGTCAAGAGCATCACTCTAGTATAGAGTAGAAGACTTGTATAAAGTATAGACTGAGTTAGCTGAAGATATCCAAGGTAGTTAGGGATCTATGTCAAGAGATAGCATCACTCTAGTATAGAGTAGAAGACTTGTATAAAGTATACACTGAGTTAGCTGAAGACATCCAAGGTAGTTAAAGATCTATGTCAAGAGAAGCATCATTCTAGTATAGAGTAAAAGACTTGTATAAAGTATAGACTGAGTGAGCTGAAGACATCCAAGGTAGTTAGGGATCTATGTCAAGAGATAGCATCAATCTAGAATAGAGTAGAAGACTTGTATAAAGTATAGACTGAGCTGAAGATATCCAAGGCAGTTAGGAATCTATGTCAAGAGATAGCATCACCCTAGTAAAAAGTATAGACTGAGTTAGCCGAAAGCATCTAAGATAGTCAAAGATCTATGTTATTCTAGGATAGAGTATAACCTTAAAGTTAGTCTATAGAGTATAGACTAAATAAGCTAGGACCAAGGTAGTTATGGATTCAAGAACTAAGGTATATTGTTCTATGATATATACTAAATAAATAAATATGTTTTCCATATTTTAGTTGAGTTTTTAAAAAATAAAAGAATGGTTAAAATAAGCTAGCGCACTTCTGAATATGATTTGAATTGGAATGAATATAAATATAAATATCTTTCAACATTCATCCAAGGGATTAGGAGTGGGGGGTATATAGAAAATCCAATATGGCCGTATACTGACTTCAGTAAGGGTGAGGATGCAATTCCGTATGTAGAGCTGCTGTAATATAGTGGAGTTTTGGAATAGGTTATACATTTTTCATGATATCGTAGAATATCTTCCTTATAGATATTGAATTGACTTTTTTTTTTTACAATATCTTTATTTTTATTGACGATTTTAGTAGTAAGTTCGATATTTTAGGGGATTTGCAAGATAGATTCTTATAATTTTACTGTCCACGTGTGATATTTGATTTTTGGAAGTTTGAAGATTTGATTTTGTATACTGGATTAGATGAAGATGCATCAAAAAATGAAAATGAAAAAATGTTATTTCTGAAATATAATATGTAGATCGAGCTCCCTGAAAATGTAGTATACTTTGTTTCTTTTAATCAGCTCAATTAAGTGGGTTTTATTATTATTTTGTTTGTATAATTAATTGTGCTAATCAACTCATAAGTTGGTCCTTTGAGCCGGATATTGTCTATATGACTGTCAAAATAACTCAAAGAACAGAATAAATCAGTTCAATTCATTGTAGTTTATTTAGTTATTGTAGTTTTTTTGTTGGTTAACTGATTAATTATGTGCTAATAGTTAGTTATTGGTACTTCGGACCGGATATAAACCTATATAATTATCTAAATATACTCAAGGAGCAATATAAATCTGTTCATTAGGATCAAAATTCTTTCTGAAATATATTAATATTTGGAATTTTATTGTTATAGTTATAACTTATAACTTACTAAAATCCTTGTATATAGTTCTTTTGTTATAGAAATCGCGCTTAATACTTCCCGTACTTATGGATAATTTTATTTCAATATTTCTATTTCATAATACATAAGCTTTATTTTGTTGTAATATGTTTTAATTTTTTTTTATTTTTGTTTACAGGTGAGTACTTCTTGCAAACTAATTTTAGGACTTTACAAGGTATTTATTTACTATAATATTAGTATTTTTCCTCTGAGATATTTATAAATCTTACTTATTGTTTAGTAACTGAAGGAAATATTTTGTAAAATAATATACTGAACTGTAGAAAAAAGTTTTAATGTAGGAATTGATTAATTTTTACTACGTTTTTGTTAGCTTGCTTTCTTGTTTGTTTGTTTGTTCAGTACAAATCTTGCAATCGATTTTTAACTAACTTCCTGAGTAGCTAGACATTTGAAACTTTTAGCATAGCTCAGAACACGATGACAATGCATTATTTTAATACTTTTAGCCATCTTTCAGCAGAATTTAATTAGTTTTCAGCAAATTTTGCTGTATGGAAAGTTAGTTCGGAAAAAATCCGAAAGTTATTTTGTTTGTTTTGACATGTCCCATATTTACAATCTTCATTTTGATGGGTTTCAAATTTGTGATTTTTTATTTTAGAGATTAAAATTGAATGACTGCGAAAAAGGAAAAGTAAACAAAGAAATAAATTAATTGACGTTTGACAACCATGTTTGTTTACACTTGTGTCCTAGGTATCGGTTTAATTTTTCTGCATCTGTACTTCTTTACTTGCATCTGTACAATTTTCTTTTTCTTCTCTTACTATCCCTACACGGGGGCATATCAATGGTACGGTTTAGATTTGGTGTTGGGGAGATCCGTTGTACAAAGATTTGTCTTTTTATAGGTTTAAGATCAGCTCTCTACATGGTTGTTATTTATGTGAAGTAAATGAATTCGGAACTATTTTTTCACTAACATTATATTATCAACATTACATATGATTCAATAGAAAATTTAAAAACGTAATATATAAAAAGTTCTTTTTATTTTGAAATTTTGTATCTTTAAATTTCTACCACAATAAAAATGGTTCATTTTTTTTTATATTAATTCTAAAATTGCTTTTGTCATCCTAATAAATGTAGCAACGAAGAAAAAAACTAATAAAAAATCAATACGAGCCCCAAAGAGTGGAAGTGCGTAGGGTAGACACTAGAGGGGGTTTATACGCGACAACATAAGGGTGACATGTCGCGCCTCTTGTTTAGTATTAAAAAAAGGAACGCCGCCCGCCCTTTAGGGCTGATTTTAGGAGCGTAGGTAGACTGGTGTACTTAGAGAATGAGGAAAAGGGAGGGGGAAGGGGGGGGGGGGGTAAACGGTGACGTGATATCCGACGTCCTTTTCTATTGTGTTAGGGCCTAAGGGTTTAACATGAAAGGAGCACGTAGCTTTTATTAGGCCGAGAAAAAAAGGTTACAGTGGAGGTTTTATTTCTTAACAACATTATTCTAACCTTACACGTGTTTAAACTAACTATTATTTTATGTTAGTTAGTCTTGTTTTATTTGATTATTAAGTTAGTTTAAGATGTTAAACTAACTTTCTTTGTTTTTAATAACTGCTTAAAGAATCAGTCTTTTATAAAAAATTGGTTGTGTTGACCTATATTTTGTGGTAATCGAACATGCAGTCTATATATACGATTCACTGAAGATAGTCGAAAGTCTGAAACGATCGTCTGATCGTCAATGTTAATTGTGGTTAGACAAATACATATATATATTTTAACTTGAACATGAACAACTTGTGATTCATTTAAGAGTTATTTATCATCTAGTCTTTTTTGTTAGTTAGTCTTGTTTATTTCTTTATTATATTAGTTTAATCTTTAAACTAACTCCCTTTCTCTTTAATAATCGTTTAAAGTATTAGTTGATCTTAGTTAATATAGTTAGTTAGTCTTGATTATTTCTTTATTATATTAGTTTAATCTTTAAACTAACTCCCTTTCTCTTTAATAGTCGTTTAAATAACCATTATTTTTGTATTAGTTAGTCTTAGTTAATTGTTAGTTTTTTAATAACAGTTTAAAGAACCTAATTTGGATAACTATAAAATTCTTTTATCTACGATTGATACGAAATATAAACATTGTATCTCTGTTTAGATGCGTAGAAAGTGATTCTTTACGTATACTTGTATTCATTGCGCATGCGTGTCTCATAGTTCTGAAGAATTCCTCTTCTTTACCACCCTAGGGCGGTAAAGAAGAGGAACTTCTTCAGCTTTACGCACGATTAGCGAGTTTGTTTACATTTAACGAAACTAATTTGCTGTACTTTTATTGAAGTAACTGTTTATATCGAGTTTTTAGTGAAAAACAATGAGTGAATCAAGTGACTTTGACGAAAATATGGAGAATAATACTCCTCCAGAAATAATTAATTCGGCAAAAAATTCAACTCAAGAATTAATGTCATCTTTATCAAGAGAAAGATACGAACTTACATACAGCAAGTTTATTTTTTTCTGTATTTATTATTTAAATCTAACAATCGTAGATAAAGTACGGTACGTAACTCGAGAAAAAACGGCATTTTGCATTGCTTGTGTGGTTTTACTACCCTCGCTATCGCTCGGGTGCAAACTCCACACTCGCATGCAAAATACTACTTTCCGCACTCGACGCGTAATGTACTATTGTTCAAACTGCATTTAGTTGTTTTATTGCTAGATTGTTTTATTATTGTTAATTGTTTTATAAATATAGTTAGTTAGTTAGTCTTGTTTATTTTTTTAAAATTATATTTGTTTAATCTTTACTTAGAGCCACTAGTTGACAAACTAATCAACTGTTACAACCTTTAAAAAAACCTCTAAATGTTTAATATTTTTCTTATCTTGCGTTCGTCGTCAACTTTTTATTTTTAAACGTACAATTAAAATCCAATTATTCGTTGCATTTTGCATCTTTATCTAAAGCTGTTAAATATAAAATGTAGTTTTTTTTAAAGGCATACAATTTTTACTTGAATACTTAAAAAAAAGAAAATATATTATTTTCTTTCTCGTAAAAATAAACAAGGGAGATGAACACGTTAGAAGACAAGCATCAACGCCCTCTAGGATTCGTAAGAGGCTTCCGTACTTACTAATTGTTATAACTGTAGGGCGCTAGGTAGTTTTTGAAGGGCGTCTCAGCGCCTCAAGGCTCAAGTATAACATAGGGCGCTCTCTGATTTCACACCTAACTCCTCGACTGTTTTCCTTGTCCCCTGATGAACTTTAAGAGTTGAAATTTTAATGTTTCTCTGAATAAGGTTGAAGGAAAACTTGGCAGAAAAATTCACACTCTTCAAGAGGTTCGCGTCACTGAATCTTTTTACTTATTTTTTTCACCTTTTCGAAGTTTATTTTTTCTCCATTATTATTTTTTTTTCAAGTTCTACGCATTTTGTGTATTAGATAAGAATGTACTTGATGTTTAATTTTAAGTATGTAGATTGAATTTTTCTTTTTTTTTAATATAAAAAAAAATGAAGGTGAGAAAATAATTATTTTTTCAAAAAAAAAAAAAAAATTAAGTTACTACTTATTGACAAAAGAGAGTGGAAATGTAGTAATTAAATTAAGTGACATTTAGTAATTAAATTTGATTTTTTTTTTTTAAATTTTAATGAGATTAAGTTTGAAGTGTGTGGATTATAACACCTCGTAGTATTGAAAAAAATAAATATACAATAGTTAAAAGTGCCCCACGTTGGGCGCCACTTATTTTTATTCATTATTATTTACTTAAGTCAAATTGAGGATTATTACTGCAGTAAGGTATAATTTAAAGATGTATTAATCGATACATGCTGAATTTGAGAATTATATAATCCTCAAATTCAGCTAGTATCGACGGAATGTAAATTATTATAATTATATATTTATTTATTCATTGTGGATGTCGGAACCATCAAAGGAAAATAACTTCTAAAGACTAAAAATCGATTTTTAGAATTTTAAAATAGTTCTTCGAAATCAATTATTCGTTCAATCACGTTTTTCATCATTATGACCTCTATAATATATCATATATGTCGTTTGATTATACACAATATGATCTGCATTCATATCTAAGAATATTTTAATAGTCATTTTATCATAATTATGGTGATTTTTTGTTATCAATAATATTTATTGATAATATTTTTTCCCTCTTTGCTATCACTTCAGTTGTATCCGTTTTAAGGAAATGAAATAAGGGATTATTATTCTATCATTTTAAAAAACGTTGATATTACTAAATTTAAAGAACTCTTTTAAAAATCATATTGCAATAAACAATTTTTTGATAAGAGATTTGTAATTATTAATAATTATCAGTGCATATTGATAAGACTATAGACATTTTTATCAACATTTTATAATATTAATTTTCCGTTTAACATATTAATTTTTATATTTTTATCTACTAGAGATATTAAATTTCCTGTAAAATTACGCAGAAAAATAATTAAATTATTTATTTATTAGTCTAGCGTTGTAAAAAAAACAAACTAAATTTATAGATTTATTTTAGTTATTTTTCGATTTTTTTTTTTTTATTATACCAGGAAGCTGCATTTTTCTACATTGACGTATGTTTCAAATCTATGTATTAGTTATGTAAATACGATGAGTGTAGCAGAGTGTTAAGCGTACTTGTAGTCCAGGAGATAGCGTGCAAAAAAGTGTCTGACTAACATCAAGCTAGAATTTTGTGTACAAGTCAATCTTTTAGCCCCTTTTAAGAATATGTGGTTGGGTAAGTTCGTCTGCGGGACATAGCTTGGCAATAGACGTTTGAAAAAAACAAACCGGTGGAGAGCGGACATGTCTCACCAATTATGGTGGACAATGTGAATTTCATGATCCTGAGTACAGAATTAGTTAGTAGACCGAAAATCAAGTCGATGTTATTTTCACACTTGATAGGTTAGTTATTCAAATATTACTAAAAATCAGCGTGGTCACCTGTCAAGGGACAAACTAACATCAACTTGATTTTTGGTCTACTAACTAATTCTATACTCAGGATTATGAAAATCACTAGTTTCAACTTTCAGTAGTTTATATACATTCTAAATTTTATATAAAATAATATCAGAGCTCTAAGCGGACCAAATAGTAATCAGAATGGATTAATGTTTGATAATTTGACAGCTTAAGATGCATCTACTATATCAATTAGACAAATGTATACTGGTTTTCTCCACTTCATGAGAAAACATTGAAATGTCGATATGTGGATTCAATGCCCAAAAACATTTCCAAGATTCGGTTCTTCTTTAGATTGTTACTCCCCTGTGTTTTTTTTAGGTCATAAATTACTTTAGACTAAATAACTATTAAGACTAAGGGATGTTTAGTCCAATGTACTCTTGGACAAAGGAATAGCACACTTTTGTTTTGATAAGGGGAGTAACAGTCTAAAGAAGAAAATTCCGTGCAACTTCTTTAGATTGTTACTCCCATCTGTTTTTTATTATAAGGGGAGTAACAATCTAAACAAGTACCCATGATTGACTGTTTTTCCATGAAATTTTTGCTTTTTATTCTCCCCTCTCGTATTCATCTATTCTCTCTTTACAATTCTATTCTATTTTTACGTGCAAACCTTACGTTTGTTTGTATACGTATTATGTTGTGGTCTTTTCCCCATCTTTTATTGTTCTTGACGCCTCCCCCTTATTCAGCCTTAGACTAAACACTTAATATATATATATATATATATATATATATATATATATATATATATATATATATATATATATATATATATATATATATATATATAAAGATAAAAAAAGGAACTATTTTAAAAAATTTGTCATTATCTATTAGTCTCCTTTCTTGTTTTAATCTTTGGTTTTTTTTTTTAAATAAGTTTTAAATTTAGTCTCTTTATTTATTTTTTAAAAAAAGCTTTAAAATGAATGCGTTGGCTACATTGAGTTGGCGTAGTATTTCTTCTTTTTATTTCAAAACAGTGTTGTCTTTGCGTGAGCACATATCATTAGGAGTTTTTTTTTTCGTCTAAACAGAGCTCGAATGGAAGGTAATTCATAATCTAGAAGTTTTTTAAACGTAGATCCATTAATCATTTGGTGTTTAACTTCTCTTTTTTATTTATTTTATTTTATTTTTTACCCCCCCCCCCCCCCCCCTTTTTCTTCCTTTTTGAACATATTTGGTTTTTCTTTTATTATTTTTTTTATTTAATATTAATATAATAGGTTGTGTTTCCATTTCTTTTCTGTTTGCCTTGCACGCCATTCTTACGCATTGTATTTAAAATAGATGTACACAAGAAAAAACAAAAAGAAAATTATATTTAAAGAAATTTTTAAAATGTGTAAAAGAAATAATTGGAAAAAAGAAACTTGTGGTGTGAAATGTATTAATGTGGGTTTCTTGAAGAGACTTTTTTTTTAGGAGAAAATAAATAAATAAAAATAAAATAAAAAGTGAGCACACCTTCACAATTTATCATTTAAAAAGGCGTCTAATTGCTTTTTTACCACTTTTGATATAATTCTTTTATATATATATATATATATATATATATATATATATATATATATATATATATATATATATATATATATATATATATATATATATATATATAATATATATATATATATATATTATATATATATATATATTTCTATTTAGTTACACCATATGCTTAATTGAATATATGCTTTTAAAGAATTCAAGACTTTTTTTAAAAATTCTAGACTAAAGTAAGGATTAATAATCGTGCTTTTAGTTTGCATTGCAATTCTATAAAAAAATTAATGGTATTATGTAAAAAAATAAATACATTCTATAGAGTAAAATAATTACTAACTTGTTTTAAGTTTCTCTTGACCAGATTGATTACGAATTAAATCATTATAATTTGTATTATACTTAGTTAACAGCATTTTTACGGGAGTGCCAATCAGACATTACAACTTTAGACCTAGATATGAATAGGTATACCAACAAGTCTCGTTACAACTTTAGACATAGATATGAATAGGTATACCAACAAGTCTCGTTACAACTTAGACCTAGATATGAATAGGTATACCAACAAGTCTCCTTACAACTTTAGACCTATGTATGAATAGGTATACCAACAAGTCTCCTTACAACTTTAGACCTAGATATAATTAGGTATACCAACATGTCTCTCTACACCTTTAGACATAGATATAAATAGGTATACCAACAAGTCTCCTTACAACTTTAGACCTAGATATAAATAGGTATACCAACAAGTCTCTCTACCTTTAGACATAGATATAAATAGGTATACCAACAAGTCTCTCTACACCTTTAGACATAGATATAAATAGGTATACCAACAAGTCTCTCTACACCTTTAGACATAGATATAAATAGATAATATACAATCAAGACTCCCTACGACTTTAGACCTAAATATAAATAGGTATACCGACAAGACTCTCTACACCTTTAGACCTAGGTATAAATAGGTGTACCAACAAAACTCTCTACAACTTTAAACCTTGATATTAACAGATAATCCAACCTGACAACTTTGTACCTATAAAATGCAGTTGTGCCAACCAAATTTGTTTTGCTAATGACCCTCATCATGAGCAACTCCTTCGAAAATAATCCATGAAATCCCTGATGCTGTCTATTCCATTAAATTCAGACTTACTCACGCTTTAGTCGATATCTGTCTCTGAAATCTTAAAATACCTTTAAAATTTGCCTTTAGACGAGATTGTTACTGTAATAAATTAAATAAACCTAAACTGGTGTTCTGATCTTTACTTAGACGCAAAGATTGTATGAAAAATCCATGTTTGTTTTTAGAATGATACTGTATGTAAAATTGAATGAACTTAAAACTGGTGTTCTGATCTTTATTTAGTAGACGCGAAGATTATATGAAACATCCAGGTTTGTTTTTAGAATGTTCCTGTAATAAATGGAATGAAAATAAACTGGTGTTCTGATCTTTATTTAGACGCGACAATTATATGAAACATCCAGGTTTTGTTTTTAGAATGTTCCTGCAATAAATGGAATGAATATAAACTGGGGTTCTGATCTTTATTTAGTAGACGCGAAGATTATATGAAACATCCAGGTTTGTTTTTAGAATGTTCCTGCAATAAATGGAATGAAAATAAACTGGTGTTCTGATCTTTATTTAGACGCGACAATTATATGAAACATCCAGGTTTTGTTTTTAGAATGTTCCTGCAATAAATGGAATGAATATAAACTGGGGTTCCTATCTTTATTTAGTAGACGCGAAGATTATATGAAACATCCAGGTTTTGTTTTTAGAATGTTCCTGCAATAAATGGAATGAACATAAACTGGGGTTCTGATCTTTATTTAGACGCGACGATTATATGAAACATTTGTTTGTTTTTAGAATGTTTCTGTAATAAATGGAATGAACATAAACTGGGGTTCTGATCTTTATTTAGACGCGACGATTATATGAAACATTTGTTTGTTTTTAGAATGTTTCTGTAATAAATGGAATGAACATAAACTGGGGTTCTGATCTTTATTTAGACGCGACGATTATATGAAACATTTGTTTGTTTTTAGAATGTTTCTGTAATAAATGGAATGAACCTAAAACTGGTGTTCTGATCTTTATTTAGTAGACGCGAAGATTATATGAAACATCCAGGTTTGTTTTTAGAATGTTCCTGCAATAAATGGAATGAACATAAACTGGGGTTCTGATCTTTATTTAGACGCGACGATTATATGAAACATTTGTTTGTTTTTATAATGTTTCTGTAATAAATGGAATGAACCTAAAACTGGTGTTCTGATCTTTATTTAGTAGACGCGAAGATTATACGAAACATACAGGTTTGTTTTTAGAATGTTCCTGCAATAAATGGAATGAACATAAACTGGTGTTCTGATCTTTATTTAGACGCGACGATTATATGTAAAATCTATTTGTTTGTTTCTAAAATGTTTCTGTGATAAATGGAATGAACCTAAACTGGTGTTTTTATCTTTATTTAGACGCGAAGGTTATATAAAAACTCTATTTGTTTGTTTTTAGAATTATTCTGTGATATATGGAATGAATCTAAAACTGGAGTTCTGATCTTCATTTAGACGCGAAGATTATATGAAAAATCCAGGTGTTGATTTTTTTTGTTGAATCATAAAAAACGGGATTTTTTATTCACATCTTCAACGTAGATCATCTTTGTTTTTAAGCTTCTAAAGTCCAATGAAGTAATGCTTAAACATTAGATGAAGAACTTCAAAAATAAAAAAAAGTTCCATTCACAACTTAATGGATCGTGTTGTTCATTTAAGCTCCTAAGTTTCACACAACACTTGAAGCCACACCTTCAGAAACAAACGTCCCAGAGGCGTTTTTAAAGGAAGAACTCCGTAAACCCCCCACCACTTGAAAACAATGACGTCCGGTGCAGGTATGTAGAGAGAACGATGAGAAGGGAAAAAGTAAGGTAGGGGAGAGAACCTAAGGTGTCAAAAACTTAAAGGAGGGTTTATATAAAAAGAAAAAAGACCGCAGACGTAAGTATCGCAGACGCTAAAAGGTTTTTAGGAGGATTGTTGTCAGTTTTTCATGAAGCCGACAAAAACAGCGAACGAAAGGGCCGATAGAATCTAGAAGGGTGAAAAACTCTACCTATACTTCTGTCGAAACTTTGTGTAAATGGGTGTACAAGTGGTTAAAGCTATAAGGAAACGATAAACCGCCAATTATACTCTTATCATGAGAAATTTTCCCGCAAAAAAAAAACAAAAACACCTAGATCAACTTTATCGATTGTTAAAAGGTAAAGAATCAAAACAATTAATACTTCAAAAATTAATAAAAAAAGAAGTCGGTAAAGTTCTTAACAAAAGCTACTTTGGTAATAAGTCTAAAGTATACTTGAATGTTGACCATTCAAAAATCAAGTCTAATCGGCTTTACTTCAAACAAAAATCAAAGAGTTAAAAGTTTTTAGTTCTGTTGTAAAACCGCATTAGCTTGTCACACCTTTAACTTAAAACTTGTCAATAACAACGTGGTCTTATAAAACAAAGTCCTTTGTCAAAAAATACGAAAATAATCTTTATAAAAATCAAACAAAATTCACTTTCATGTTAAATGAGAAACCCGCTATTTTATTAATAAGATTTTGTTCATCTCGGATTAATGGCTTGTCAAACTAAGAATTGTTTTGGAAATTTGTTTATATATTTTTATTTTCTTATGGACGCGGTGTATACTGGGTTATTGAGGAAAACTACCTTATATTTTGGGTTATTGGGAAAAACCACCTTTATATTTTGGGTTATTGGGGAAAACCACCTTTATATTTTGGGTTATTGTGGAAAACCACCTAATTGAAGCGAGCGTAAGCGAGCTTCTTACATTCAACAAACTATGCATCTCGTCTGTCTGTCTGTCTGTCAGTAACGTTTACGCGTGTGACGATAACTTGAGTAAAAGTTGACCGATTTAGTTGACATTTGGTATACATAATCCTCTTACTAATACTCAGACTAAGTTCGTTGGACAGCGTGATCCGTCTAAGAGTTCGCGCGCAACGCTCGCGTAAACGAGAGGTTCAAAAATTAAATTGGAATTTCAGGACGGGAAAAGATTCTATCATCTAAAAGATTCTATTCGATGAGATGAACATTTTTTCGTAAAACCAACAGCGACACCGCTATGAATTAATAAAGATCGCTAAAACTATTGAAGCGGACCTAAACGTTAATAATAGAGAAAACAACCTTTTTACTGATATCTTACGTTCTAACGTAACGATTTTAATAAAACTTCATGTACACCATCTAATGCACAGTTGAAACTGGCATGCAAAATTTCAATTTGATACATGCAGTAGTTTGTTTGTAGCAAAGAGATACATTTTATAATAATTGAAAAGGAGATGTGTGGTTAGAGGAATAGTGAGAATGCGGGGTGGTTCCCTTTTTCAATATTCAATACATATTTATTACTATACTCTCGCTTCAATGATAGAGCCACGATACCTAGTATTTTGGGTTATTGGGGAAAATCACCTTATATTTTGGATTATTGGGGAAAACCACCTTATATTTTGGATTATTGGGGAAAACCACCTTATATTTTGGATTAATGGGGAAAACCACCTTATATTTTGGATTATTGGGGAAAACCACCTTATATTTTGGATTAATGGGGAAAACCACCTTATATTTTGGATTATTGGGGAAAACCACCTTATATTTTGGATTATTGGGGAAAACCACCTTATATTTTGGATTATTGGGGAAAACCACCTTATATTTTGGATTAATGGGGAAAACCACCTTATATTTTGGATTATTGGGGAAAACCACCTTATATTTTGGATTATTGGGGAAAACCACCTTATATTTTGGATTAATGGGGAAAACCACCTTATATTTTAGTGATAAGTTGCTGTTATTAAAAGAAGCAATATAATTTATATAATTAATGTTGCGATAATCAACTGTTTAGAAAGAAAAAAATAGTCTGTCAATTAATTTAGCACATAGCTTCTTCGCGTTCATATTTCGTTCATCATAAATATAAATTTGCCAATTAGTGTGGCACATAACTTCCTCTCATGTTTTATTTCGTATACTTTAATAATTGTATGCTTTTACAACTTTTTTTTTTAATTGAAAAATTTATTTAATTTTTCCCCCATTTTTTTTTTTTAATCTGTCTACTATTTTTTTGGGGATTTTTTACATGAATTAAAGTATCTATTTAGCAAAATATAAATATCGATTTAATGAAAAAAATAAAATAAAATTTAGAAATTATGGACTTTAAAGAATCACTTTGAATTTTAGAAAGTCCGATTTCTTATTTCCATCGCATCATGCTTATATAAAACCTTTAAAACCATCATTTAGGTTGTTTCATCTCTTACTAAGGTTGAAGGGAAAGCATTATAAATTTTTAGTATTCATGGCAGGAAGAAGAAGAAAAAATTATTTTTGAGGTAAAGCGGATTTTCTTCTTTTTTCATATATGTAATATGTAATATATATATATATATATATATATATATATATATATATATATATATATATATATATATATATATATATATATATAATAAGGGCTGGTTTTCCAAATGCTAAGAATTTTTAAGCTTTCTTCAGAAAAAAAGGTTAATTGAAAAAAAAAGGGAAAAATTTAAAGGTTTTTTTTTCTAAGCGGATTGCAAATGTCTAAATTACTTCTAAATTAAAAAGAGGGAGCCAAATTTCAGTTGTATCTATTTATAATGTTTTTATGTTAAGGGTTTGAAAAGTTCTGAAGGGATTAAGTGAAACTTAAACGAAAATAGTTCTAAAAGTACTAAATTTTTATCCTTGATCGAAGTTTTTTTCCTTTGAAAAATAATTAGAGCTTTAAGTGGCATTAGTTTCGGATATAGTTTATCCAATTAAGGGATATATAGAGATGACATTTTTAGAGTTAAAGAGACCAGACGGTTGAAATTAATCTGGTGCTATCTGCGGGCTCCTTTCGACAAACCATCCAAATTTCATAACAATCAAATGAGTACTTTTGAAGATATAGGTGTAAATAAATGTATGTATGTGCGCATGTGGAAGAAAATAGAGAATCTAATAGGCGTATAAGGTTAAATGGGACCAACAATGGGCTAGTTATGACCTACTATCAAAATTTCATTAAAATCGCACTAGTAGTTTTTAAGTTATGTTGAATCGCTTAAATTAAGCGACATACAGACAACTAGAAATGTTCTCTAATGTCTGAAACGGATTTCTGTCTTGGAAGTTTTAAAATTGGTGTCATAAAATATTTTTTCGTTCTTCAGAACTATCAACTATAGCTTCCGCTACCTTCGGTAAGCTCGAGAGTCGTATGATGTCGGAAACTAACGGAAGACTCCGGAGTCTTTTGACATTTTCATGTTTAGGCTACATAACTCGAAAAGCGTTACTAAAAAACGTTACCCGGTGTATCAAGGAGTTAGAAAGGTGTAGGATGTGTGCACAGTCTGTCTCCAGCTGTTGGGCCTCCCTCCACAGCATTTCATTGGGCCGAATTGAGTTAGTTTCCGACTCGTATGACTCGCCCAAAACTTATTTTTTATAATGCAACTCTAGTTTTTCCAAAATCAGTCCTGATAATGGCTTTATAAATGCTAAAAGCTATTTTGATAAATAAACAAGTTTTATCTTCCGTGGAGAGACTGCTTCTTTGTATTTAATAAGATTACGGCACTTCTTTAGATTGTTACTCCCCTTAAAAAAGAAAACAGAGGTGAGTAACAATCTAAAGAAGGTGTACGGAATGTTCTTCTTTAGACTGTTACTCTCCTTATAAAAACAGAAGTGTGATATTCCTTTGTTCCAAAGTACATTGGACTAAACATCCCTTTGTCTTAATAGTTATTTAGTCAGTCATTTATAGGTATACTCTAAAAACACATAGGGGAGTAACAATCTAAAGACGTACCTAGATTACCTCCATCAACAGTTTTTTGGTAGGCAGGCGCTCCAAATTTAAGGGTAAAATTCATATCTCCATTATGCTTCAGTGTATGATTTTTCTGAACATATTCCTATGCCACACTTCATCGAAATCGGTCCAGTAGTTTAAGCTCCAAGTGTCTGAACAGACTACAATCAGTAAGCGCACATTTTTTTAAGAACATATTTGTTGGACTCAGGAGACATTAAAACGTGTAATATTCATCAAAATCGATTTTTGTTCTGTTAGATATTTCCTTGAAATATAAAGTGGCATACCAGCAACTTCATACTAAAACATTTTCTGTTGCATACCAGCTACTTTGTATAAAAACATTTTCTGTTGCATATCAGCAACTTCATACCAAAACACTTTCTGTGGCATACTACTAGCAACTTCATACCAAAACACTTTCTGTGGCATACTACTAGCAACTTCATACCAAAACACTTTCTGTGGCATACCAGCAACTTCATACCAAAACACTTTCTGTGGCATACCAGCAACTTCATACCAAAACACTTTCTGTTGCATACCAGCTACTTCATACCAAAACACTTTCTGTAGCATACTACTAGCAACTTCATACCAAAACACTTTCTGTTGCATATCAGCTACTTCATATACCAAAACACTTTCTGTTGCATATCAGCAAATTCATACCAAAACCTTTCTGTGGCATCATACTAAAACACTTTCTGTGGCATAACAGCAACTTTGTATCAAAACATTTTCTGTTGCATACCAGCAACTTCATACCAAAACACTTTCTATGGTATACCAGCAACTTCATACCAAAACACTTTCAATGGCATAACAGCAATTCCATACCAAAACACTTGCTGTCATCAACTTCCAACAATATTTTACAAACATTTCACCCAAAATAAAACAACAACAACAAAAAACTACATTGCCAACTCACCTTCTTATTATTTTTTAACTATAAAAAAACAACACGTCTCAAAAAGGAGAGGGGGAGGGTAAATAACATGATGGATGATCCATGATGACAATATTACGAATTCAAGAGGACCAAGATGGAAAGAGAAAGATGCTATAAAAAAATGGAGGGAACAAAAAACACATTAAACAAAAAAGGCAGGGAAATAAAGATGGGAACTAAAAAAAAGAATTATGAAAAAAAGAATAGCTAAAGACGATCAATCATGTTTTTCCCTTCCCCGTTGTGTGGCCTGAGAACGGAAGATGGTTTGATAGATAAGTTGGTTTTTTTTTTTTCGTTTCCTCTTTTCTTTTCCTCGATCGATTTTGCAAACAAAGGGATATTTTAATGGTAAATTACACGGTGCTCAGATAGTACTACTGTATACTGTATATACTAATAGAGAACTTCCTTCGTTATATTAATTTTTAAAGAATTTCTTTCTATTTTTTAATAGAATAACTGTCTTAAGTACTTTCTACAAATCAAGATAGTTATAATTTTGGACAAACTATGTATTGAAATACAAATGATAATAACTTTTGTTTCCTAGCTTACCAAAGATATCGTAAGCTATGGGATCGTTCTGAAGAACGAACATATTTTTATGTTTCTGATTTCAAAAATTCCAAGTCAAATCCGTTTCTGACATCGGAGAACATTTTTCGTTCCATGTCTGTCTGTCGCTCAATTTTAAAAACTAATCGTCCGATTTTAATTACATTTCAATGGTAGTTCATAATTAGCTCATTGTTGGTCTCATGTAAGTTTCAACTTTCTGCACCCATTTGTTTCTCTTCCACATGCGCACAAACATTCATTTATTTACACCTATATCTTCAAAAGTACTTATCTGTTATTTATGAAATTTGGATGGTTTATCAAAAGTAGACCGCAGATAGGCCCAGATAAATATCAACAGTCTGCTCTCTTTAAATTCTTTAAATTGACCAATTTAATAAATAGGGAAAAATTAAATAAATGTGACAATTAATAGGTTGTAATAGCATACAATTATTAAAGTATACGAAATAGTAAATGAGGAAGGTATGTGTCACACTACAAAATATTTTATTTTGTTTTCTATTTCGAAATTTGTTTATCAAAATTGTCTTTCTGACAATATTTTTAAGATCGTCTACATTTTGAAAACTGCTGGTCCAATTTTAATAAAATTTAAATGTTATGTTTAAAGTTAACTCAGAAATAGCCACATATGAATTAATTTCAATTTGCGCTCATTGCTTCGCACAACGTAATGCATGTCCATCATTCGTCCAGTTATCCAGTTGCTTGAAAGCTATGTGCCACACTAATTGCAGAATTATTCTTACAAGCCCAAACACTGTTACCAACCTACAGCTTTAAAGCATAAAAAAAATCTTTATTTAGAAGATCAGTGAAGCGTTCAACCGTACATTACAGAAAAAAGATAGCATGGATGACAACATAATCCCAACAAATTACCTTTTGAAAAACATCATGTTTCCTTTGTTGTGGACACCATATGATCAAAAAATGTTTAAAGGACAAATTGTATCTATTGATAAAGATAACAGGTGTGTTTAAAAAAAAAATCCCTCTTTCTCTCTGTCTCCTCTCGTGTGCCTTATACAAATTTTATTTTAAAATCAAGGCACCACTGATTTTTCGGTTTTTAATTAGAATCAGGTTTGTAGGTAAAAAAAAAAAAAAAAAAACATTAAAAATACAATGAATTAACTCCATTCTTCTAGTCGTATTGATTTATTTCTGATAGTTTCTAAATTTAATATATATATATACACACACACACATATATATATATATATATATATATATATATATATATATATATATATATATATATATATATATATATATATATATATATGTATATATATATATATATATATATATATATATATATATATATATATATATATATATATATATATATATATATATATATATATATATAATCAATTAGTGGCTTTGTTCCAAGTTATAAAGCGGTATGCGTAAGAAATAATATATATCTATATAGATAAACACTATATACATATAGATATTTACGAGTATGTTAATTTCTGGTCACATAATTAATTTTTAATATTCAAAACAGGTCTTTAGTTTTCAACGTTTAGAAATTGATTGTTCGCTAAATTAGCAAACAATCGGTCATAAATTTCTGTTTAAGGAAATAAACTTATTGACAAGTTTTCATTAGTTATTACTGGTTGTAAATATTAATTAAAAATATATTTATTCTAATAGGAATATTAAAAGGATAAAAGGTATATAAACTCTATGTGACTAAATTTATTTATTTATATTGCAACATATTCATTACGTTATTACAGGATCGATTTCTGATCAATTTTCTCATTTAATCGAGGTAATCATCAGTGGTAAAAATGTTTTACCTCTCTGGGATGCGAACTTACCAGCTATTTTGTTTTTTAGACCTTGGTTCTAGGTGGAGTTGTGAGTTCACAAACCACTCTTCTATGGTGATCCCCAAAGTTGTTAGTACCCAAACCATTCGGCTTTACGGTGGTACCCTAAGTTATGATTACACAAACCACTCGGCTTTACGGTTGTACCCGAAGTTATGGTTACACAAACCATTCGGCTTTACGGTAGTACCCGAAGTTATGATTACACAAACCATTCGGCTTTACGGTGGTACCCGAAGTTATGATTACACAAACCATTCGGCTTTACGGTGGTACCCGAAGTTATGATTACACAAACCATTCGGCTTTACGGTGGTACCCTAAGTTATGATTACACAAACCATTCGGCTTTACGGTGGTACCCGAAGTTATGATTACACAAACCATTCGGCTTTACGGTGGTACCTTAAGTTATGATTACACAAACCATTCGGCTTTACGGTGCTACCCGAAGTTATGATTACACAAACCATTCGGCTTTACGGTGCTACCCGAAGTTGTGATTACACAAACCATTCGGCTTTACGGTGGTACCCGAAGTTATGATTACACAATCCACTCGGCTTTACGGTGGTACCCGAAGTTATGATTACACAAACCATTCGGCTTTACGGTGGTACCTGAAGTTATGATTTCACAAACCATTCGGCTTTACGGTGGTACCTGAAGTTATGATTACACAATCCACTCGGCTTTACGGTGGTACCCGAAGTTATGATTACACAAACCATTCGGCTTTACAGTGGTACCCGAAGTTATGATTACACAAACCATTCGGCTTTACGGTGGTACCCGAAGTTATGATTACACAAACCATTCGGCTTTACAGTGGTACCCGAAGTTATGATTACACAAACCATTCGGCTTTACGGTGGTACCCGAAGTTATGATTACACAAACCACTAAATTTGTTTGAAGTTTTTAAGTGCATCCTAAGGGGAGATATCGTCTGGAGTGATAAATACATATATACATAAAAAAAGTGTTAAATTTTAGGAATCGATTCAGAATGGTCTAAAACGGATTTCCATGGAAAAAATTTTCAAAAAATCGCATTACAAAAATTTTGAAGCCATTGCAATAGCGTAATTTTCTTTGAAAATTCGCTAAAAGGTTTTTTTTTTAGATACTATTCCAAATTTCTAATAAAAAAATAAATTGAAATCTGTTTTAGACCATTCTTAATCGATTCCTGAAATTTAACAGTTTTTTTTAGCGAATTTTCGAACAAAATTAAGCTATTGCAATGGCTTCAAAATTTTTTTAATGCGAATTTATGAGAAATTTTTTTTTATGTATGTATATATGTATGGTTCACTCCAGATGATATCTCACCCTAGGATGCACTTAAAAAATCTAAAACAAATTTAAAATGTCAATAATATCAAAAGAAAGGATGAGTTCGTTGGCCAGAATTTTTGAAGTCCATTTAAGAGTCAAATGTTGAGAATTTTGGGTCAAAAATAGCATAAAAACGTGTTTTTTTTCCATTTTACCCCCCTCTTACATGATAATATGACAAAAATGTACATAACAACCATTACTGTACTCTTAGAGAGCTTTCCACCGACATGCATCTTGAAGGGTAAATACTATTTTGACTTTTGTACCCCGTACCCCCTTGTACCAAATTTCTTTTTTCACTTATCAAAATGTTAAACAAAAATTTTCCTATATTATCATAAGCCAATAATACGCAGATCTCTTTGAAAATTCTTTCATCAAGTCATGGTGCATGACTGGACTTTTTTTATACTCTATTATCCATACATAGTAACAATCCATAATCAAGTAATGAAGTTTAAGATTATATTTATAGTATATAAATAATGTATTATGCAGAAAAAAAAATCATATTAATATTATTTATTTATTACAAAGGTATCTATAATTGTTATTATAAGAGTACATACATAAATAGATAAGTAATAGATTCGAAATTCCATATATTATACATTTGTATAGAATTATGTAGGAAAATAAAATGAAAAAATGTTATTTATATACAAAACTATTTAATAAATTGAATTTTATCTCCATAAAATAACAATTTGATTTTATATATATTATTCATATAGTAATTGTATACATGTAATTATACAGATATGTACTATGTATTATATATAAATATAAATATAGCTATTTTGTTTTTATTTTATGTAAATATAATGTTGATTTAGAAAATGATTTTATAAATTATTATTTTATAAAAAGAAAATAATAATACAAGACAAAAGATATTAAATGATATATATAAACGATGTATTGATAGAAATAATAGTTAGGAACCGGTTTTAATTATATTTTATGGTCATAAATTTATCCCTATGTTTTTAAATAAGTATGCCCAAGGTTTATAGTGAAAGGATTAATTACATACTTTAGTATATATATATATATAAAGGGAGGAGAGAGAGTATAAGAGGAGAATTAGCATAATATTACGGTTTTTAATAAGGAAAGATAAATATACATAATACATTCATAAGTAAATTAAGACTGTGCCTAAAACCATTTATTTATTAAAGATGAACTTTAAACTATAATTATTTTTTTGAATAAATTAAAAAACTATTAATAAGTAATCTTTTAAAATTAATCAAATATAATGAATTGGCTTTAATTTATAAGATCAAAAAATAATCTCCACTTGACTTTTAAGTCTAAACATTAATCATAAAGAGAGAAAAGACTTCTTTCCACTAAAAAGACATTTTTTTTTTTTTTAGATGACAAAATAAAGGTAAACAAAGTAAAAAGTACTAAATCAAAATTAAGATGAAGATTATCTTCAAAAATAAATGAATTACCACTTAAAATTATTATTTATGGTTGATGTAATGACAATTTTCCAATTTAATACTCTTGTTGCAATTCTTAAACCTCTACTTTGTTTTACTGCTATCATACTTGTTATTAATAATGCTTTATATGAAGAGTTAAGGGAACTTATACCCTTTATAGAACAGAGTATAAGAACAGTGGTGGAATACTTAGAATGACCCTATAAATATTATTTTTATGGTCATACTTGACATAAAATGGAGTACCATACTACTATTTTAAATTATAAAGGTATAAAAGTTGAAATAGTATTTTGTATTTTTTTTTTTTAAATTTATGTAATGTGGTTTTTTGTTTTCATTATTGTAGCCCTACGTTGGGCGCCAATATTCGTTTTAGTACTTTCCATCTCTTTCTTTTTAAGCTTCTTTTAAAACCACTACGATATGTGGTATCATACGCAGATGAAGATATCAACCAGATTACACAAATTATATTAGATTATCACTTGAGACACTAGAAATTTAACTTCATATTTTAGAGTTAAGAAAGGGGTTTAAGGGAGAGTATGGGACAGTGCTATAGGAGTGTTACTACTATGATTCAGTAACAATCTAATTTTAAGGTCAAAGAATTGTATTACTTTTAGTATTGGGACCAAATCATCGGGAACTACGCCCATAGGACATCACTTAACGGAAAACCAAGAACATCAACTTTATTGTACCACCACTTATTAAAATAACTTAAGTTAGCAAATTCGTGAAAACTAGGTCGTTCGCTAGTTCATTAGTTATTCCAACCAATAAACAACTAATGCGCAACTTCTAACATTCACTGAAAATTCAATTAGCCTTCATTGAATTCTTACAGATAATTTGTATTCTCTTGGGATTTTTCGGGTCCATCAATCACTTAAAAATCCCCTTCCCACTACTGTCGTTTCCTTCTGTTAGTTATTAATCATTGTCAACCGAGCAAAAACTTTGACAAGAGCACCCTAACCCAAAAAATCTCAACAAAAATTCATCGTAAGGGCGTTGAAAATTTTTTTTTTTTTTTCTCCTCTTCTAGATCCATTGTCCATCAGAACTACTATCTTCTGACCAATGAATGAACACAGAACTCTTAATAATGAAAAACGCTCCCCTCTGTAGACGGGTTTAAACCAAAAAGTGTCATGCATCCATCATTTTTTGTTCATGGTCAACATCTGGGTTCGTTAAGAATCCTCGTGTATGTAATCTATTATAAAAGGGTGGACATGTCCTTTTTGAAAATGTGTGAATATTTCATTGGGAGGGTTTAAAAGTTATACAGCTTTAAAAGCGAATTCCCATCATAAGTAAAGCTAACAAATGTTTATAATACTTTAGGAAATGAAGCAGTTTGTCCTCTTGCGATAGTGAAATTGAAATTTATCTAAAGTTTACAACAGTTAATATAATGAACTCAAAACAAATTCTATTAATTGAAAGTGTAAATTTATGCGTCCATACTGGACTATGTACTTTAAGATCTTTCGTAAGAGTCTTAGTCTGAGATTGGATGAAATCTTTACTTATCGAACTCAACAAAGGAAAATTGCAATAACCAAAGTTTTGCTCATTTAGTCTTAAGCAACTTTGATTCCAAACTAATTGCGGGTATCATGTCAGTTGCGCATTTGATGTGACTTATGAGTAACATGAGGGACCATCGGTGACCGAGTGGTTTGAATACTCACAACTTCGGGTACCACCGTAAAGCCGAATGGTTTGTGTTATCATAACTTCAAGTACCACCGTAAAGCCGAGTGGTTTGTGTAATCATAACTTCGGGTACCACCGTAAAGCCGAATGGTTTGTGTTATCATAACTTCAAGTACCACCGTAAAGCCGAGTGGTTTGTGTAATCATAACTTCGGGTACCACCGTAAAGCCGAATGGTTTGAGTAATCACAACTTCAAGTACCACCGTAAAGCCGAGTGGTTTGTGTAATCATAACTTCGGGTACCACCGTAAAGCCGAATGGTTTGTGTTATCATAACTTCAAGTACCACCGTAAAGCCGAGTGGTTTGTGTAATCATAACTTCGGGTACCACCGTAAAGCCGAATGGTTTGAGCAATCAAAAAATGATGGATGCATGACACTTTTTGGTTTAAACCCGTCTACAGAGGGGAGCGTTTTTCATTATTAAGAGTTCTGTGTTCATTCATTGGTCAGAAGATAGTAGTAAACCAAATTTTTCTTAACTGAACCAAAATTTTCCTATAATATGATAAGCCAAATAATACGCAGATTTCTTTGAAAATTCGCTCATTAAGTCATGGTGCATATCTGAACTTTTTTCTTAAATAGTCGAAATTTGGTCGGGTTTCCTCTTGTACGATTTTTTATTAAATTGCACTTTTTTAGCACAGGGTGCATTTTAAACAAAAAGTAATACTTAAATCTTAATTTCAGAACAAGCTGGAAATTTGATTAAGAGTGAATTTTATTCGAAATTGATTTTTTTGGAATTCACACGTATAAGGGGCAACTTCATCTGTGGCCATACTGTATATTTTCAATAATTTTATTTTTATACTATATTTAAAAAATAAAAAAAAATCAAGGATATAATATAATTCGATAACGCTATTTTTTATCAAACAAAATATGGATGCATTTAAACTATTTATTAATATAATGAGTCTTCTGAAGGAGACTAACGATGTATTTCATTTAGATAATAAAGAATATATATATATATATATATATATATATATATATATATATATATATATATAATTTCTATGACGTAATTAAACATTGACCCTTGGTTATCAATATTGTTTTATTGGCGTCTGGAATATTTTTTATTTTTATTTTTCTGTATCTTTGTTTATGTGAATTTTGAATGACGTAAACCTTTAATGTATTGTGTTGCATATATTACCACATTTTTTTTTTTCGGTATCCTCTTCTTAAATCGTAATTTACGAATTGTTAATCGATATCTGTTATAGCCCTGTTTGGCACAGGGTAATGGTCTATCTGGCTGCCAAATGCCATTTAAATCGCTTTACCCATACTCTATTGATGCTCCGCCAACGTAAAGGATTTTTGCTTCCGAGCTTACCGAAGGTAACGGAAGCTATGTGATCGTTCTGAAGAACAAATATATTTTATATCTCCGATTTCAAACATTCCAAGACAGAAATCCGTTTCAGACATCAGGGAACATTTTTGGTTCCGTGTCTGTATGTCGGTCTGCCTGTCGCACAATTTTTGCGAACCAACATATCTTAAAAACTGTACATCCGATTTTAATATAAGTTGTATGGTAGGTCATAATTAGATCATTGTTGGTCCCATATAAGTTTCAACCTTCTGCACCTATTTGTTTCTCTTCCACATGCGCACAAACATACATTTATTTACACCAAGCTTCAAAAGTACTTATCTGATTTGTATGAAACTTTTATAGTTTAACGAAAGTAACCCGCAGATAGCCCCATATTAATATGAACCATCTGCTCTCTTTCACTTTTGCTAAATTTATACTTTAATTCATGTACAAAATATCAAAACAATTTTGACAGATTAAATTAATGGGAGAAACAATTAAGCAAATTAGTCAATAATTACATGTAAAAACTAAAATCAATTAAATACGTGATAGGATGCGAGGAAGCTATGTGCCACACCAATTGACAGTTTATTTTTTTAGGTTAAAGGGTCATAGAATGACGTGGAAAAGGGAGAATAATAAATATTAGACCAATACGAGAAATGTACAGACAAAAGTACTATTTTATATGCTATATATATATATATATATATATATATATATATATATATATATATATATATATATATATATATATATATATATATATATATATATATATATATATATATATATATATATATATATATATATATATATAGTTATATATATATATATATATAATATGAATTATGTATTTATATTTTAAGTTAAAAAAAAAATACATAATATATCTAGGGAATATGAATATAATAAAGATATAACGTTTAGGTCTTCGTGTTTATAAATCATATAAAACATAAGGGTCAAGTAGAGTACATAACCAGTTATTTACATACAAGCTTGCCCTTGTTTTCCTTTTTACATATTTTCCCTCCCTTCTTATCATCCAGTTAGATTTTCATAACCTTCAATTCATAACCTAAAAATGTTGCTATAACCTTTTTCGAAGAATACTGTAAACCTGGAGGGTAGAAGAAAGAATTAAAAAATGAAAACGCATATTTTCGTATTCTTAATAAATAAAAAAAAATCTACAATTTTTTATTCTGTGTTTTAGTCAAGTTATGGCGCGTGTATAAGTTATCAGTATTTTCCCTTTTTCATAATTTTCATTTCTTTTATGTTTATGATATTTTTATTGATTACATTTTTATGTTTCCTTATTCGTGTTTTTAGGTTAAGGGGAAAAACAATGTCCTCTTGTTAATTAAGTTATAATATTATTATTTATTTATTTTTTATGTTTGGATATGAGTGAATATATGAATTTTTGGGGCACTTCTTTAGATTGTTACTCCCCTTATAAATAAAACAGAGGGGAGTAACAATCTAATAAAGGTATACGGAATGTTGCTCTTTAGACTGTTACTCCTCTTATAAAAACAGAAGTGTGATATTCCTTTGTCTCAAAGTATATTGGACTAAACATCCCTTTGTCTTAATAGTTATTTAGTCAAAGTCATTTACATTCTAAACAATCACAGGGGAGTAACAATCTAAAGAAGGTGTACGGGATGTTCATCTTTAGACTGTTACTCCCCTTATAAAAACAGAAGTGTGATATTCATTTGTCCCAAAGTACATTGGATTAAACATCTCTTTGTCTTAATAGTTATTTAGTCAAAGTCATTTACATTCTAAAAAATCACAGGGGAGTAACAATCTAAAGAAGTAACAAATTTGATTTTTTTAATTTGATATTTTTTTGTAGCCCATTTGGATTAAGAATTTAAATATGAACTTGATTGGTTTATTGTTTAGTTTCATAATAATATGAATTATAATCAATTTCTATTGGCTTAAAAAATATAAAATTAGTTGTTTCTACAGAAATGTTGTTGAAATTAATTTTATTAAATAAAACTCAAAGAGAAAAATTGTTCAGTGTTGTTGTTAAAAATTGTTCAGTGTTATTTTTGTTCAAAATTGGGCTAATTCTTATTGTACGTGCCAGAGAAATTTCCTATAGGGCGGTTAGAGGTGGTTAGAAGTGGTTAGAGGTGGCTCTAAATCTCGGCCTGGCACGAACATATGAATTTACCCTGAATTGTTCACTTGATTAATCAAGTTCCTTGTTTACTATTTAATTCCTGTCTCACTTCTTTGCTTGATTTATTTGAATATTTTTTCTGGTTGTTTTCTAATTTTTTGTGGTTTGTTTTCTGTTTTAGGGCTGAAATGTAGAAGGAAGGACCGAAGAATCGGAGAAGATGCATATCTTACTGGTAGCAGCTCTCCTTGGGTTGGTCCGTGGTGACCTACAGCCTATCTTAGTGTCGACCAACGTCAATACGGGACCGCGATGTGAAGAGATCACCATTCCCATGTGTCGCGGTATCGGCTACAACTTGACTTCTATGCCTAACGAATTGAACCACGACACTCAAGACGAAGCTGGTTTGGAAGTCCATCAATTTTGGCCGCTTGTCGAGATAAAATGCTCGGCGGATCTCAAGTTCTTCTTGTGTTCGATGTACGCTCCTATATGTATCGAAGATTATCATAAACCTTTACCTGCATGTAGGAGTGTCTGCGAAAGAGCTAGAGATGGATGCGCTCCATTGATGCAGCAGTACGGCTTCCAATGGCCGGAAAGAATGTCTTGTGATAAATTCCCAGTTCAAGGTAATCCGGATAACTTATGCATGGACCATAACCGTACCGAAGGCTCGCCGACTAAACCTACTAAGAAACCGGTACCTGCACGTTGCAAACCGGGTAAAAAAAACTGCCCCCCGGAACCGATGCCAAAAGACTGCAGTTGCAGGTGTCGCTCGCCACTCGTGCCTGTCGAAAGAGACAGCCTGCTTTACAACAGAAGTGTCTCCGTCGGAGGCGTGCAAAACTGTGCCTTCCCATGTAGGGGTGTCTTCTTCTCCCAAGAAGAAAAAGATTTCGCTTCGGTTTGGATTACCCTGTGGTCAGGACTGTGCTGCGTATCTACCCTTATGACTTTGACAACATTTCTAATCGATACAGAACGTTTCAAATACCCAGAAAGACCTATTGTCTTCCTCTCAGCTTGTTATTTTATGGTCAGCATCGGATATTTGATCCGGGTGGGTTTAGGTCACGAGGAGGTCGCCTGTGAAGGTAGAATGATCAGGTACAGCGCTTCCGGACCTATACCTTGCACTCTCGTCTTCCTTTTGGTTTATTTCTTCGGGATGGCTTCCTCCATATGGTGGGTGGTGTTAAGCTTCACTTGGTTCCTCGCCGCCGGCTTGAAGTGGGGCAACGAAGCCATCGCCGGTTATTCTCAATATTTCCATTTGGCCGCTTGGCTCATACCGACTGTTAAATCCGTCGGCGTGTTGATAATGAACGCCGTAGACGGTGATCCTGTAGCCGGGATTTGCTACGTCGGAAACATCAACGCAGATAACCTCAGACTCTTTGTTCTGGGGCCTCTTCTCGTCTATCTTCTTCTTGGGACCTCTTTTCTTTTCGGTGGGTTCGTCTCTCTCTTCAGAATCAGGAACGTCATAAAGCAGCAGGGAGGAAGAAGTAAAGCCGACAAACTCGAAAAACTCATGATCCGAATAGGGATCTTTAGCGTACTTTACACAGTTCCAGCGACGATAGTCATCGGATGTTACCTCTACGAGAGTTCTTTGTTCAGCGAATGGATGACGCCTCTCGTCTGTCCGTGTACCGAGACGACAAACAGAATGAGGATAAGACCGATGTACTCGATCTTGATGCTCAAATACTTCATGGCTTTAGCCGTGGGTATCACTTCGGGCGTCTGGATATGGTCGGGAAAGACTCTCGGCTCGTGGAGCAAGCTGTGGAGGCGGCTTTTCGGCGGCGGCTCCAGGTCGGGACCCGTCCTTATCCCAGACGGCAAGCACCGATGCATGAAGAAGCAATATCTCATGGGCCCTGCGTCGACGGTCGCGGCTTCTTCTTCCCTCCTGTCAGCCCCTCACCTGACTTCGGGGTTTCACCACCATCTTCCGTACAAACCCACCCACCCTCACCCGCCCCTGTCTCACGTATGACAATCACCCTCCGAGAACTCCTACGCACCCGTGAACAACTACGGACCGATATAGACCTACCGTCTAACCATTCCTTCTACACCATCACCACCAAACTGTAAATATTGTAACATCCTGTAAATACCGCCCTTGTATACACTACTCCTTTTTCGTGTACTTAGGTTTTGACCCGAATAGGTTTTTTCCTATTAGTATACTCCGGGACAATGTTTGTTCATCTGGAAAGTTACAGAACGGCCCTTTACAAATTAAACATAACTAAACGAGCTTTTTTTGTTCTTTGTTAACGATCGAGCATAATAGAAACACCAAGAAAGCATTGCCTAACACTTCACACTTCGGACGGTCCATTGTACCCGAGTCTCTTTGATCAGGCTGTATATTTCCGTTGTGGGGGATGGAGCCTTCTATTCCCGCATCGTAGTTTGAGCAGACATTGTCCCCACTCTTTAGGATATTGTCCTTGTTGGAAGGTGTTATCCACCTGTTCTCTCGGTCCTTTACTGTCTTTGGACGTGTTGAAAGAAACCCCTCACCCCAATCCTTTTAGATTCTTCGGATCAAATTTCCTTCACACTCCCTTCCTTTTTTTTTACTTCAAAGCTTTCCTAGATCTTAGAGGGGATGGGCGATGTCCTTTCTTCCTTCTTCTTCAACTCTCTAAGTTCTTTTTTATTTTTTACTATAATTCTTGACATAAACCATCACAGAAGTTTTTTAAAAAAAAACCCTAGTCTGTCTCATGTACTTTCGTTTGCCATATGTGGACCTCCACTTTTGGACGAACGTGCCCTTTTACTTGTACTTTTCACACCTTCATTATAATAGCCTTTGTATGCACCATATATGATTGAGGCTTCCTTAAGTAAGTAAGCAGGCTTTTTCGACCGAAGTAATGAGCTATAGCTCTTCCACCCTCTATAATTTTGTCAAAATGTAAAACAAGTTGTAAGAAACTTTAAGCTTAAACACATTCAAAACTGCATAGGTCCAACTATCAACTTGTCCATTTGCGAAAATCGTAAAAATTTAATCCATAGTAACTTCATTATCATAAAAATTATACGGATCGGTAATTAATCCGAACAAATAATTAAAACATTAATCTTAAAATGATTGATTGTTGATTAATATGATGTAAACATTATTAAATAGTTATACTTTCTTTAATTAAATTTTATCTCTAGGGGATCTTCTCATGATGGCGGTCTTTATAATTTCATTATAAGTTTATTCTATATAATATTAAATCCAATTTATATATTGCATTTTGGATTAATCTTTTGATTTTATTATTATGTATAAATTGGAAGAAATCGTGTACAGAAAAATTATAAGAGTATAAAAAGAATTTTTTAAAAAATGTTAGGAATAATTGGGATTTGGGAACGTTCAAGTGAGTAACGGAGTTAACCTTGTATTGAATAGAGGGGCGAAGGCTTACCAACCTTTAATTCCCTTAGGCTAAAACCCAGCCCTTCAATTTTCAAAATCCAGTTTTCGGATTCAAAGCGAGCCCTTGCGTTCTAGACTCTCCTTCTAAATTAATTCCCTTGATTATGTCGAAAGGGTGTTCGCTTGAAGAGGAAGATGCTGGAGGATCGTATCCCTTAAGGCGATTTTACTTGACACCCCGTTCTCCTAAAACCAGGTTCGTGACGGTCCAAAATGGTTACGGCAATTTCTGGAATACGAGAGGTTCAAGAAAATGACAGAAAGCGCTTGGGTTTCTTAGAGTAGTTCAGATGACAAGTCTTTAAAGGGTAAAGGCGGCTGGAGGCGTCTACAAGATATTTTAGATGACAATAGACCTTCTTGCTGAAAAGGGAAAGGGGCGGCATCTGAAAGCTCGTCAGGCCTTGAGAAATAGAGGGGGGGCCCGCTGAGTAAAATGAACCTTCTTGAGAAATGAGAAAGGGGAAAAGGGGCGCGACGCGGAACAAAAACTGACGCCCCACGGATTAAATTTCGTCATTTTTTAACAGAAAAAAAAGTCGGAGAAATTAAGCCCCCCCCCCCCCCCCCCGAAACCACTCCTCGGTTATTCCACCACCCGAATTATAATTTTTTTTTCACCCCTCCTCCCATAAAAATAATTTTTCATACCAACTCTTGCAACATTTTGTTTTCCTCCAAAAAAATTATTTTCATTCAAGAAAATAAAACTCTGATGAACTTTAGATAAAAAACTTATCCTAAAAATGAAGATTTTTTATTTATTAAACTATTTCAAGCATAAAAATAAACTAATAGAAAACAAGTTTTTTCTCAAGTAATAGAAAACAGATATCTGTATTTTACGTAATTCATGGCTCATTTTAACAATTGGTAGATTTGTAGCTGATGGGATAAATAAATAGGTACCAACTATTTTTAAGAGGCCACGGTCAGTCTAGAAAACTAGATACTACGCCTTATGGGAGTTGATACGTTAATCTGTGTCAAGAACATTAGAAATGTTGCGCCACTGTAGGAAAGAGCCTTTTATCAACTAGACTTTGTGGGCTGTTGCGCCACTGTAGTTAAGAGCCTTTTGTTCAACTAGACTTTTTTTTAGCTGTTGCGCCACTTTAGTAAAGAGCCTTTTGTTCAACTAGACTTTTTTTTAGCTGTTGCGCCACTTTAGTAAAGAGCCTTTTGTTCAACTAGATTTTGTAAGCTGTTGCGCCACTACAGTTAAGAGCCTTTTGTTCAATTAGACCTTGTGGGCTGTTGCGTCACTGTAGTAAAGAGCCTTTTGTTCAACTAGACTTTGTGAACAGTTGCGTCACTGTAGTAATGAGCCTTTTGTTCAACTAGACTTTGTGGACAGTTGCGTCACTGTAGTAAAGAGCCTTTTGTTCAACTAGACTTTGTGGACAGTTGCGTCACTGTAGTAATGAGCCTTTTGTTCAACTAGACTTTGTGGACAGTTGCGTCACTGTAGTAAAGAGCCTTTTGTTCAACTAGACTTTGTGGACAGTTGCGTCTCTGTAGTAAAGAGCCTTTTGTTCAACTAGACTTTGTGAACAGTTGCGTCACTGTAGATAAAGATCCTTTTGTTCAACTAGACTTTGTGAACAGTTGCGTCACTGTAGATAAAGATCCTTTTGTTCAACTAGACTTTGTAAACTGTTGCGTCACTGTAGATAAAGATCCTTTTGTTCAACTAGACTTTGTGAACAGTTGCGTCACTGTAGATAAAGATCCTTTTGTTCAACTAGACTTTGTGAACAGTTGCGTCACTGTAGATAAAGATCCTTTTGTTCAACTAGACTTTGTGAACAGTTGCGTCACTGTAGATAAAGATCCTTTTGTTCAACTAGACTTTGTAAACTGTTGCGTCACTGTAGATAAAGATCCTTTTGTTCAACTAGACTTTGTGAACAGTTGCGTCACTGTAGATAAAGATCCTTTTGTTCAACTAGACTTTGTAAACTGTTGCGTCACAGTAGTAAAGAGCCTTTTGTTTATCTAGACTTTGTGCGGGCTTTTGCGCCACTGATTACTATTAGTATTATAAACTAAATAGTAGTACTGAGTGGGAGTCGACGCGCTTAACCTGCGTCGTTATTTACCATAATAGTACTAAAGAGTCATCTCTTCTTTTTAAACCTAACCCTTATAATATGTATAAAACGTATTTGATATATACAAGAATCGAACTAGGATCTTTTAGAGTAAAGAAGTCAATAGTCTATTCTTTACTCTAAAAGATCCTAGTTCAATTCTTGTATACTTCAAATACGTTTTATACATATTGTAATGGTTAGGTCTAAAGAGAAGAGACGCCTCTTTAGTACTATTATGGTAAATAGTATAGTATTTTTATATTATTTACACATTATTATAGATAGGTAAATAGGTTATACATATATATACAAATTCACACTCAAATTGTCTTGTCTTATACACAATAAATATGTAAACACAACTGTAAATGGGAAAAAATGTAAAGAAAATCTAATGTTATAGGAAAATAAACTGTTTTACACAAGGTAGAAAAAAAAGAAAAGGATATGGGGCAGGAAAATAAAGTGAGTGGAAGTGCTTGTAAATGAAATTGTATTCGATGATCAGTTTTTCCCTCCTTTTTTTAAAAAAAAAAAAGAGGGAAATGTTGGCTTTTACTTCGTGAGGGGGAATAGTCGCTTAAAAACGTCCACAAAAAAATAAAAATGTTGGTAACCATGGAACTTAGAGAAACGGTAAGGGGGGGGGGGGGGGGGGCACAAGAATAAAATGAAACAATTTACTCGAGATTCTTTTATTTTTTAGAAAAAAAAACTCTAAAATCAATAGAAGCCTTTTTCCTCCGCTTTTCTTTTTACAGATCCTACTCATCCTAAAAATTCTTTAGGGGGATTTTTTTTTTTTTTGTCGTAACATTTTTTTCTCCAAAAAAAAGGAGTTCCACAAGGACACCTTTTAAATCCATTTTTCTTTTGTTAATATTTTCGTATTATTCACGCGTACTGAAGTTTCTTTTATATTATTATTTTTAATTTTTTTGTTTTTGTTTTTGATCACCGATTTTTTATTTTATTATTCACACAATATGAAAGATGGTATTAAAAGGTGTTCTTCAAGGATGTATTATCAAACCATAACTATTTCTAATATATAACACTAAAGAATAAATAAGAGAAATTAGAATTGTAAGAAGGTGTTCTACAAGGATGTATTATCACACCATAACTATTTCTAATATATAACACTAAAGAATAAATAAGAGAATTTAGATTTTGTGGTTTTTTGATCAAATTTCACGTATACTTAAATATTTTTCTTTAAAACCCGTTCTTCTTTTTAATTATTTGTTCCGTTACTATAACTCTTACACTGCTTGTTCGCTGTTGTTGCTACAATAGTTTTAATGTTATTTGACCGTGTATTCATTTATTTGCTGAAATGTTTATTGCTTGGGAATCTAAAGCTTCCCTTGAATATATTATTCTAGAAGCAAATTAGAGAGAGTGAAAATCCTCGAAGGAATAATTGGAATTGCCTCTCTATTCCTCGACACTCAATTCCTCGAGTACAACTTCAATTCATGTTCATCGAGTTAATTGAAATGATTAAGTAAATCCCCCTCCCTTGGACCAATTTTGAATTTGATTCGTATCAGTTGCAATTCGACTTAATTTCAATTTCGACTTTGTAATTAATGCCAGTTAATGAAGAGGGGGGAGGTAATGTCTGATAACTAATATAGTAAACAGACTTAATTACAAATCCTTATCTTGAAAATTAATGTTTTCTTAATCTTATCACCCTATAATTAATTAAATATTAATTATACTAATCTTTATACATTTTATCGCTTCCTTGTTCATTGAGAAATTATCGATTCCGGTATTATATTAAGCTTATAAATTATATCAATTATATTTGTGATGTAATTATTCAAAATAATAATACATATTAACCAATTACATTATAATTAATATGGATTTATAAATCAAATAAGTATCCTTACATCGACTTCATTAACTCTTCTATAATCTGTTAATTTACAACAACGAATAAACTGATTTCTCTACTCTAAAACATTTAATTAATTATAAACATTAAGTTAATTAATTAATACCTTCTTATATTATATGATGATTATCGTGATGATGGATTTTTTTAGGTGTAAGAAAAAAACGACGATTTAAAACATGTTGTTTAGGTGATACGTTTAGACCGTGACTAAGGTCATTTGAACATGATTAACTTAATAAAGACTAAAAAATACCCTATCATCTAAAAAACATGTTTTAAATCGTCTTTTTTCTTACACCTTAAAAAAATCCATCATCACGATAAATCATCATAAAACATTTAACCGGACATGAATGAATCGGATTTTTTTCTGCCCTATAATATTTTTAATTCAACCATTTATAACTTAATATTAAAAAAGGGAAACGTAAATGGATAAACTAAATATAATTTGCATAAACTAGATTTTTCACGAAATAATCATCTTTTTTGTTTTTTGTTTTTTTTTTTTACTGTAGCTATTTATTTATTAGTTTACTTGTTCATTTTTCTTCATTATTTCCTACGGTTTTAGTATTTTTAAGATTTATATATATATATATATATATATATATATATATATATATATATATATATATATATATATATATATATATATATATATATATATAGTTTTTTTAAAGCCTGACAGGACAAAAAATTGGCCCTTCTTAGGGCTTTGTACCCCACCCCTATTTTATCCTATACATCTCCCTCCAACTCAATTACAGCTAGGAAGAGGGGAGAAGGGGGGTTTTGAGTAAGGGGAGTTGAGAGAGAAATGAGCAGGAGTGGGGGGGTAGATTGAGAAATGAACTTCAACTCGGTTTGGACGCCCCTTTCCATGGTTTTCTTGGCGAAGCCCCCCATCTGAAAATTAATGGTTTTAGTCTGTAGGGGTTGGCTTGCCCCTTTATAAAGGTGGGGTTTATACACCCCCCCTCCTTTTCCTATTTCAAAGTAGTCTTATTTGGAGGGAATCCAGAGATCCCCGAAGCAAGGTATGAAACAGAATAAGCGTACACCCTCATTCCTCTTGCACATTTACCTCCCCCCCGTCCCCTCTCCTGCCCCCTCTCTTGCAATCCCGAGTGAATCGATGGTAGACTGAAAGTGCACAGTGAGACGGCGGTCGAAAAAGTTCCCCTAACTGATTCTTTCCTATGCCTCACGGTTGCTACTGGTTACTCCCTTATTTTTACGTTGTTGGGGTGAGTTAGCCCACGCAGAAACCAATACCGTAGGTAAAAAATCCTCTTTTAGACCGCTATATTTTAGTATCTTTTTTATTCTAGGAAAAGGGTCTTTATTAAATCAACCACAAAAGGGATTAATTAATGCACTTTTAGCTTTTTAACTGCTACCATTCATAATTAAATCTAACCTCCGCAAATAAAAATAACGTTTGATGTCTTTTTTTTTAATTGCAAAACACATTGTTTGATCTTGAAATAGATGTACTAATATTTTATTAACGTTATTATTAAAACACTTCTAGTCAAATAGAACTTGATTAATCATCTATTAAGGTTATCTTGATTTAATTATAACCTTTAAAGAAAATAACCTAATACAACAACATAATTAAAAACCATAAATTACAAGCTTCCTGTAGTAACCTTAAGAGGTAGATAACCAATATCATTTTGATTTCGGATCTTCTGTAAAGGTTATCTTGTTTAAATTATAACCTCTAAAATTAACAGAAGCACAACCAAAAGAACCGTAAATTACAGGCATCCTGTAGTAACCTTAAGAGGTAGATAACCAATATCATTTTGATTTCGGATCTTCTGTAAAGATTATCTTGTTTAAATTATAACCTCTAAAATAAACAGAAGCAAAACCAAAAAACCGTAAATTACAGGCATCCAGTAGTAACCTTAAGAGGTAGGAATACCGATATCATCTAAACATTACCAATATCAAATGAATATCTTTATAGATAGATAACTAATATCATTTTAACTTATGGGATCTTCTATAAATGTTATTTTTGTTTAAATTATAACCTCTATAATAAATAGAAGCACAACCAAAAACCCGTAAATTACAGGCATCCAGTAATAACCTTAAGAGGTAGATAACCAATATCATCTAAACATTACTAATAACAAATGAATATCTTTATAGATAGATATAACTAATATCATTTTAACTTGTGGGATCTTCTATAAAGGTTATTATTTGTTTAAATTATAACCTCTAAAATGAAAAGAAGCACAACCAAAAAAACCGTAAATTACAAGCATTCAATAGTAACCTAAAAAAGGTTGATAACCAATATCATCTAAACATTACCAATATCAATTGAATATCTTTAGAGGTAGATAACTAATATCATTCTAACTTGTGGAATCTCCTGTAAATGTTATTTTGTTTAAATTATAACCTCTAAAATGAACAGAAGCACAACTAAAAAACCGTGAACTACAAGCCTCTAACAGTAATCTTTAGAGGTAGATAACCAGTATCATCACCGAAATTGAAAAGTAATCTTAAAATTTTGATGTGATTATAACCTTTTAGGCTAAGAGAAGCATAACTTAAATAGATAACCAATAATATCAGAACATAACCAATCATCAGAATAACTTCATTTAAATTTATATTCAATAAAAATTATGTTTTTTATTAGATTTTTGCTCTTACAAAATCATTAATAAACACATTGAGCATCTAGACGAAAATTAACATAGTTAATGTTAGTTAAATCTACGTTGTTTTTACAACACTTTTTTCCATACCTATTACCTATGCCATTACTTTAAAAAATCAAAAGGTTATAGAATTTCAAAACCGGATATTCGAAAAACATATCAACGTTAAGATACGGGAAGGAAGAAAAATATAAAATCGGGGAAAAAGCGCGGTAATTTTGTGAAAGAGAAAAAAAATGCGGGTAGGGTAGAGTAGAAGTTATATGAAATGCTTGAATGATGAGTGGAAATCTTTTTTTTTTTCTTCTTCTTCTTAAGTTAATTTCATAAATGGCTTCTTTTTTTGGGCATTTTCTCTTAGCAGAATTATATTAATATGTTTAAAAAATTAATATTTGGACAAATTTTCTCATTCATCATTTGCAAAAATCTGTAATTATAGCTTCAATCTCTCAAAAATCTGCTGTTTATTTATTTAGTTTTTTGGAAGGTGGGAAAAAAAGTTTTTTATTTATACCGCCCACCTTGAAAGGAACTTTTTTTTTGCTCTCGTACCTTACAAAATGTTTCACCTCATCTCATATACGAACCCCTCTCCCCTTGTGTTTTCTACTTTTTGCCTCTCTACCTTCATCCAATAACCAAAAAGTCCTCCCCTCCCCTCTCTTTTAATTCCCAGAGGTAAAAGAAGAAGGGGAAAAAGAGGAAAAAATGTTCAATAAAAGAGAGAAATTGGGAAGTTTCTGAACAAGAAGTATGTTAGCTCTTACCTATCAAAATCTACCTATTAAAAAGAAACATATCTCTTATTTATTTATATAACCTCCTCACATTTCACGGCATTTTCCCAAACTTGGGATTTAACAAAACCTTTTTCTTTACTTAATATATTGTATTTAAGACCTTTTCTTTAGGAGCTTCTTATATTTTATAAAACAAAAGAAAAGAGATATGTTGAAGAAGAAGTAGGAAGTTATAAATCGTTAAAAAAGTTCTATATCACAAATGTCAAGATGTAGTAAAGAATAAATGCTGTCTCATTTTTTTTCTTTAACTATCCTTTGCCGTGCACATTGCACATGTGCACTTTTTAGCATTACTTTGTGTTCTTGCGTTTATTATTATAAATGCAGTCTCACTATTATTTTATTTAAATATCCATTGCGTTTATACATTCTCTACTTTTATTTTCTTTTAACTATCCTTTGCGTCCACATTCCTTTGCGGGTATTCTTTAGCATTCCTTTGTGTCCTTGTGTATATTATTATAAATGCAGTCTCACTTTTATTTTATTTAGCTATCCATTGCGTTCATACAGTCTCACTTTTATTTTCTTTAACTATCCTTTGCGAGCACATGTGCACTCTTTAGCATTACTTTGTTTCCTTGCGTTTATTATTTTAAATGATGTCTCACTTTTATTTTCTTTAACTATCCTTTGCGTCCACATTCCTTTGCGGGTATTCTTTAGCTTTACTTTGTGACCTTGCGTTTATTATTATAAATGCAATCTCGCTTTTCTTTAGTAATCCTTCGCGTTTATACAGTCTCACTTTTTATTTTCTTTAGGTATCCTTCGCGTTCATACAGTCTCACTTTTCTTTTCTTTAGTTATCCTTCACGTGCATAAAGTCTCACTTGTCTTTTCTTTAGTTATCCTTTGCGTTCATAGTCTCACTTTTCTTTTATTTAGTTATCCTTCGCGATCATACAGTCTCACTTTTCTTTTCTTTAGTTATCCTTCGCGTTCATACAGTCTCACTTTTCTTTTCTTTAGTTATCCTTCAAGTGCATACAGTATCCTTCTTATGTATTTAGTCTCACTTGATTTAGGATGTTGAATCATCAAATAAAAGGTACCTTAATTTTCTTCTTCTTTATTTATCCCTTTCTAATTCATTTATTTGTATCGTCGTGACTTAGACAGTAAAGGACCATTTGAAAACAAAAATTAGGTATAATGTGAATTTTTGTTTACACAATTTGTAATCCCCCTCTCCCCTATTTATAATGTAAATCCAAACCAAAAAAAAAAACATTATTAGTTTATGAGTAGTTAAAAAAGAAATTTTATTATAATCCCCCCCCCCCCCCCTACCAAAAAATAAAAAGGAGTCTCGGAGAATATGATTGTTATTTTCATATATTTAAACTAAATAAGAAATAAACAATAATTTTTGTATATTTTGTAATTTTTATATGTACTTAACAAAAGTTTTTGATAAATAAAAATACATGTACATAATTTTTTTTAAAATTTATATATATTATATATATATATATATATATATATATATATATATATATATATATATATATATATATATATATATATATATATATATATATATATATATATATATATATACATATATATATATATATACCAATAAGAAGAAGAAGAAGCTATACGAGAGAGTATTAGACCGAAATAAACCATTTTTTATAATTTATAACTAAACTGAGAGAAGAATTTGATGTAAAAAGTAAACAAAAAACATTTTTTTTTTGTAGAAAAAAAATGTATATTCTTTAATAAAAACTTTTTTTTGTAAAGACTTTAGTAATAATGTAGATATTATTTGGAAAAAAAAAATTCTCTGATGTATAAAAAGTAAATATTAATCGAAATTAAATTAAAAAAACTTTTTTCTTATTATTTATTTTTTTAAAAAATCATTATTGTTATGAAGAATGAATAACTATTAATTATATTATAACTATTTTTATTTTATTTTATATAATCTTTTTTTGTACCTATTTATTTATTTGTTGTTACTGTTTTTTTATTATTATTTTTCTTTGTTTTTTTTTTTTTTTTTAAATATTAAACACAATAAAAAAATTAAGCAGTTATTAATAATATTTTGAACAATAAAATAAAATTACTGTATATAAATTATATCTAGAGAAATTATAAATTAATAAAATATTTATTAAAAATCCCTTTTTTGTCAATAAAAAAAATTTTGATATACCATTTGATATAAATAAAAAAAATTGTAAATAGATGTATAAAAAAAATTATATTTCCAAAAATCCTCAAATAAAACACAAATGTAACATTTTTTTTTTTTTTTTTTTGCATCAGTAACAATATTTTTTTTAATAACTAATAAAACAATTAAATTTTTAGATAGTAAGTTTTATTTTTTTTTTTATTATTATTATTTTTATTTTATTACTCGTGAGCTAAAACAGCCGAGTTTTATAGCAAGGGAAAATCAGTGATTAGGCTTAAGTTCAATAGAAAATTATTTCCAAAAATTTTATTTTTTACAAAAATGTTTTTTGGTAAATTTTTCTTTTTTTTATTATGTAAATAAAAGTTCCTTAAAAAATATATTTATAAATAAATAAATTATATATTGTAAACATTTTGGTATATATTTGTAAATTTTTATCTGAGTTTAACGAACTGTAATTATTCATTTTTTTTAAAAAAGATTATTATTATTATTATAATTATTATTAGATTTCATTTAAAAATTATTTTTTAGTTTTCTAGTCATGCTAAAAGGTTTTTTTTAATTTTGGTTCAAAATTATTATTAATTTTTTTTGTCCATTTGTCTCTTAAAATGTCCCTTTGGGCATTTGTCCTTTTTTCCAATATTATTTATATGTTTTTGTTACTTTATTATTTATTTATCTTAAAACTACTTTATTATATATAATATATATATATATATATATATATATATATATATATATATATATATATATATATATATATATATATATATATATATATATATATATAAATTTTCCACCCACTTCAATTCTTATGTGCCATTTTAAATTAATAACATGTTAATAATGTAAATTAAAATATTTTACATTAAATTTTTTACTATTTTTTTTTATTTTACATATACATAAATTTTATATATTTTTCATTATAATTTATGTATTTATTTTTATTTGTTATTTGTTCATTCTTTTAATTTATTTGAAAATTAAAAATCATCAGAATAATATTGTATTATATTTATATTATTTTTTAAAAAAATCGTCGTTAATAAAAAAGAGAATTTTTTTTTTTATATGTATAACTTGTAATTAATAATATAAAATATAAAAAAATGAATCTGCAACAAAAAAAAACGTAATAAAAATTAGAAATGTTGTCACACTAGTCATAAAAGGGAGAGATACTACAATAATAAAAAATAAAATAAAAACAATTGTAATATTACAACATAATGTATACGACTGTTAATTAAAGTTTTTTTATTATATTAATTAGTAAAAAATAAATAAAATTAATTATTCATTTTTTAATTATATTTTTCTTTTTATTAATATGAGCATAGTGTTTTATGGTAACTGTGAATACAAATACATTTTTTTTTCTTGTTCTAATATATATTATATTATAATAATATAAATCATTGAAAATTGTTTGTGACTTAAAAGTTATTAAAAATATAAAAATGAGGTTTAGATGATATTTATTAATAATATATTATAAATATATAATATTTTTTTATTTTTTTGTTCTAAAAAAAATCACTAATATATTTTGGACTATTAATAATATAGTCGTCTTTTGAAATAAAACTGTGAAAAAATGGCATTTCAGTCAAAAGTGGTATACTTTAATTGAATAAAGAATAAAAAATGAAACACGAAAGGAATGAAAATGGCATTTTGAATCATTCCTTGATCAATTTCATTTAAATACTCAATTTCCTTTAATTATGCCACTTAACAAATTCCATACTCTATTTTCTTCTTCCACTATTATTTTTATACTTTATTCCTTTGCGATCATACGTCCTTTTCAAATAGCTCCTCTACTCTATTTCCTTTACCATCATACATCCTTTTCAAATTGCTGCCCTACTCTATTTTATTCCTCAATAATTATTTTATTTTTATACTTTATTCCTTTACCATCATACATCCTTTTCAAATTGCTCCCCTACTATATTCTCTAACCACCTCTATTCTTCAATAATTATTTTTATACTTTATTCCCTTACCATCATACATCCTTTTCAAATAGCTCCTCTACTTTATTTCCTATACCATCATACATTCTTTTCAAATAGCTCCTCTACTCATTTTATTTCATAATTATTTTCATACTTTATTCTTCCATCATATTATCTATTTACTTGTTAACTTATACTTTATTTAATTTATTTTAAATATATTATTATCATTATCTACTTCTAAACCTCGTTGATAAATTAATTAGATTCAAATGTTTCTTTACGCACATTTAATTAAGTTTTTTTTTAATTGTTTTAATTTTTTCTGTTATCAATCAAAATTTAAATTTAATATCACAGGGTAATCTGTTAATTAGTTATTGTTTATTTTTGTGAAAAAAGATTTTTTGTTAAAAAAAAAATTAAACAAAAAATCCCTTCTTTGGTTTATTTCTGTGTTAAAATATTTTTTTTTGTTAAAAAACTGTTTTAATTATTATTATTATTTCTTTTTTTTTATATAAACGTAATATCATTTTAAGTTACTTCGTTTTCATCCAAGAATTTATTGTTTTTTTGAACTTATATTCATAATAAATAATAAATTAAATAGAATTATAACTTGATCAGTTTATTAAAACGAATAATAAATCAATAAATTAATTAAGTACAAACTTAATTGAATTTTTCAGTTCCCTTATGGTGAACTCATTACAGAGATTCAATTAATATACATTAATTATTAATTTAATTGATAATCCATCATCAAAGCACTGATGAGTTCAGTTCCCTGATGATAAACCTTCTTATGAGATTCAATCAATAAAAATTAATATACATTAATCATTTAATTGATGATACATCATCATTACACTTATAAGTTCATTTGGCTGATGATACCTTATTGAAATTATAAAATTTATTATTGTATTTTTTACTAAAGAACTGATTAAGTTATGTTTTTCTTTTTTTTCTTTATTTGTTTCATAATGCTTAATTCTGTTTTATTTTATTTTTTTTATTAATGTTGTGTTCATTTCATCTTTAAAACAAAAAAAATTATTTGTAACAATTTATAAATATATATATTATTAAAAAAAAAATGAATAAATAATAAAGTATACTACTTTTTTTTGTTCTATATATCAGCTGTGTTTTTTGGCTAAATCCTAATACCGAATATTTTAAATGAGATAAGTATAATTTCTGGCGGGAAATGTTAGTTCGATTTCCCGCAGAAAAGAGGGAAGAATTACTTTTTGAGCTGAGCGAAGCGAAGCTCTTATACTACACTTTGCATTTGGTTGGACACATACTCCTCCTGAACGGCTGAACGATCCTCACAAAATTCGGCACGGTCATAGTGACTAGTGACCAACCACAGCAAGGTATAAATCAGAAATGGTCCAAATTGGTACCCAGGAGTACGGGGTACAAAAGTTAAAATAGTATATGCCCTTCATGATGCATGTTATTATTGTTGTTATGTTCACTTTTGTCATGTTTTCATTTAAAAGGGGGGTAAAATAGAAAAACAGGAAAAAAATGCTTTTTAATTAAAAATTAGAAATATTACTATTTTTGATCCGATTTCAGCTGTTTATAAATAAAAATATTTATTGTTAACTATCAGCTGTTTAATATATCCGATCAGCTGTTTATAAATAAAAATATTTATTGTTAACTATCAGCTGTTTAATATATCCGATCAGCTGTTTATAAATAAAAATGTTTATTGTTAACTATCAGCTGTTTAATATATCCGATCAGCTGTTTATAAATAAAAATATTTATTGTTAACTATCAGCTGTTTAATATATACTGCACACTGCATTATTTGGCTAGTAAAAACGTTAAATGATATTGTTTTAATTATCTATATATATAAAACTAAGAGTGACAGTGACTGACTGATCAAAAATTCTCCTACTTCCCATTGACATAGAGATTTGAAATTTGGTACATAAATAGAATGTACCATAAATAGAAAAGTGCGGTCATTTTGATTTCGATATATGTCCGCCATATTGAATTATAGCCGCCATCTTGGATTTATTCATCACTAATTCTCCTACTTCCCATTGACATAGAGATCTGAAATTTGGTACATAGATAGAGTGTACCATAAATAGAAAAGTAAGGCCATTTTTATTTCGATATATGGCCACCATATTGAATTATAGCCGCCATCTTGGATTTATTCACATTCTATTATCTCAGCTTCTAGGGGACCTAGAGATCTAAAATTTGGTACATAGACCTATGGTAGTTAAAGAAGAAAATTAAAGTTACTTTCACTTCAACATATGGCCGCCATCTTGGATTTAATCAGATACTATTATCTTAGCTTCCAGTGGATTTAAAGATCTTAAAATTGTTACATAGACTTATTGTAACTAAAATTGAAAATTGAATGTAGAATAAAATAAAATAATTGAAAATGCATAAAAAAAATAATATAACCTACTTTTACTAAAATACGAAATTATGTAACAATAAAGATATATTAATTATATTGTTTTAATTATTATTTACACACAGCGCCAACTTCTAGACGGATAAGGAGAGCGAAGCGCACCGATCCGGCTAGTTTAATTATTGAGCCGAATAAAATAATCTATCAAATGCAGAAAAAAAAAAAACTAGCGGTGTTACATCTCCCGTCAACAACAGTTGGGCAAGTTTTTGATAAATATGATCATGGCGTGAAACAAATTAATATAATATGAATTTTAATGCATGAATAAAATTTAAGATTAAAATGCACGTTCAGCTCAATATTGCAAGCAGACAACTTCATTGAACACCTAGTATAGTAACGTAAAGGATTATGTAATACCTACGAATTTGGTAAGTAAAGACTTATTTAATAATATCCTAATTTAACAAGTAGAATCATTCAAATTAATTAATGGACGAATTGAATTAGTGGAAAAAATGAATAATTGGGCGAAATGAATAATTGGAATGACTATTTGGACGAAAGAATTATCATAAATATGAGAAAGGCCAGTTCAGTTTGAGTATGGGACACATTTTTGTGTTCATATGAAATAAGTACACTATCTGATTTAACAGGATTATTTGTTCAGGCAATATTTCTGACTTATTGTACCTGTAGGTCTCGAAGTGACACAGGTAGGTTTTTTAATCCAACCTCACCAGCGCCCTCTAGTGCCAAAAACGTGTTTTTGATAGTGTAAGTACCCTGTTATCAGTGGCGTAGGAACGGGGGGGGGGGCTATCAGGCTTGAGCCCCCCCCCCCCCCCCCCCCCCCGTCAGATTTGAAGGGGTTATAAAATTACAAATATAATAAAAATTAGTACATGGGTTTATGTCTAAAACTGCTTAAAATGCTGTTTTTGAACGTATATTTTCTAAAATTTTCCCGGGGGAGGACCCCCGGACCCCCCTCCTATAGCGGGGGGGGGTTGTTGTCTGGCACCTTAATTTCTAGAAATCGAGCACTGATAAAGAGTATGTACTACTTATGTATGTTTTACTTCTCCGATATCAAAAATGCGCTTAAAAAAACATGATAAAAAATGTATACACATTTTATTTTTCAGAAAAAGAATAAAAATTCAATTTTTTTTGAGGTTCCATAACTTGGTAACGAACCGAGATTAAACTTTTCGGTCTTCAGGAAAGACTTCCTTATTTACTTAAGTTTCGATCAATATTAATATTATTACCCATTCATATGGTGGAAATTTTAGTAAACTTCGCTGAAAGTAAAAAAGAAACATGGTTATTGTTGCTATTGTTGGCTATTGATTAGTATACTAAACCATTATTGCTTCTTTATTTGCTTTTATTTATTTACTCACCTGTAGGTCAACAATAAACATGTTTCTTTTTGAGTTTTCTTTCTTCTAGTCCCTAATGTACAACACTTATTTGGAGTAGTTGGGTCTTTTAGGGTATAATAAGTACAAATTTACTTTTCAATTATGGCTATATTTCGACCTACTTGGTCATCTTCAGGCCTAGATTGAAAATGTAAAATTTTTTTTTGTTTTTGCGTCATTTGTTGAAAGAAAGTTATTATCACCTTTTTGGTTCGTCATTTACAATAACATACATCACATCATATCACATAACATTAACAATTAAACCATTAATATTTGTCAAATAAATATTTTAAAAATATAATAAATTAATAAAAGGCATGGTAAAAGCGGTCTACTGCTTTTACCATCCCATGGTAAAAGCAAAAGGCATGGTAAAAGCAGTAGACCGCTTTTACCATGCCTTTTATTAATTTATTATATTTTTTAAATATTTATTTGACAAATATTAATGGTTTAATTGTTAATGTTATGTGATATGATGTGATGTATGTTATTGTAAATGACGAACCAAAAAGGTGATAATAACTTTCTTTCAACAAATGACGCAAAAACAAAAAAATTTTTTACATTTTCAATCTAGGCCTGAAGATGACCAAGTAGGTCGAAATATAGCCATAATTGAAAAGTAAATTTGTACTTATTATACCCTAAAAGACCCAACTACTCCAAATAAATGTTTCTTTTTTACTTTCAGCGAAATCTATTAAAAATTCCGTCTAATGAATGGGTAATAATAATAGTATTGATCGAAACGTTAGTAAATAAGGAAGTTTTTCCTCAAGTCCGAAAAGTTTAAGCTCGGTTCTTTACAGAGTTATGGAACCGCAAAAAAAAAAAAAAAAAATTTCTGAAAAATAAAATTTGTATTAATTTTTTGTCATGTAATTTGAGTGCATGAAAATTAAAAGTACACTTATCTTGTAGGAAATTGTGTCAGCTTTACAACGATACCAAAAGGTTTGTTCTAGCTTTTATAATTTTAGAGCAATAAGCGTTTTTATGAGCAAAGGTATGCTCAAAAAAATTATAAAATTTGACTAATAGATCCATAACTTTAGGCTCCATGTGTCTGCATAAGCAAATGACAGATTTTGGACTCAGGGGACCTTAAAACGTGTAAATCCATCAAAATCCTTTCTCTGTGCTGTCACAATACTTTTTATTTCTTTTATATGAGCCGTTAAGCCCGTGGTAGAAGTCTTAATTTTATATTTAGAAAACAAGTAAAAATTAATTTAGATTAGTAATTATCTATTTGAAGACCAACAAATCAAAACAAATATTTATTTTTATTGGAATAAATGAGGTTGCCTTAGCTTAGCAGTAACAAATCATTTCGAGGTGATTCGTCGCCGTCGTCAGCATACTACTCAATTATATAAATGATTAGTACTATAAAAGTAGACGACACTAGATAGAGTACGTGAAAAAGTAAATATTGAAATACGCCTTCAGGCTAATTCTCTACTAAACCCAATTTACATGAAAGTACTGTAGTATAGCATACACAATATAATGTTAATGTACACCGATCGAATCATAACGGTATTCTCATTCTCGATATATATATATATATATAGTAATCTATGACTAGAGATTAAATCTTTAATATTATAGATAAAAAGGAAAAGAGAAAGACTTAAATATATATCCTCCCCTAACTGGAATCGAAACCCGGATTCCTGTGTTTGTTTGGTATTAACACAGACATAAAGAGAAAAATCGGTCCGACACAACTCAGACAAACTTTCTCATATAAGAGTTTGTAATTACTTAGCCCTGTGTTTTCCATTTATTAGTTTTCTTAGGTACATTTGATTATTATTGAACATTTCATAAAATTTTATCATAAACAAATTTCTCCTCGGAGGGGGAATCGAACCCGGCCTCTCGCCATCCACGTTTAAAGCTATTTTCTCAGGAACTAGATTTTTCTGGGGAAAATGACATATATCGTTAGATTCTGTATTTAAATGGACTACAGTTGTTGGAATTTTTAATCAAAATCGTCGGAACCGTTTACAAGTTAAAATTCATTTCTTGATTTCGGCACGAGGTATGATTTTTCTGAACATTTATGCCAAATTTCGTCAAAATCGGTCCCAGTATAGTTTATGCTCCACGCGTTTGCACAGACATTTTTTAAAAACCACTTTTTTGGGCTCAGGGAACATCAAAACGCGTAAATTCAGCAAAATCTAAAAATCGAATTTTCGCGCCATTAGAAACAGAGAAGGCATGATACATTCTCCTTCCAATCGGGAATCGAAACCCGAATCCCTGCGTTTCTTCGGATTTAATACAGAGGTAATGAGAAAAAAAAAAGAAATAAAGATAACAAATTCTCCTTCCCGTCGGGAGTCGAACTATCGATCTCTGAGTTAATACTGATTGAATTGCAGGTGTGATGTCCTCACACTAAATACTACACTACGTATTATATGAAAGTATCCCTTTAACAAATTCAATATAATTTTCAAGAACAAAAACTGTCACAAAAAACAACTTGACATCATCAAAATAATAACAAAACCATTACATCCTCCCGGCCTCCTCATTGTTGTCCAGCCCTGCTGCACGTAACAGCATGATTTTTTGAATTGGCCGCTTCAGCTCTCCAGCAGCGGTCTTAACGTCTACTATTCGGACCTTTCCATCGCGCCCAGGATAAACCTTAACGATTATTCCCATAGGCCAACTATTTCGTGGGCTATTTTCATCAGCAATTATGACGAGGTCATCAATAGTGATATCTCTTTTTGAGGTATGCCATCTTTTTCTATTTACCAGCGTGGGTACGTATTCTTTAATCCAACGACGCCAAAATATATCAGCATAATATTGTGCTATACGCCACATTTTTCTATGGTGAAGTTCTTCTCTGGTGAAAAGTCCTGGTACAGCAACATGACAGTTGGGTCACACTAAATACACTAAATACTACACTACGTATTATATGAAAGTATCCCTTTAACAAATTCAATATAATTTTCAAGAACAAAAACTGTCACAAAAAACAACTTGACATCATCAAAATAATAACAAAACCATTACATCAGGGATTCGGGTTTCAATTCCCACCAATAGGGCACATTTTTATCTAAATTTATCCCTTCTTTAATAATAATATTAATTATTTACAACTTCTAAATTCTAATAATTAATTAATTATAACTAACTAATTATTTTAATTTCGAACAAACATTGGCCCATAATAATTATCGGTATATTATAGAAAATTGAAAATGAATAATTTTATCCGTAGAAAACAAATTGTTCTAATGTTCTTTACCTTAAAAGTCACTTAATATTTTTTAATCATAAAATGAAAATTAAAATGATTAATGAATCTTAACTGTTTACTTTTAGATATCGTGCGCCCCCCTCCCCCCCTCTATTCAAGTAAACATACAATTCCACTTAAAAATATTCCCTACGCCCATCAATTAAGTAAAGTAGAATTAGAGACCCCCCTCCATAGTAATTAGAGGAGTTTTCAGAAGTAAATGGAGTCTTTCTTAATAATGAATTATTACTAGAAATCTAGTTGATTAGAATTCCTGTTTTTCTACAACCATACTGATGGAAGATCAGGTTTTAAACCCCTTAAGGTAAGTTTTCCAAGACGCGACTCCCTGCGGCTAGCCTGGGTCACACTAGGCTGGTTGCCAGCCGCTACCAACCAGTGGCTGATAGTAGCACCAGCAAGTAGCGGCTGGCAACCCGGTCACATTTATAAGATTGTATTGGCTGCTACTCGCCAGCGTTTTCAATAAAAAAAATATAAAGGTCACGTGATTGTACTCGTCGTTGATGGGCTATTAGAGTGGTCAGATTGTGCTGATCGCTGGTGGTAGTGAGTAAAGGTGGGGGGTGGTGGATGGGGCTAGATTGAGTCACGTGACATGCTAGTCGCCGCTGCCTGGCTACCAAAAGTTGAACACGTCCTACTTCACCAGCCGCTGCCAATTACTCGCCGGCTGGGGGCGCCAGCTGTGAATTTTGTGATCACACCAAGCTGACAGCAGCGGCTTCCCCAATTCGCGGCTGGCAACCAGCCTAGTGTGACCCAGGCTTATATAGACGCTCAACGATAGTCACTCAGCGACTATCGTTCTTCTGAATTTGCAAGAGTCGCTCAGCTAGGAAAACAGTATGTAAACTCAGAAGAGGAGTCCTCAGCGATAGCGACTATCGCGGGAGTCGCTTCTTGGAAAATAAAGCTTTAGACATAGACCATTTCAGATATAGATGGGAATCTATGGAACAAAACCGGTATAAGTGCTTACCGGAAAGGAAGAAATCAAGTAATTCGTGAACGGGTTTAAGAATATAATTCGCACAATATTAAAAACATTCAAGGAAACCTAACAGTTGACATAACTGCGCATGCCATACAAACCACTGGTTGAAATGCTGCGCATGTCACTAAGTACTGGTTTGAAACCAGGAGGCCGATTCTGTAACTTTGAAACCTTCCTTTTCATGTTGTTATACATCAAATTGTTGTTATGAACATGCGCGCGCAACCTGTCAACGTGAATCTATAACTTTGTCTGTTGTTATACAAGGAGAAATTGATATATAAGGTTTGATATATATCCACTCAAAATTGTTGTCGATATAATTCGTCAGGTTATGTTGTTATATATCAAATACTAAAAACCAAAACTAAGTGACGCCATTATTGATGTTTTCATTCGCTTTTCTTGTTAACTAACTGAAATAACTATAAAATGTCCAATAAAAAGGACGCTGTCAATCCGTAGTTTGGTATTCGGCCATATACAGGCGCTGACATTACTTTACAGATTTACTACATTATATAACAACACTTTGATATATAGCGATGTTTGATATATAATGTCAAAGTGGATATATATAAAAAAAGTTACAGAATTGGTCTCCAGTTCTTGGTATTGTCAGAGGGATGGTTTGGACCGTTACACACTCCCAGAGCCGGCCATACTGTACAGGTCACCTGTCCTGGTCACCTGTCCAGGTGAACCGGAGCGTGTGTGCCATCATAACTGAGCAGTTATGTCATAACTGTGATAGCACTCACGCTCAGGTTTTGTTTTACAGGTTTACCTGCCAAGTTTACCGCAATGTGTATGGCCGGCTTTCGGCGGTCAAACTGAGAGATAAATTTATATAAACGATCAAATTCAATGTTAAATTACTTGAATTATCTTTGTTGGAAATTTTCCTAAATTATATAGGAAATAAACGCCCTATCAGGGAACGCTGATTCTACGAGGGAAAGCTACGGGTGGACTGTACAGTTATTAAAGTCAGAAAATAATTGGCTGAGAGCCAAATGAGAAAAAATGATTAGAGACTTATCTCGGCAGTTTTCCCAATGATGAAGATCCGGAAGTTAAAGGGGTTGTATCGGTTGGGGAAAAGTAAGCTACGGATACTCCAATAACAGCGGGGTTTTCAAAGTTTTTAGGGGGAGAGCGGAGTTAGCCCGTCGTCAGGGGTTAAACCTGTTTCACGCACTGGCCGGTAGGCGGTGGAGGACACCGATGGTCTAGTTCACATCCTTGTCCGATAGATCGCACAAGGATGTCGAAATAGACCCTAATAAATCAAAAACTATCTTATCACCAATTACCCAAACAAAAATAATGTAAATTCCATCACTCTTTAATATATAAAAGGACAAATCTCTGTACAAAGGATCTCGGCAAAACCAAATCTAAACCGTGCCATCTGTTCGCACCAGGGGGAGGTTTTCCTGACCTGGGCACGAAATTGTGAATACGAATAAATAAAATAATAAAAATAGAAAAATGTTAGTGGACTGTAGGTTGTATTTATAATTGATGTACAGATAATGAGCTAATAACATGATAATAAGAATGGCCTATCTGATGGAGAGGTGAGGTGAAGTGTGGTGCTGTGGCTGTGGTGATAGGTTGAGAAGCTGGATGCCAGCACTTTTGAATACCATCTACTTCCCTGGATACCAGTTGAAGTAAAGGATTAATATTTCCTGGATACCAGGTGAACCAGATAAATCCTGGATGCCAAGGATTTATCCAGATAAAACACGTAAAAAAGTACTTGTACAGAAAAATGGCCACTGCTCCCTAAGAGGGCTAGACTCACACTTGGTTCTCTTTATACTCTCATCTTCCCTCCCAATTATGACAGTTAAATATTCGAATATTTGAATTTGGGGCAGTTTTGCCAGTGGAGGAAGATCAGAATGTCTAAATAGCCCCTTCATATAATTGCAGGGCCAGTCCGTCTAAATGAGACTGGGTACTCTGTAGAGCGGGTTCGGTAGATTATGCAGGTAGAGGTGTCAAGGTGCTGTTGTAAAAGGTGTTCAAGCGATCTTGAACACCATCGATATGCCCCCGTGTAGGGGACGGTGAGAGAAGAAAAATGAGCCCAAGATCGAGGGGTTTGCTAAGATTTTTGGTCTCCCTTTCGAGCCCCATTGGGGCTATGTCCCCAGTTCTAATTTAGCATAATATAAATATTTATTTAAATAAATTATTCTTATCTTCTTTTTTAAACTTAAACCCTTTTTTGTAGTTTTAAAAATTTTCCTCTTTAGAATTTGGCCTTTTAAGGTATATTTGGTTTTGTTTAATTAATTAAAAAACCCACTTTTCTTTTTTATAAGCTATATTTCATCCTACACTTTCAGGCTTCTTCAGGCTTGTAACTATCCCTTTCACAAGAGTCTAATTAATAAAAATTATCAAATCAAATTAAATTGTCGACAACTGTGGAATATCGGGAAACCACATATATCTACCCACATTTGCTTGAATCCTCCCGGCTTAAATGCCAGGATAGGGGAACTATCACTCTGGCATTTGAGCAAAATTCTAATGAGGAAACATTAATAAATTATTAAATTTCCTAAATTCGACAAACAACACTGGACATTTCTTGTAGCATTTGAAAAGATATTTCATTTACCTTCATTCAATATTAAGCCTTGTCCAAACTAGTAGACATGTTGCGCAATTTTGGTCTTAGAGACAATGTCTAGCGATTTGTCTATAGACATCGGCTAGACAAACGGCGTTTACGGTCTCGTTGCTAGACCAAAAATCTCATGTCTATGGTTTTTCATTCTAAATGGTAGACACGGTGCAACGGTAGTCATGTTGCGCAACGTGTCTAACCGTGTGGACGCTAGACCTAGATAATAGACGGTCTCAGAAGACGTCTATAGACAAGTTGCTCAACGTGTCTACTGGTGTGGACTAGGCTTTAGGAGTTTATTCGATATGAATACTAATCCAGCAGAATTATAAACTAGGAAAACCATACTGCGTAGTGATAACTGTCTCACCATGCGACGATTGCTCTTAGTGGGAGATGGAGATATATTCGTAGAGAAAACGACAATAACTAGAGCTAACGAGCTCTCGATTTCAGGGTTTTCGCGTACTTTATTTTCCCGCTGGTTTCATCCAATAGGATAAAATTCCCACTCTCTACATATATGGAATTGTTTCTTAAAACTAATCATTGAATTAAGGAAGCTGCGGAGCATTTCTCATCTACCTTATGTTATAAACTGATGTGCTTCAATAGTCGCTGAAGACGCATGGAGGGAAACACCTCTATAACATTGTGCTAGCGACTATAGGTTTGTTCCAACCAAGGATCTTATATAAAGGGGATAGAGGGTTGAGGCAAAAAAGTGACCCCATGAAGATATGTAAAATATTAGCTCCAATGGGACAAATTACCTTCCTCTTGGTTATAGGTTTCCAAGAATTTGTTTATAAGTGTCAGGTTATAACCTGTTAAAAAAGGTAATTTGTCCCAGTTCAAAGGTCGTGGAGCATGCGCAGTATGATTTTTTCTCCAATTTCTCTTACCTTCATGGGGTCACTTTTTTGCCTTAAACCCCTTCTTAACATTACATCCGCTTTATATAAGATCCTTGGTTCCAACCAAGCAGGTTTGGATCCAGCAACCGTACGTGGGATAGTCACGAGCATGCGCAATGGATAAAAGCCGTTCCAACCCGACTTGTGACAGTGTTTCGTACCAAACAATTCCAACCCGCGAAGGGATCATTTGTGAACAGTTAACTGCACGGCCCAATCGGATTCTCTGACAATACCAAGTGCTGGTTTCAAACCAGTACTCGGTGACATGCGCAGCATTTCAACCAGTGGTTTCTATGACATGCGCAGTTATGTCAATCGTCACACATGTCAACAGGAAGGTTGCCTAACTGTTAGGTTTCCTTGAATGGTATTAATACAGTGCGAATTATAGTCCTAAACCCGTTCAAGAATTACCTGATTCCAACCTGAAATGGTTTTATTACAGTAGAATGTTAGCCCATGCGTATAAAACCTGCTCTAAATCTAAACGATTCTCGAACGATCCGCGAGACAATTAAAATAGGCAGGTTGGAACAAACCTTATTTCTCAGCATCTATCTCTGAAGTTGCGTCTAGGAAAACTTTCCTTTATGTTAACTTACTGTGTTTAGATGTGCTTCGGAGTGTGATGTGTCCATCAGCTGTATATAAACCATATACTTGGCATTCACAACTGGTTAGTACCACTTAACTTAATTAGCTAACCAATTATACCCTGGGTGAACACGGAGCGTGGAGCCCCTAGCAGGAGAAGGGAATTGAACACGGAATTCCTGCGTTCAAAGTGCAAATGACAGTAATACCAGAGAAACTAAGAATATTATTCATTGTTAGTAAGTACGACAAAACATCGGTAGAAATAAGTAACCAACCATGCGAACAAGAGGAAATTGAGCTGGTTCTTTTATTTATTTTACTATACGTTTCCATGAGTTTTCAAAACAGTTTTGAAAACGGTTTTGGTATTTAAAACCCTCATGGAAACGGTGATTTCAAAACGTTTTGAGTTCAAGGTCACAACAGGAAATTTTTGGTTTTGTATTGAAACTGCTTTGGACAAAATAGCATAGAAACAGGTATTGAATTGAAAACAGAATTGAGACATGAGCAGTAGGTATGATGAGGAGAGATATTATAACCTGACTTAACTATATAACTAGTCTGGGAGTTTATAGTTTTCAAAATTGTTGAGAAAACTGTTTTTGAAACTCCTCATGGAAACACTTTTGGTTTGAAACCAAAACAGTTTTGAAAACTCCTCATGGAAACACTTTTGGTTTGAAACCAAAACAGTTTTAAAACTCCTCATGGAAACACTTTTGGTTTGAAACCAAAACAGTTTTGAAAACTCGTGGAAACGCAGTAAATATCATTTAAAATTATTAATTGTCTAAATATAACAACTTTTTACCTTCCTAGATCCAAAAAAAAAAATATATTTATTAAAGGTTAGGTTACTGAAGCAGATGTAATCTCCTAAAACATTTTCTTCTTCAAACTGATAGCTTACGAATTGAGAAATTATTTTTAATAAATTCGAAGAAAAAAAAGAAAGAAGATTGTTAACTAATTAGAATTATACGATAAAACTAATTTATTTTTATTACTCAAGATGTAATTAAAAAACTTTTTGAAGAGTCTAAGAAGAAAAAGAAACTTGTTCTAAAGAAAATGACAATTTTGATATGATAGTTTTTCGTGTCTCTATTTTTTTTCTCAAGTTTTCTCCTCTTTTCCTCCTGAGGGAATTTATGTGAAAACTTTTCAATTATTAGCGAAAAGTTTTCGCTGAAAAGTTTACTTTTTAAAAACATCTTGGAGTTTTGTGATAATAATAAAATAGAATATTAAAGAAAACCTTTTACCAGTAATAATCTTTGGGTTAAAAAAAAAAGGTAAAAATTAGTTATTAACAGCTTTTAAAATCTATTTTTAGCTCTATCACAATATTTTTTATAAACCACGTAAAATTTGAGGAATTGGTGAATTCTAGTAAACTTTGTGCGATAAAAAACATTTAAAAGTTTGTAGACGAAGAATATGTTGGGGTATTGACTCTTAAAGGGGTTCGTCTTAATGATACCTGATATAATAAACCACATCACAATTTATTAGGTTTGTTCCAACCAAGCAGTAAAACACGGAATCGTCACGGGCATGCGCAATGGATAAAACCTGTTAGAATCCGACCTGGGAATGTGTTTCGTACTATCATCCTAACTGCTCCAATCCACATATGGATCGTTTGCGAACCGTTTACCATAGGTTTGTTCCAACCGTGCATTGTACCGTCCGTGGGAAATGTTACCGGCATGCGCAGTAGATAAAAGCCGTTCCAAGCTGACTTGGGACAGTGTTTCGTACCGTACACAAAACTGTTCCAACCCCGGCAGGGATCGTTTGCGAACCGTTCACTGTACGGTCCCAACGATCCTCTGACAATACCATGTACTGGTTTGTATGACATGCGCAGTTATGTCAATAATTACAAATATCAAGAGGAAAGTTTCCTAATGTTAGGTTTCCTTAATGTTTTTAATACAGTGCGAATAATAGTCCTAAACTCGTTCCAACCTGACATGATTTTATTACAGTACAGTGTTAGCGCATGCGTATAAAACCTGTCCTAAACGATTCCCGAACGATCCGCGGGACGATACAAAGGACGGTACAAATAGCGGGGTTGGAACAAACCTCATATATAGGTCCAAACAATCCTTAGACAATCCCAAGTACTAGTTTGTATGACATGCGCAGTAATGTCAATCGCCAAACATGTCAACAGAAAGGTTCCCTGACTGTTATAGGTTTCTAGAATGTCTTTAAAGGCGGGTTTACAGTCAGTAGGATCACGGCTAGATAGGTAATAGATAATAGGTTTCTTCCAACACCCCTATTTGTACTGTCCTTTCTATCGTCCCGCGGATCGTTCAAGAATCGTTTGGACAGGCTTTATGAGCATGCGCTAACATTTGATTGAAGGTGGTTAGAGGTGGTTGAAGGTGATTAGAGGTGGTTGAAGGTGATTAGAGGTGGTTAGAAGTGGTTTAAAGTTGTTGCAGATGGTTAAAGGGGGTTAGAGGTGGTTGGAGGTGGTTAGAACTGGTTTAAAGGGGTTAGAGGTGGTTTGAGGTTATTGGAGGTGGTTAGAACTGGTTTAAAGGGTTTAGAGGTAGTCAAAATGGTTAGAGGTGGTTCGTGGTGAATGCAGGTGTTTACAGGGGATTAGAGGTGGTTGCAGATGGTTACAGGGGGTTAGAGGTGGTTTGAGGTGGTTAGAGGTTGTTGGAGATGGTTAGAACTGGTTTAAAGGGGTTAGAGGTAGTCAAAATGGTTAGAGGTGGTTCGAGGTGAATGCCGGCGGTTACAGGGGATTAGAGGTGGTTTGAGGTGGTTGCAGATGGTTAGAGGTGATTAGAAATGGATTAAAGTTGTTGCAGATGATTACAGGGGTTTAGAGGTGGTTTAGAGGGTGGGAGGTTGTTGGAGGTGGTTAGAACTGGTTTAGAGGTGGTTAGAGCCATTCTAACCATCTCTAATCACTTCAAACCAACTCAAATCATCTCGAACCACCTGTAATCAATTCAAAAAATTTGTAATTTTATTTTGCAAAAAAAAAATAGATTTTTGTACCGAAAAAAGCTAGGAGAGAGCGGAACGAATGTTTAGAACCATATACAGATGCGTTCTACAGGGTAACTGGTGCCCTGACCACGTTCCCGGAACGTGAAACGCTACATAAACTCAAAATGGAGTGAAGGATTCGCAGTTTTGGAGAAAACATCAGCTATTCAGAAGTGTCCGTCAAGTTTTACTGTAAATTAAATTAAAATGTAATAATTATGTATTTAAAGGCAGAAGATGGGTAGACCCTCCACCCTTATTATCCACCATGCCCACAATTATAATTAGCCAATAATTAAATTTTGATCTTTTTTCTTTCTCTTTCTTTTGTAATGTCAATTTAATTAAAAATTTGAAAAAAGGAAAACGTTTAATGAATTGTTCAAAATTAAATTAATTAGTGTGTTTACTTCCTTTTTTTCCTCTCATGTTGTAATTTTTATTCTACAATTGTTTTTTAAGGAGGGGAGAGGGGGGAATAACGAGGGCAGGGTGAAATAAGCAAAAGAAATTTCCTTGTAGCGTTTGTTGACTTCTATGCGAGAAGATTTTTGGACGTCTCGAGTGCTTTTAATTTTTCGACTTCGGTTCAAAGACCATCTCAGTCTCACTCTTTTCACTTCACCGTAATTATACACCCCCTTACCCCCTGCCTACCCCCTCCCTCGAACTCTTCTTACCCAAGTCTAGCTGTTGACGTAATTGAATAATTGCTACTTGAACATTTATATTAAGGAACGAGAAATTACTTTTCACTTATCCCCTCCACCTTCTTACTTCTCTCTTCTGGACGAAGAGGGGAGGGGGGGGGGGGGGCAGCATTTCAATAACTTTTTTTAAAAAAGAAAAAAAAAGGTTTATACAAATTGTTGTAAAGCTTTTCAAATTTGATATTTTTAGTTGCTCTTAAAAAAAATAGCCAATTAGTGTGACACATAGCTTCCTCGCATCCTATTACGTATACTTTAATGTTTTTTTACGCATTTAAAACAAATTTATTTAATTTTCCCTCGCTTTTTTTTAGACGGTTGAAATTAATCTGGGGCTATCTGCGGACTACTTTCGACAAATCCAAATTTCATAAAATCAGATAAGTACTTTTGAAGATATAGGTGTAAATAAATGTATGTTTGTGCGCATGAGGAAGAGAAACAAATGGGCACAGAAGATTGAAAGTTATATAGGACCAAAAATGGGCTAATTATGACCTATCATACAAATTTCATTAAAATCGGACGTGTAGTTTTTAAGATATACTGACTCGCAAAAATTAAGCGACCGACAGACAGACACGGAACCAAAAATGTTCCCTGCTGTCTGAAACAGATCTCTGTCTCGGAATTTTTGACATCGGATACATATAATATTTTTGTTGTTCAGAACAATCTTATAGCTTATTAAATAAATCAATAGTAAAAAAAATATTTATAAAAACAAGCTATTATTCGTATTCGTATTCTTCACAGCAAACCCATATGATATGGGCGTACTTAAAACATAATTAGTCCGCCATCTTGGATTTAGAATGACGTCACTTAGCTAACCATATATTGTCATTCAAACTAAACGTGTATGCAAAATTTCAATTCAATCGGTTAAGGATAACTGCTTGAAAATTCAGTTAAAAGATTTAACCCGAACATACATACATACAAACATTGCAAGTTAAATAAAAGCTTGTAATAAAATAGACTAAATTTTAGATTTTGATATATATTTTATCTACGATTGATACGAAATATAAACATTATATCTTTGTTTAGATGCGTAGAAAGTGATTATTTACGTACTTGTATTCATTGCGCATGCGCGTCTCATAGTTCTGAATAATTCCTCTTCTTTACCGCACTAGAGCGGTAAAGAAGAGGAATTCTTCAGCTTTACGCACGATTAGTGAGTTTGTTTACCTTTAACAAAACTAATTTGGTGTTCTTTTATTAAAGTAACTGTTTATATCGAGTTTTTAGTGAAAAACAATGAGTGAATCAAGTGACTTTGACGAAAATGTGGAGAATAATAATCCTCCAGATATAATTAATTCGGCAAAAAATACAAATAATGAATTAATTCCATCTTTATCAAGAGAGAGATACGAACTTACATACAGCAAGTTTATTTGTTTCTGTATTTATTATTTAAATCTAACAATCGTAGATAAAGTACGGTACGCAACTCGTGCGAAAACGGCATTTTGCATTGCTCGTGTGGTTTTACCACCCTCGCTCGGGTGCAAACTCCACACTCGCATGCAAAATGCTACTTTCCGCACTCGACGCATAATGTACTATTAAAATAACCTGCCAATAGGTGTGGCACATACCTTCTTCACATCTTATCACGTATTTTATTAATGTTATGCTTTTACAACCCCCTTTTTTTAAATCTGTCAAAATCGTTTAGTTTTTTTACACGAATAAAAGTACTAATTTAGCAATCTTTAATGTGAGCAGAAGGTTGAAATTAATTTGGGGCTATCTGCGGTCTACTTTCGACAAACTATTCAAACTTCATAAAAATCAGGTAAGACTCTACTTCTACTTTTGAAGATATAGGTGTAAATAAATGTATGTTTTTGCGTATGTGGAAGAGAAACATATGGGCGCAGAAGGTTGAAACTTATATGGGATCAACAATGGGCTAATTATGACCTACCATACAAATTTCAATAAAATCAGACGAGTAGTTTATAAGATAGTTGTTAGAGTAATCTGAGTAGTTAGACCTTAAAATCAGTAATTACGATTACAATAATTTCTCTCTATATAATCTCCGTATCTTTCCTCTAACCACCTCTAACCACCTCTAACCACCTCTAACCGAGAAATTAAAAACTAGAAAAGCAGCCATCGACCTTATGAAATAGAAATATCGATGGAGCTTAAAAAAATAGGTCAAGATTTGATAAAAATACTAAGGGCACACGAACATTAAACATTAGGCTTCCCGAAAACTACCCCTAATGTTCAAATAATAATATAATAACTCCCTTATTACATTTTGCTATTTTGAAATTCAGACAGGGCCGTTTCTAGGTGTTTTGCCGCCCTAGGCGAGAATTTAAAAATACCGCCCCCCCCCCTAATTCTCCAGTCTTGAAAAATTAATGCATCAAATATTTAAGAACTTTTAACAATAAACAATAAAACAAATCTATCATTAAACAAGCTCTGTTCATAATATTTTACTTCATTTACAAATAAAATGTAGGTATATGATTTTTTGCAATCTTTTTTAGTTTTATGAGCTACAATATATCCAAAGAAAATCCCCACTGTATAACGGCTGGTCCTAAAATTTTGAAATAATTCATGGTAATACCTTATGGTGGGGCGATGAAAATTTCCTGAAAAAATGTAATTTACCTTGTGGTTATTACCTATAAAAAACATTGTGACCGCCCGGGGGATCGTACTTGGGACCCCTGAGGTCAAAGAAAAAAATCATCATAACGGGTATGCTTAATCATCATCGAAACCCTAAAAAGTTCCTGGACGCAAGTACTCCCCTGTGATTTTTTTATTTAATATTTTAAAGAGTAAATTACATTAATGTAAAACACTTTTTTTCAAAAAGTCAATTTTCCACAAGTGTAATAAGAAGTAATCGTGTTATAAGAATAGAAATTTGATTTGATTTACCAAGTTTTCACTTTCATTGTGCATTTCTTTTTATCTGCAGTTCCTCAGCCGATTACAATACCACCGAAAATCTTTTTATGCGAGAATTCATGGACAAACATTTTATTAGAATAGAATAGACGGAACTCCCCCTGTAAAAATTAATTTGATATTTTACATTAATAAAAGTATCAATTTGGTTGAATATAATAACGAAGACGGTTGAAAGTGCCCTGGGGTTATTTGCGGGTGACTTTCGACACACCATACAAATTTGTTCGCAAAATTTTGGAAAGACAGACTCGAACCATGAATTTTCCTGGTGTGTGCAACGGATTTCTGTATTGGAATTTTTTAAATCGGAGACATGAAAAGTGTTCGTTCTTCAGAACGATCAAATAGCTTCAGTTAATTCGGTAAGATCGGAAGCAACAATGATTCAAACATTAAAATAATTTATTTTGTACTTTTTATATAATAAAAAATTTACACCGTGGAGAGCTTGGAAAATTTACTTAGAAAAGACAGTGCAAAAAAAAACACACTGCCCAAATATACGTGAGTAAATCCTGTTTATAATTTTCTTCTGTTTCGGTTTCTTCACTTTCATGGTGGCCCCCTTAAAATTCGGTTTAAGGGCCGGCATTTTAACCTATTTGTTAAGTTCACATTATTACATTTACTTTTACCCAACAAATTGAGAATTTGTTTCTTGAGAAAAAGGCCGGTAATTTTGTAAATACCGGGTTTATGTTTATAATTACCTATGTGTTTATGACAGTGCAATAAACATTTAAATCAAATACCTATGATAGTACCGAGCTTGATATTTTTATTGATAAGGAGATAAAAATTCAATAATTAAGGGAAGGGTAGAAAAGGTATCAGCTATAAATAAAGGGAGGAGAAATTTGTAAGAATAGAAAAGAGTTAGAAAATAAATAAATAGATGGTATGAAAGGTAATATAAGGGGGAGGGGGGTTAGGAGAGAAAGAGAAATACATATATTACAACAAAGACAATGGACAGAGATGGATGTAGATATGACTAGTTAAGTTTAAGGAACAGATTTTCTTATCTAGTAAAGCTAATTCATATTCACATCAGATTAGATAAAATAACCTTAACAAAACTGTAATAAAGTAATTCTTTTCGTCTAGTCATCCTACATTTTATATTATTATTTCTACTCAAATAATTGTTTTATTTATCTATCTACATAATATACATTATTCATGCAAAAAAATCTATTATTTCTATTCATAATAACATCTCTTCTTTTTTTATCCTACTTTTTAAAATTTTTTCGCCGTTTAATTGCAAATAATTTTTTGCCGCCCCCTAAATTTTGCCGCCCTAGGCGGCCGCCTAGTCTTGCCTAATGGTAGAAACGGCCCTGAATTCAGAATAGCTAACAGTAAAATTTGGAACATCAATGAGACATTGAGAAAAAAATACTTCAGTAAAAGTTTTATGAAAGAGAAATAACACTAAATTAAATTAGAGTTATCAATTATCTTATTATTACAAATAAAAACACAAAAAAATGTTATATAAAATTGCTTTTATTGTCGTATTCAAAGGTCAATCATACACTAAACAGATGTTTTTTAAAAAAATCACGCGGCGTCTAAAATCTAACTCAATGACCTGATAGCATAATTAGACAATCGTATGTTCAGTTTACACGCCTCTTTCACGATTTTTTTCTTCAATTTAACAGAATAATTAATTAAAAAACATTACGAAACGGAAACGACATTGACCTTCTATTGAATACATTACAATAATTTTTATTCTAACGAAAAATAAATAATTTGGAAAATGGCAACACTGCTTCTTTTAAGATAACAAACCCCGCTAAATTTGAATTTCTTTATCATATTATGTTGAGTATTCAAGTTCTAAATAAGTTCACTTCTTCTGATTATATTTTATATTATAACTTCAATTCTTTTTTGATTATTTTGTCGCTTGTTTAACGAATCTTCTACTATATTACTATACTGAATAATCGTTTTAATTATTGTAAAATTTGTCCTTGATTACAAAAGCAATTCCGCTTAAGGTTATTTACGGGGTCAAGCTGTTTTTGTATCTCAGTTAACTAGTCTTCAAGTGGACCTTGTATTTGAGTTTTTTCGATGTCGAAATCGTTCTTTGTGAAAGTTGTAGACTGATCTCATTTTTTGTTGTTAAGAATTGTAAAATAATTATTTGAAATAGGTGTGTTTCGGATCCGCCCTTTTATACATTTTGAATATTATTCGAGAGAATTTCAAAGACTTCGATAGAGTTACAATGGCAGCTACGTAAGTTTTATTTTATTTAAATTATGTATATGAGAAAATTTTAATTCATTGTTCAAACCTTTGGTTCTCTACATTATAGATTATATATCTACGCATTTATTCTTAATTATATTTCTGATTACACCCTACGTATCAATGTGTAATACTTCAATCTAACTTTGACATTTTTGTACTATTCTAAAAATTGGTCGAAGAATTATGTGCCATTGTCTAAGAGTTTAATAGAATTGGGAACAGAGTTGAATCTTTCTTATAAAGTTCATAAGAGTTAGAAAATGGGGGATTTCTTGTACAGAATTGTGTTAATTTTGTAGAATTTCATTAGACTAAGAAGCAGAAAGTTTGATCTTTCTAAAAGACTAGATCAGGGGCGTTTCTTGTAAAGAATAAGGCTAGGCGCATACACTCGATTTTACTGCGGCTAAACTATTGAGTCGCAATCGACGAACTTCTCGATTTCTCTTCGACTAAACTGTTTAGTTGTTGAGAGTGCGCATACAATCAATCTGTTTCTAATGAGATCTCCCAACATTTGTGTCCTAAAAAATTAAAAATAGAATCTTGTTCTGTAAACAGATCATATAAATTTATTTCTTCTTACTCTTTATTAGTATGTTGTAGTTCAGTTTCGAGAAGAATATTATTAACTTTATCATAATATTAATGTATTATATTTTTTAAAAACATTATTATTATAAAATTATTGGACACGAAATATGTCCTCGCTAAGCCATTTTTTTTTTTTTTTTTTTTGCATCCAATTCTGCCCAGCCAATAGCCACTTCCAAGCATAACTACTCCCACAGTTTTTTTTTAAAATTAATATCTGAACACATTTTTAGAGAATTTAAGTATATGGCCTATTCTATATAGGTACTCTCAATGAAATACTCCATACCATTAATAAGTCCGGTCATTTTAGAGAGCGCCCTACTCATAACTTTCGAGTCCTTACGTTAAAACAAAACGGAAGTGTCGCCGATCAACTGTTTAGTTGAGTGTGTGCGCACTTCAATACACAGCAATGTACATAGTGCTTCGACCGATAGTTGTTCAACTAAATAGTCAAAAGACGATCTATGAAGTTTTATGATTTTTTAATTGCGCAGCTATTGTATAGATTGTATGCAAACTCCCATAAGGTCCAATAGCTTTTTGACCTACAACTAAATAGTCGAGCGATTAAAAATTGTATGTATGCGCCCAGCCTAATGTTATTTTTCATCGTATTTCATTAGTCTAAGAAGTAGAAAGTTTGATCTTTCTAAAAGAGTTGACTAGATCAGGGGCATTTCTTGTAAAGAATAATGTTACTTTTTGTAGTATTTCATTAGACTAAGAAGCAGTAAGTTAGATTTTTCTAAAGGAGTTGACTAGATCAGGGGCATTTCTTGTAAATAATAATATTACTGTTTGTAGGATTTCATTAGGCTAAGAATTAGAAAGTTAGATCTTTCTATAAGATTTCATGTGTCGGCTAAACTATTGAATGTTGGGCCCCTTCTGATAAGTGTTACCTTTCAAGGGATATTTCTTTGTCCAAAAGTTATTTAGACAAATGAATAGTATCTCTCCAATGTATAGAAGTGAATCGTATCCTTTATGTAGTGTAAAAGGAATTTTATTTTCCAGCTTATAGAAATGATAATATCCCTTAGTCTAACAATAGATATCAAGCAGGAGCTCCATGTTCTACAGTTTTACTGATAAATATTTTTCAAGTCAGGTAAATGGAGAATAATTCTTGTCTTGGTATAATTTCAATTTGATTAAGAACTGTGTTTATCTCCAATGTGTGATAGTGGCTCATCATGAAGGTGTAGTTCAATAACCAAACAACGTCTTCATACAAAATGATTATAATTGGAACAATTACCAGTATCATCTGTTCTTAAGCCTAGTCCACACCAGTAGACACGTTGCGAGACATTTCTGTAGACGGTCTCATAGACCGTCTACATAAATGTCTCGCAACGTGTCTATAGACATTTTCTGAGACCGTCGGTCTAGGTCTAGCGTCCACACTTGTAGACACGTTGCGCAACATGCCGTTGCACCATGTCTACCATTTAGAATGGAAAACCATAGACATGCGATTTTTGGTCTAGCATCGAGACCGTAGACGCTGTTTGTCTAGCCGATGTCTATAGACAAATCGCTAGACATGTCTCTGAGACCAAAATCGCGCAACATGTCTACTAGTGTGGACAAGGCTTAACGCAGCCTTCTTCAGATAATCTAATGGTTACTAAATGTACAAGTTACTTGCACTTCCAAAGTCATTTAGTAACCTCTAGATTAAGTGATAAAGACTGCTCAAGAGCAGACGAAACCATTCAATTGTTACAATTACAATTTTTGTGTGTGAAGACGTTATTTGGTTATTGAACTACACCATTATCATTATGAGCCGCTATCACACATGGAGAAAAAAACAGTTGGGGATCTTAAAAAGTTGTGAAATTTCTGATACTAATTCTGATGAAATTTCTGGGATTGATTAGACCAAGGAACAGAAAGTTTGTTCTTCTAAAAATATTAATATATAATGTAAAATTTCTTTGGAGAATTCTTTTTCTTTATCAAGAAGTCCATTAGACCATGGAATAAAAATTTGGCATTTTTTAAAAAAGATTTGTATCCTCTGTCAATTATTGCCGCACTTATCTTCTTCATGTTCTGTCACCAGACAAATGGTCACATAAGTATAAAATAATGAGTACTTCATTAGATTGTTACTCCCCTATCTTTTTTAGAATATAAATGGATGTAATTATTTAAACATTTCACTGTCTAAATAACTATTAAGACAAAGGGATGTTTAGTCCAATGTACCTTGGGACAGAGGAATATCACACTTCTGTTTTTTATAAGGGGAGTAACAGTCTAAAGAAGAACGTTTCGTACACCTTCATTAGGTTGTTACTCCCTTCTATTTATTATACGAGAAGTAACAGTCTAATAATGTATAATGAAGATTTAAAAAATATAATTTCAGCGACTTGACACACCAATGTACCACTGAAGTGATTATGTGATGAATAGTAAGCATGCAAATCAAAGTGCTGGAATCAAGTGATCTCAACCATGATTTATAGATGGTCAAGCAGAAGTCACCGCTTTTGTTTTTATGTTCACGGTTGCTCTAAACCCTAATTTATTTTTATTTATACTAAGTAATGTTTTTTATTAAGTTGCAACTTAATTTTTTTGCAGAGCGGATATTGGTCTGATTGGTCTGGCTGTTATGGGTCAGAATTTAATTCTGAACATGAACGATAATGGTTTTGTCGTCTGTGCATTTAATAGAACTGTCGAAAAAGTTGACGCTTTCCTTAATAATGAAGCTAAGGGTAAGATAAACATCTATTATTTTATAATGGCTAAATTATCCTAAATACAACTATTATATGAATGGTTTTTACCTATTTTTTTTTTTAATATAATGAAGCAAGTAAGTATATTAAACCTCCAATTATTCGGATATTTGATAATCCAGATCTGCTAGAAAGTGATGTAGCTTATTAAAACACGATTAACTGGATATTAGATTATCCAGATCTGCTAGAAAGCGATGTACCTTATTAAAATATGATTTATCTGGATAATCAAATATCCAGATCTGCTAGAAAGCGATGTAACTTATTAAAACACGAATATCTGAATATTTGATTATCCAGATCTGTTAGAAAGCGATGTAACTTATTAAAACACGAATATCTGGATATTTGATTATCCAGATCTGCTAGAAAGCGATGTAACTTATTAAAACACGAATATCTGGATATTTGATTATCCAGATCTGCTAGAAAGCGATGTACCTTATTAAAACATGAATATCTGGATATTTGATTATCCAGATCTGTTAGAAAGCGATGTAACTTATTAAAACACGAATATCTGGATATTTGATTATCCAGATCTGCTATAAAGCGATGTACCTTATTAAAATATGATTTATCTGGATATTTGATTATCCAGATCTGCTAGAAAACGATGTAACTTATTAAAACACGAAAATCTGGATATTTGATTATCCAGATCTGCTAGAAAACGATGTAACTTATTAAAACACGAAAATCTGGATATTTGATTATCCAGATTAGCAGAAAGCGATGTAGCTTATCAAAATATATTTATCTGGATATTTGATTATCCAGATCTGCTGGGAAGCGATGTAGCTTATGAAAACTCAATTATCTGGATATTTGATTATCCAAACTGACCTAGGTCCCAACTAGTTCAAAGAAATTGAGTTTTATTTAATCAATTCAATTGATTTCATTACTTTTTTTTATAATAATGTACAAACATTATACGTTCTACCTTCAAAATAAGCCATTGGATATAGGATAGTTTAATATGTATTAAATATGATGCATTAATTGCTGCTAAATGGTATGGAAGCGAGCTATTGCATCCCCAATAGTGAAATTTGCCCCCCCCCCCCCCCAAGGGTGAGATGTATTATGTGTAATTATATCGATATTTAGAATTTTTATGTTGAAACAGCCATTAATAGGTTTTAAATTTTTTTCAGGTACAAAAGTTATTGGAGCACATTCATTGGAAGAGTTTGTATCGAAAATTAAGAAACCCAGGAAAATAATGCTGCTTGTTAAAGGTAAATCAAAAATTGATGTATGTGAAATTTAAATTAAAATATCTTTTTTGTTAATGACCACTTTACACTTATTACGTTTCTTCAAAACAGTTTTGAAAACTGTTTTGATTTCAAACCGAAAGTGTTTCCATGAGGAGTTTTTAAAACAGTTTTCAAAACAATTTAGAAAACTATAAACTCTAAACTAAAACTTGTTATAGTTAAGTCACGTTATCATATCTCTGCTCATCATATCTACTGCGCATGTCTCAATTCTATTCTCAATTCAATACCCGTTTTCATGCTGTTTTTTCTAAAATAGTTTCAATACCAAAACCAAAAATTTACTGATGTGACCTTGAACTCAAAACATTTTGTAATCACTGTTTCCATGAGGGTTTTGAATACCAAAAACAGTTTTCAAAATGGTTTTGAAAATTCATGGAATTGTAGTAACAAGGTGATTTTGATTTACTCTTTTTGACTTAAATCACTTGATCTGGTGATGAAAGTTTTATTTTAAAGGAAACAAAAACAAACAAACAAACAAAAAAAAAAAAAAACACAAACAAGTGAAGTAGAACCTTTTCTTTGTAAAATTAGCCTAAAACACCTACCTATTCTTACATAAATTGCTAAAATAGACCACTGTGTTGTAAATATGAATACGATGTAAGGAAAGTTTGCCAGGTGCAGGTTATAAAAACTATCTCTTTGAATGTAAACTAACCTTCTAAGTTCCGAGTATATCGTTCTAATCATTTATATAAATTGTGTAACTTAAAGACTGATAAAAAGTGTAATGAAACACAATGTCACTGTGAATTTACATAGGATATACAGTTTTATTTTGATAGGAAAAAACTCATTGTCGTTCTATTATTTCTAATAAATTTAAGCCAGCTTTACACGATCCAAGTATACTTGTTCCAAGACAGTTTGATCAAATCTATTTGGTCCAAGTGTTTGTGAAACTTTGAAGTAAGGTTTACATGATCCAAGTATACTTGTTCCAAGACAGTTTGATCAAATCTATTTGGTCCAAGTGTTTGTGAAACTTTGAAGTAAGGTTTACATGATCCAAGTATACTTGTTCCAAGACAGTTTGATCAAATCTATTTGGTCCAAGTGTTTGTGAAACTTTGAAGTAAGGTTTACACGATCCAAGTATACTTGGTCCAAGCAGTGGAACTTTGATACACTATAAAGTAGAGGTTAAGATAGATTGTGTGAAATATTGTTCCCTCCAGAACTTTCCAGTTAAATTGTACCTATTAAGTTTTAAAACAGTGTTGATATTATCACCCTCTAGCTAACAAAACCCAGCACAACCTCACATCTTTGTCATTTTTTGACAGCTTGTTCTTATAATTTGTCAGGCGGCGCCATTTTTGTTTTCATCAAAGTTTACTTTGATCAAAAAAAGTTGGAGCCCGTCCAACTTATCTTGGATGTCCAAGTTGACTTTGATACCCTGTTTACACGATCCAAGTAGCGTCAAAGTAGAGTCAAAAGTGACTTGGTTCAAGTATACTTGGGTCATGTAAATGGGGCTTTATTTTTTGACAACTTATATTTTGATTAATTTTCATTTCAGCACCAGATTGTACTAACTTTGGTAATACTCGGGACTTCTGGTAATAAATGAAGCTAAGATAACAGTTTTTACAGAGTGCATTCACTTTTTGATTGACCTTTAGCTAAAACCCACTTTTTTAATATTGTACATCTATGTTTAGCTGGGAGCGGTGTTGACGAGTTCGTTGCTAAGTTGGTACCTCTGCTCTCTCCCGGTGATGTAATCATAGACGGTGGTAACAGTGAGTTTGGTGATTCTGAAAGACGAGTGGCTGAACTTTCAGCTAAGGGTTTGCTGTATGTTGGAAGTGGTGTGAGCGGTGGAGAGGAGGGTGCTAGGAGAGGTCCTTCTCTGATGCCTGGTGGCAACCCTGCTGCTTGGCCACACATCAGACCTATCTTTCAGGTAATTTACAGATAAATTATTCAGGTAATTTGCTAGATAAATACTTTGACTTATATCAATATTTAATGTGTCATCAAATTCAGGAATGAACCTATGTGGCGGGTTTAACTAATACCAAATGAGATTAAACGATTTAAAAATTAATCTTTTAATATATGATATTAAACCCACCCGCAAAATCAACACTATAAAATTTCCCTACAAAAAAAAAAAAAAAAAAAAAAAAAAAAAAAAAAAAAAAAAAAAAAAAAAAAATGTCTCTTCATCAAGATATGTCAGTTTCAATATGTTAAACATTTTTAATTTTGGGTGGGTTTGATATAATACTATATACAATGGCGTAATAGTATGATATCAAACCTACCCATGTTTTTATTTCCTACATTCTTAATGAATCGTTTATATATAACTTGTTGTAAGAAATAAAACACTGTAATTATAAAATATAAGTTTATTGCCTCTACCACAGTTTTAATTTAATACAAATCAGACCGGTTTCAGCCTCTAAAATATAACAGTTCATAAAAATATAAAACAAATTATAATTATTATTAACTACGGGAAACAGACAGAGAAAAATAGACTACAGCGCGGGGATTTGAACCACCAGTTGGTTAGAGCACTATACTGGAAATATAGAGGCCGGTGGTTCAAATCCCCGCGCTGGAGTCTATTTTTCTCTGTCTGTTTCCCGTAGTTAATAATAATTATAATTTGATTTAAATTAAAATTTAATCGTTCCGTAGTATGAATACTTCCAAAATCGTAAAATATGAATTTCTAATTGATTGTACGAGGTACAGGTACTAATTGGGTACTTTATAATTATAAGCGTTATTTCTCGGTCTAGTTCTTTGTCATTAATGTTGACTTCTCAGACTTGTGGAAAAATTGAAAGCTTTAAATTCGGGTCAAGGTATCATTAACGTCAGAGAAATTCATTCTCCTGCGTAGCTTAGTTGGTTAGAGTGCTATTCTGGAAATATAGAGGCCGGTGGTTCAAATCCCCGTGCTGGAGTCTATTTTTCTCTGTCTGTTTCCCGTAGTTAATAATAATTATAATTTGATTTAAATTAAAATTTAATCGTTCCGTAGTATGAATACTACCAAAATCGTAAAATATGAGAAATATAAAAGTATGACGGCTATGTTCAGTGACTTATATTTCTAGACTGACGAGAAGGTAAGGTGGCATGGGTTTAGGACATAAGGTCGGGTGGGGAATTCGTGGAGTAATGGGTGTGAGGGGTTTACAATCGTATTTAGAGCTAGGGCAAGACAACCTCTAGGTCTAGGTGTGTAAAGCAAGTATGTACTAAAAAATTACAGGTATGAAAAATTACTACACTTAAGTTTGGATTCTAGTAAACTTGTATAACTAAAGTATAGTCATTTCTTCATACCTGTAATTTTTTAGTAGGTACATACTTGCTTTACACACCTAGACCCAGAGCTTGGCTTGCCCTAGCTCTTAATCCGATTGCAACCCTTCACACTCGCTCCTCCACGAATCCCACAAATTCCCCACCCAACCTTATGTCCTAAACCCTTGCCCAGTGGCGGTGCTAGGCCTGTGCAGGCAGTGTGTCACATGGGGCCCTGTGCTGCAATAGGAACGTGTGTAAAAAGAACCTCCTCCAGACCCCCGGTTTAGGGCCCTGCAATATCAGTTCGCACAATGCCCCGCAATGGCTAGTGCCGCTACTGCTCTTGCCACCTTACCTTCTCTTCAGTCTAGAAATGTAAGACACTGAAGATAGCCGTCATACTTTTATATTTTTATAAACTGGTATATTTTAGTATTTTAGAGGCTGAAACTGGTCTGTTTTGTAATAAATTAAAATTGTGGTATAGACCAATAAACTTATACATAATATTTCATAATTACAGTGTATTATTTATTTCAACAAGTGATATAAACGATTCATTATGTTTGATTACGACAAAATCTCAGTCAATACAACAAATTTTTCTACGCTCTTATTCAGGATTTTACAAGGGCTTATTATATTCATTCAAATGCTATTGTAATTTTTATTTTTGAGAGTTTATGATTTCAATAGTGTTTAATTATTATGACAAGAGAGGTTGGTCAGAAAGTAACACAACAATATTGTCACCACAATTTTTTTTTTTAATAAAACTCACAAACGTGTTTCATCATCACCTTTAGTATGCGTGTTAACTTAGTAAGAGTGAATTCTGTACTAAGCTAACTATTTTACAAACTTTTATGACAAACTAACAGTATAAGGTGGAGGTAGAATAGGGCTCTGTGGGTAGAAGGATTACGGAAGGAACAAGGTAAGGGATATGGAGTTGAGATCCAAGGCGGAACCCAGTAAAGGTATGGTTTAAGTAAACATTTTTGTTTTTTCAACTGCTTATAGCTAAACAATAATTCCTTATATTACTATTACAAAAATACCTTACAACTACCAGAAATTATTTTAAAAAAATACATATTTTATTATTTTTACAAGAGCAGAGTTGTTAAGATTTTAGTTGATTAGATTTTTCATTAAAACAGGCTATATTTTGTGTCTTGGATAGCTTTTTGAATTTCTAAGTTACTAAGAGGTCCAATTTCCTATTTTCTTTTTGGAGTGTAGAAGTTCATAATTATCAACATAAAATATATGATCGGTTTCTAGAACATGGTTGGCAAATCTAGATACGTTAAAATGTTTTTTTGATGTCTGTCATTCGATATTTTCTGCCAAGATTTATAGTGCAGTGCGTCAAAACAACTAATTTATTAAGTGTTTAATTACTTCTAATTTTTTTTAAATTTAATATATTTTGATATTCATCGCAGGCGATATCAGCGAAGGCGGACGGTGAGCCATGCTGTGATTGGGTGGGAGAAGGTGGAGCAGGTCACTTTGTCAAGATGGTGCATAATGGAATTGAATACGGAGACATGCAACTTATCTGTGAAGCTTATCACTTGATGAAATCTACTCTAAACATGAAACCTGATGAAATGAGCAAGGTCAGTTCAAATACATATCACTAGTTTTGAATTAGTGGTGGCGAACCTTTTAAGCTGGGTGCTTAAAAATTTGTTAATAACCTAGCTTTCATCTTCAAGAGCTGTGCCACATCTAGAATACCCCTAATTTGGCATTGAAATTCTAGTAATCATTATATATTTTTACTTTTCCTCACTACTAATAGTAGGAAAAGTATTGTTTTCACCAAAATTTTTTTTTTCGAGATTTCAACGGAATTATCCGTTTTAGATGTTTTTAAGACCTCTTGAGTGGTTTTCAGCATGACGTATGTATGTGTGTGTGTGTGTGTGTGTGTGTGTGTGTATGCGTGTTATCATCGTAGCGCCCAAGGTATTTAACCTAGAGAGTTGAAACTTGGCAGAAAAATCAGTCCTTACCTGTAGTGGTGCCGCCCGGAAAATCAACTTTTTCCGCTATCTTGAACCCAGTTTGCTGAGTCAGCAAACAAAATCGTAATAAATCGAAAATGGTCCTGACCGAGTTAAATTTGGCTCTAATGTACCTTCTGTATGACAAACAAGCCCACTAAATTTCATTTTGATTTTGGCCGCCATTTTGAAGTTATAAATTTTTGAATTTTTAAACTTTGATGGTTAATAATACTGAAAGTATAAATAGGTTTTTGACATATAGCATATCGTTAGAACCGGAAAAAATTAAGGAACAAATATAAAAAAACCTATGAAATTCCATTAATTAGTTTAAAATTTATAAGTGAATATAATTATTTATTAGTGCGATAATTTTGATGACGTCAAAGTTTGTTTACATCTGTCAAAATACCGCCAAACTTCAAATAATAAAATAAAATATAGGTATTAAAAATAAGGTTTTTTTAGAGAATGATAATAAATCAGTTTGTTCAGAACGGTCACCCATCCAAGTACTGACCACGTCCAATGCTGCTTCCCACTTTAGTGGCCTCTGAAGTGAGGAAAAGTTCTGAGGTACCCCATACCCGATTTTTTATTTATTTATTTACAAAGGTTTAAATTTCTCATATTTAGAGAGTGCTTACTCTCATCTACTTAGAAGAAAGTATTTACAATCTTTTTGTAGAGAATTTAGAAAGTATTGTGATACATTTTGATGATATGTTAATGGATTTACAGATTTGGATGTCCGCTGAGTCAAAAAAGAGGTTTTTAACAAATGGCTGATGTCTGTAGTCTGTCTGTACAGACACCTGGAGCATAAACTACTGGGCCGATTTTGATGAAATTTGGCATACATGTTCAGAAAAATCATACCCCGAGGCTTAATTGATAAATGAATTTTAGCTCTAAATTTGGGGGTTTATTTCCCCAAAAAGCACTCTGAATAAAAGATTATTTATCAAAAAATGTTAAGACAATTTTGACTGAACAATTCTAAAATGTAGTCCACCAAAATTCAAATCTATAAATCGTTTTCCCTTTAGAATAACATAGTTCGCCTTTGTTTTCTCTGGAAAAATCTAGTTACTTAGTAAATAGCTGTAAATGCAAAATAAGAGGTGGTGTTCCATTTACCGACGGGGAAAAGTTATTTTATGGTAAATTTTGATAATATGTTCAATATTAATTGTGGCTAGGAACTCTCGAAGCAACTAAAAAATGGAAAACACTGTACCAAGTAATTATGTACTTAAATGTGAGAAAGTTTAAAAATTAGTTTTATTGGATGGATTATTTGCTGCTGAATTTCATTTTTACTTTTTCGTATAAAGAGAAAGTATTGTGATGGCAAGAAAATTCAATTTTGATATTTTTATGGATTTACATGTTTTGAGGTCCCCCTGAGGCCAAAAAGTGGTTTTAAAAAATGTCTGTCTGTGCAGACGAAAAAAAAAAAAAAAATCTAAAATATAGTCTATTTAAATACAAATTTAACGATATAAACTGATTTCCCAAAAAAAAAAATCTTGTTCCTGAGAAAATAGCTATGCTCACCCACCCTACCAATAAGAACAACAATATTCATTATTATTGTTTAATTCTGCTATTTTATTTTGGTCTGACTATTCTTTACCTGGTATTAAATTTGGTCTGAGTTGTCTCGGACCGATTTTTCGATATATCTTGAATTGAAGTTTGGTATTTCGTACACTTCAAGCCGAATGAGTAAACTTTTGTTTCTCCCAAAATGTCTTAATGTGTCACCTCTGACATGAGTGTCATAGGTTGGCCATCACTAATTTAGAGTCAAATTTATTGATATAAGAGAGTTAGCTATGCTCACCTACCCTACCGATAAGGATAGCAATATTCATCATTATTGTTTAATCCTGCTATTTTATTTTTCAAGCAATACATGATGAATGTCTAAGATGAAACCACATTTATGTTTAGGTGTTTGCTGATTGGAACAAAGGAGAATTGGACTCATTTTTAATTGAAATTACTCGAGACATTCTGGAGTTTAAGGATACTGATGGTATAACAATTTCATATTACTACCTCTCTTTCCCCCCCCCCCTTAAAAAAACATATCTGGGGGCTTGTATGAATCCAATACTGTATTAATACCAGACACCCGAATTCTTCACACATGAGTGAAGTGTTGATCTGTAAACCATGTCTTCAAAATTCTGGTTGTGTTGAGGTGGGTTATTTTTTTAATTTTCTATTTTTCTCAAACCACCATGAGTGTTTGCTTGTTCAAACATTTTGTAAGGATAATGGTCTTTGTGGATTTTTTTACTTTTCCTCACTACCTCTAGTAGGAAATGTATTGTTTTCACCCAAACTTTTTTTTTCGAGATTTCAACGGAATTATCAGTTTTGGGTGCTTTTAAAACCTCCTGAGTGGTTTTCAGCATGACGTCTGTATGTATGTGTGTGTGCATGTTATCATCGGAGCGCCCCAGGTATTTAACCTAGAGAGTTGAAAATTGGCAGAAAAATCAGTCCTTACCTGTAGTAGTGCCGCAAAAAAACTTTTTCCACCATCTTGAACTTGCTAAGTCAGCAAAAATTGTAAAAAATAAAAAAATGGTCTTGATCGTGTTGAAATTTGGCACAAATGTACCTCTCTATAAGAAAAACAAGCCCACCAAATTTCATTTTGATATTGGCCGACATTTTGAAGTTATCAATTTTAGAGTTTTGAAACTTTGACGGTTAATAATTCCGAAAGTATAAATACGTTTTTGACATATAGTATATCGTTGGGACAGGAAAAAAAATATAACATTATATAGACACATTAACATTATATAGATGTTTTAATATAGAATTTACTGTCTCATTTTTAAACTTTTTTTTGTTTTTTTTGTTAACCAGGTGAATTTTTGGTTGAGAAAATCAGGGATAGTGCTGGACAGAAAGGTACTGGAAAGTGGACGGCTATCGCTGCGTTGAACTATGGTGTTCCAGTAACGCTTATTGGAGAAAGTGTCTTTGCTAGGTATGTTAATCAATTTCATTTTAAAAATTATTATGATAAGAAATGTGATAAACCTGTAGTTGGCACTTTTTTAGTCTGTTACTCCCCTTATAAAAAACAGGAGGGAGTAACAATCTAAAAAAGGTGTAGGGAATGTTCTTCTTTAAACTGTTACTCCCCTTATAAAAATAGAAGTGTGATATTCCTTTGTCCCAAAGTTCATTGGACTAAACATCCCTCTGTCTTGTAATAGTTATTTAGTCAGTCATTTATATTCTAAAAAAATAGGGGAGTAACAATCTAAAGGAGTACTGAAATTTCTTCTTTCTCCCAGCCCCAAAACATATTTTTATTGTATGTGTGTTTTGTTTGTTGCTTAGGTGCTTATCATCAATGCTGGATGAGAGAGTGACAGCTTCTAAAGTTCTTAGTGGTCCAAGCAGCACCACTTACAAAGGAAATAAGACTGAATTCCTTGAATATATTAGACAGGTAATACTAAATATGAACTTGCAACAGTATCTTTCTGAGCCATACATATACTAGGCATCGCGTGGCTCTATCATTGAAGCGAGCGTATAGTAATAAATATGTATTGAATATTGAAAAAAAAGATTATTGTGAATCATGATGAGTTGATAGATAATGGGTCTGGTAGTAGTGCAGCGGCTAGTAGTAAGGGGAACCACCCCGCATTCTTACTATTCCACTAACCACACATCTCTATTTCAATATTTATAATTTGTATCTCTTTGCTACAAACAAACTACTGCATGTATCAAATTGAAATTTTGCATGCCTGTTTCAATTGTGCATTAGATGGTGTCTATGAAGTTTTATTAAAATTGTTACGTTAGAACGTAAGATATGGGTAAAAAGGTTGTTTTCTCTATTTTAAACGTTTAGGCCCGCTTTAATAGTTTTAGCGATCTTTATTAATTCATAGCGGTGTCGCTGTTGGTTTTACTAAAAAATGTTATTTGAAAAAAATGTTCGTCTCATCGAATAGATGATGATAGAATCTTTTCCTGTCCTGAAATTCCAATTTAATTTTTGAACCTCTCGTTTACGCGAGCGTTGCGCGCAAACTCTTGGACGGATCACACTGTCCAACGAACTTAGCCTGAGTATTAGTAAGAGGATCATGTATACCAAATTTCAACTAAATCAGTCAACTTTTACTCAAGTTATTGTCACACGCGTGAACGTTACTGACAGACAGACAGACAGACAGACAGACCGACAGACACGGAGCATATTTCGTTGAATGTAGGAAGCTCGCTACGCTCGCTTCAAATACACATGACTATATATGATAAAGTAAAAAGCCATTAGCAATTTACCCTGTTAATAATACAATTAAAATATTTTTTGTGTTCTTCTTCTCTTTCAGGCGTTGTATGCATCGAAAATAGTATCATATGCTCAAGGATTCATGCTGATGAGACAAGCTGCTAAAGAATATGGATGGAAATTGAACTACGGAAGTATTGCTCTAATGTGGAGAGGTGGCTGCATTATAAGAAGGTATGCTTTATTTAACATTTTGAGAATTTTACTGTACCCAACATCAGATACCAAATAGTAGTCTATTTAACGTTCTGTTGATAGATGCTTTTGACTTGCTGACCACAATTAATCTAGGATTAAAAAATGAAATATATCTTTAGTTCAAATCCAAGCAAAAAGAGACATGTTTCCATCTGATAATTCCATCAAATATTGATAAGTCCAGAAAATAGAGTGCAAACAAGTGTCTGACTAACATTGAGATAGATTTTTGTGTATAAGTTGATCTTTTAAGTGCCTTCTAAGAATATATGGTCGGCTAAGTTCGTCTGTGGGACATAGCTTGGCAATAGGCATTTGAAAATAGCAAACCTGTGGAGAGCAGCTATGTCCTGCTCATTTTGATAATGTGATTTTCATGACCCTGAGTAAAAAAAATATAAATAAAATTATAATTATTATTAACAAAGGGAGACAGACAGAGTAAAATTGACTCCAGCGCCAGGAATTGAACCAAGGGCCTCTATATTTCCAGTATAGTGCTCTATCAACTGAGCTACACTAGAGAATAATTTCTTCTGTCAGTAATGATACTTAGTCCCGAATTAAGCTTTCAATTTTCCACAAGTCTAGAAGTCAACATTAATGACATAGAACTAGACCGAGAAGTATCGCTTATAATTATAAAGTACCCATTTAGTATCTCTACCTTGTACAATCAATTAGAAATTTCATTTTTAAGTTTTAGGTAGTATTCATACTACCTATACAGATATAATTACACATTATACATCTCAAAAAACAAAATTCAATTTTTACAAGTTATTGGTAGTATTCATACTACGGAACGTTTAAATTTTAATTTAAATCAAATTATAATTATTATTAACAAAGGGAGACAGACAGAGAAAAATAGACTCAAGCGCCGGGACTTATATAGAGGCCTGTGGGTCAAGTCCCGGCGCTGGAGTCTATTTTTCTCTGTCTGTTTCCCTTTGTTAATAATAATTATAATTTGATTTAATTAAAATTTAAACTTTCCGTAGTATGAATACTACCTAAAACTTATAAAAGTAAAAAAAAAATAGTTTTTAGACCAAAACCAAAAATCAAGTTGTTGTTAATTGATAGGTTAGTTATTCAAATTTAACTCCAAATCAAAGTGGTCACCTATCAAGTGGCAAACTAACATCAACTTGAATTTTGGTCTACTAACTAATTTTGTACTCAGGATCATGAAAATCACATTGTCCACCAAAATTGACATGACCACTCTCCACCAATTTTTTTTTTTTTTCAAATGCCTATTGCCAATTTATGTCCCACAAACGAACTTAGCCGACCACATATTCTTAAAAGGCACTTAATGACTAACTTATACACAAAATTCTATCTTAGTGTTAGTCAGACACTTTTTTGCGTGCTATCTCCTGGACTATTATGTAAAGAAACAAGAAATCTACTAGTGAACATGCTTACAAATAAACAAGTTAATATAATAACTTACAAATTTAGTCAACTAGCAAACAGTAAATCTACTAACTATCTAATTTAATATTTGTTTCTGTTTGTTTTAGCGTGTTCTTAGGTGAGATTAGAAGAGCGTACGATCGTAATGTTGATCTCAATAGTTTATTACTTGATAAGTTCTTCAGTGAAGCACTGTCAAGGTGCCAGGATGGTTGGAGAAGAGTAGTAGCTGAAGCAGCGCTGCTAGGAGTACCAACTCCTGCATTCTCTACTGCTTTAGCTTTCTATGATGGTTACAGGGCTCAAAGACTACCGGCTAACTTACTACAGGCAAGTATTCATTGTAATATATCAATTTCGATGCTTTGTTAGAGATTTCGTGAATCCTGACATTTTTTAACCCGTTACAGGGATCAATTTTAAGAGAGTTAAGATCAGTTGCAAATGACTCTCATCGTGATCTCTTGAGAATTGACCCCTGTAATGGGTATGAATTGTCGGGATTAAAATAATCTTTGGCCAAATAAACCTATGCTACAGAGGAATAACATAATTTTTCTCTTCAAGTAAATTGAAACTGGCTTATTAAACAAAGCAGTTTTTAGCCTTTATAAAGCCATCCTCTGTGCCGATGGAAGAACGAATTGAGTTACATTAACCCTGGAGTGCTAATGGTAATTGGATGACTGGTGTTACTAAACCTTCGTCGATTCGACTAACCTAGGTTTAAACATGTTTTTTTGGGTTGAAACTGCATTTTTACTAACAGAAAACTGTTGAGAACTCATTATTAAATTTTTGAAATGAGATATATGAACATTTGATGAAAAATCAACAGGAACATAAGAATACATCGATGGTGTTGCGCCAAAAGGGCCAATCTGCATTTTCTATTTGAATTCTAAAACTTGAAAAGCCATAATGAAAAATTGATATTTGAATGCCTTATTTATATTTTTATTCATTTAAAATATACTTGGATACCTAATTAATAAGTCAAATTAACCAAATTTATTTTATTAATTATGAATAAAAAAAACAAACGTGATATTAGTTGTAGATTGGCCCTTGTGGATTTTTTCAGATTGGCCCTTTTGGCGCAACACCATCGACATCTGAAATTAAGTGAACATTTATGCACCAGGCCCTATGCCACAGGTCACAAGCCCTAGGCCCTATGCTAAATGATCCAGGCCCAAGGCTAATTACCCTAGGCCTATTGCCCTTTATCCTAGGCCCATCGCCCCTTATCCTAGGTCCATTGCCTCAGGCCATAGGCCTATTTGACGACCAATTAGTTACCTATGATTATTCTAAATGTTAGTCAAATCGACGAAGTAGCTTTGACGGGAATTTACCAGAAAACGAGTGTATGCTCAAAAGGACTTCTACCGCTACACTAGCAGGTGTGTTACCAACCAGTACAAGCACTGCAGAAGGATGGGGTACTCATCACCATCACATATGAGCATGGAAGGTTAAGGCTCAAACTGTGCTTGTCGATTCGTCTACCATTAGCTTTGCTGGATTAATAAAAAAAATATTAGTGAGAGGTGAGTCTATTCCATGTCAGAGATCAACGAAGACTAGAGATCGACCGACATGAAATTGACTCACCTCTCTCTAATCAATTTTTTATTAATGTAACTCAATTTATTCCTAAATCGGCACTGATGATGGCCTTCATAAGGCCATCATTAGTAAAAGCTGCTTTGTTTAATAAACCAGTTTCAATTTACCTGTAGAGAGAGAGTTATTCCTATAAGACAGTGTTTCCCAAACTTTTAACATCTGTGTACCCTTTCTATAATTTTCGTAACACAAAGTACCCCTCGTTAAAAAAAAAATCCATTTCTATTTTGGTTGCCTTTAATTATTTAATTCTATTTTTTCTAATTGTGTCAATCGGGGTATTGTTCTTAAAAAAAATGAAATAATATAAATATAAACTATGTACTTTCTTTCTATAAAACGGTTATAATTCGTTCCCGCTTATATTGGAACATTTTCAACCCTTTAGGTTTAATCCTTTTAAACACTTTCTATGTGTGAAATATTTACATATTATTACTATTAAAAAGTAATTTGTCCAAAACTAAAACCAAGGAGTTAGGTCTAATAATGTGAGTCACTTCACTCACTGGGATTTGTCCCACGACTCTATAGTCGTCATGGAACAAATCTAACAATAAATAGGATGAATAAAAAAATAAAAAGAATATAACAATATATATATATTTTTTTAGTACATAAACGAGAACAAATATCCAATTGAAGAACAAAATTAACAGGGAACCAAATTATGATGACTCGTTGCCTCAACATAAACAATTTTATCCTTTTCAGGATAGAACTGACGGCACAGTCAGTGCCCGGTGCAGCGCGTACCCCCACCAAACTCTTCCCGTACCCCCAGGGGTACGCGTACCACACTTTGGGAAACACTGCTATAAGATAAACTAAATAGACGCTCCTATATCTAACACCTAAGCTATTTTGGCGTTATGTATGCAAACCAATTAATACACTAGTTTTCTAGTGTGAACCACTAGTATAATAATAATATAATTATTATTATATTATTATAATAATAATAATATAATTATAATAATAATATAATAGTATAATAATAATATAATAGTATAATAATAATATAATTATTATTATACTAGTGTGAACCACTAGTATAATAATAATTATATTATTATAATGTTGTAGTCAACTGTTAGTATAAATGCTTACAAGTAGTATTGGTTTAAGAAGGGGTAAAAGAGTATTTCAGATAAATTTAATTTAATATTAATTTTTAATTTATTTTTTAGGCTCAAAGAGACTATTTTGGTGCTCATACTTATGAATTACTTTCATCCCCTGGTAAATTCCATCATACGAACTGGACCGGTAGAGGTGGCAACGTTTCAGCTTCTACATACCAGGCTTAAACAATACTGTACAAACTGATGGCTACTCTCTACAAAATATATCATTTTTCAAAATAACTGAATTTTAAATCATATTAAAGGTCGGCCAAGAAGTGAATGGCACTCAGGAAAAACTGTAAACTTAGCTTCGTTTATAATCAGAAAGTCCCGAGTATTGCAACTCTTTACCGCTATTTGTTAGATTATTTCTATAAAATTCTGTTCTTAAGCCGCGTTTAAACATTCCAAGTATACTTGGACCAAGTCAGTTTTGACTCTACTTGGATCGTGTAATCAGGGTATCATAGTCAACTTGGACATCCAAGTTGTGTTGGACGGGTTCCAACTTTTTTTGATCAAAGTAGACTTTGATGTCTAAACAAAAATGCGCCCGCTTGACAAATTATCAGAATGATCTGTCATAAAGTGACAAAGGTGTGAGGTTATGCTAGGTTTTGTTTACTAGAAGGTTATATATCACCACTGTTTTAAAACTTAATAAGTATAATTTAACTGGAAAGTTTTTGAGGAGAAAAAATTTCGCACAATCTATCTTAACCTCTACTTTATAGTGTGTCAAAGTTCCACTAATTGGACAAAGTATACTGGGATTGTGTAAACCATACTTCAAAGTTCCACAAACACTTGGACCAAGTGGATTTGATCAAAGTTACTTGATCCAAGTATACTTGTATCGTGTAAACCTTACTTTAAAGTTCCACAAACACTTGGACCAAGTGGATTTGATCAAAGTTACTTGGACCAAGTATACTTGGATCATGTAAACCTTACTTTAAAGTTCCACAAACACTTGGAACAAGTGGATTTGATCAAAGTTACTTGGACCAAGTATACTTGGATCGTGTAAACCATACTTCAAAGTTCCACAAACATTTGGACCAAGTGGATTTGATCAAAGTTACTTGGACCAAGTATACTTGGATCGTGTAAACCATACTTCAAAGTTCCACAAACATTTGGACCAAGTGGATTTGATCAAAGTTACTTGGACCAAGTATACTTGGATTGTGTAAACCATACTTCAAAGTTCCTCAGACACTTGGACCAAGTGGATTTGATCAAAGTTACTTGGACCAAGTATACTTGGATCGTGTAAACCATACTTCAAAGTTCCACAAACACTTGGACCAAGTGGATTTGATCAAAGTTACTTGGACCAAGTATACTTGGATCGTGTAAACCATACTTCAAAGTTCCACAAACACTTGGACCAAGTGGATTTGATCAAAGTTACTTGATCCAAGTATACTTGTATCGTGTAAACCTTACTTTAAAGTTCCACAAACACTTGGACCAAGTGGATTTGATCAAAGTTACTTGGATCAAGTATACTTGGATCGTGTAAACCATACTTCAAAGTTCCACAAACACTTGGACCAAGTGGATTTGATCAAAGTTACTTGATCCAAGTATACTTGTATCGTGTAAACCTTACTTTAAAGTTCCACAAACACTTGGACCAAGTGGATTTGATCAAAGTTACTTGGACCAAGTATACTTGGATCGTGTAAACCATACTTCAAAGTTCCACAAACACTTGGACCAAGTGGATTTGATCAAAGTTACTTGGACCAAGTATACTTGGATCGTGTAAACCATACTTCAAAGTTCCACAAACACTTGGACCAAGTGGATTTGATCAAAGTTACTTGATCCAAGTATACTTGTATCGTGTAAACCTTACTTTAAAGTTCCACAAACACTTGGACCAAGTGGATTTGATCAAAGTTACTTGGATCAAGTATACTTGGATCGTGTAAACCATACTTCAAAGTTCCACAAACACTTGGACCAAGTGGATTTGATCAAAGTTACTTGATCCAAGTATACTTGTATCGTGTAAACCTTACTTTAAAGTTCCACAAACACTTCGACCAAGTGGATTTGATCAAAGTTACTTGGACCAAGTGTACTTGGATCGGTAAACCAGGCTTTATTATTTTTAATACCACTTTATTATTTTTAACACCATTATTTGTTTGATTAAATCTATAAAAATTCTGTTTTTATTAAATTTTTATGAATTTATATAAATATGGACGAATAAATTTAATTTAATATAAAAATGTTATTGCATTTATACTAAAAGACTTCATTCTATATTTTTGTTTTTATTTGTATACTAGATTTTTTTTTTTTTTTAATTATTATTTTCATAATTTTTATTTTTACTATGTCTCATTTAATTTTATTATACAGGGTGTCTCAAAAAATGTACTCACTCGTTTACGAATCCCTTGGTGCGTATTATCTGGACAATAATGTTCATCAATTTGAACATTTGCTGAACATGATTCTTTAATTAAATTTGTCTTCTGCATTGAAAGCTATTCCATTTCACTCACTATGTTCATAAATCATATTTTTCTCTTCATTCGAAGTGTGAGTACATTTTTTTGAGACATCCTGCATTATCTGAATGCAATATTTTTTATATTATATTTATTAACTTTAAAAATAAATAAATATGTATATGAAAGTAAATGATTACATTTTTAATCCTTTTTTAAATCTTCTTTCATAAATTTATTTTAAAATTTTCTTTTTATAAATTTTTAATTTCTTTTAAAATTTTATTTCTTTTTCTTTAAAAAAAATCTATAAATTGTTATTTTTATAAGAATTGTTACAAATAAAGAATTAACTTCTTAAAAATAAATTGTTTTATGATTCATTCATTCTATTATACGAGGGTCGATAAAATATAAAGGGTCCTTCCCAACCAACCACTCCTGCAGTCCCAACTATCCTTATCCATGTATGAGATATTTAATCGACCTTTGTACTTCTCTATCTCTCACACCATGATGTTACAGCGCATAATGACAGAGTCTACAACAGCTCTATGCACGATTATTGTTCTGGGAACATGCATAAGTCCACCAATACCAACTAGTATATGAGGAGCTTAGTATCAAAGACGGACAAGAGCACATTTCAAAATTTTACAGGAGAGCCGAAAAACTGTAGCTCAAATTCTACAGGTGCTAGAGCAATGATTATTTTTTCTGTAGATTCTTAATAGACTCAAAACTAGTTAGAAGTACTGAAAACGTGAATTTATTTGATATTTTAGCTGCTAAATGGAGTTGTCCGCTTTTGAATCAAAAACAAGGTTTTGTCCGTTTTTGAAGCAAAATGACGTTGAAAATAATGGTTAGAATAATAATATTGGAAACATATTTTTTTTTCACGTTTTTCATTTTCAGAGTTCTTAGGGGGTAGTGCCCCCCAAATTTAGAGCTAAAATTGATTTCTCGAATTCCCCTCAAGGTATCATTTTTCTAAACATGTATGACAAAATGTTAGGAGTAGGTATTCAGATGCTAAAGCCCGCAGTGCATCATAGGAACGAGTATTAGTAAAATGCAGCCTCCTGATTGGCTGTTTGAAGCAAAACGTGTGTTGACTTGTCTGTATTTGAAACAAAACTACAAATATTATTGCATTTTTACTTTACCCCTTTTCTCGTCGTTTTTGATGCAAATGGATAGCAGAATCTGATGTAGCAGGCAAAAATCTATAAGAAACAATCGATAAGTGAAACTCGGAAAAAATGTCGAATGTCCGTCTTTGATACTAGGCTCCTCATAATAGTTGTTTAAGGATGGATTGTTGCACCCTAGATTATCATTATGGATTAGAAAAAGAAAAAAAATGTTAAGTAAAAAGTGTAAAATCCTTTATTTCAATATTAACATAAAAAATTTGTTAATAAATAACATAATTATAAAAAGAAGTACTATTAATGAAAATATTGCCAAAACATGACAAAAGAAAACACAAGAAATTAAACATCAATAAATTTTATCTTTTAAGAATGTTTTAGAATGGTGAATTGTCATTGATTGATATTTTAATACGTCAAATACATACAGTGTCTTGCTGCACATTATTCTATATTTTAATACAAAAAAGATTAAGTACTATCAGACAATTGTGCTTCAAATGGGGAACAAAAAAAAAAAAAAAAATAATAATAATAATAATAGTCCAGGAGATAGCGTGCAAAAAAGTGTCTGACTAACATTTTGTTAACATTGAATTTTGTATACAAGTCAATCTTTTAGCGCTTTTTAAGAATATGTGGTCGGCTAAGTTCGTCTGCGGGACATAGCTTGGCAATAGACATTTGAGAAAAACAAACCGGTGGAGAGCAGCCGTGTCTCACCAATTATGATGGACAATGTGATTTTCATGATCCTGAGTACAGAATTAGTTAGAAGACCAAAAATCAAGTCGATGTTATTTTCACACTTGATAGGCTAGTTAGTCAAATATTACTAAAAATCAACGTGGTCACCTACAGTTTGTCAAGGGACAAACTAACATCAACTTGATTTCCGGTCTACTAACTAATTCTGTACTAAGGATCATGAAAATCACATTGTCCACCATAATTGGTGAGACACGGCCGCTCTCCACCGGTTTGTTTTTTTCAAACGCCTATTGCTAAGCTATGTCCCGCAGACGAACTTAGCCGACCACATATTCTTAAAAGGCGCTAAAAGATTGACTTGTATACAAAATTCTAGCTTGATGTTAGTCAGACACTTTTTTGCACGCTATCTCCTGGACTATAATTATAGTAATTTTTGTGAGTAATGACTTTAAAAAACTTCATCAGAAAAATAAAAGTTAAGTAGAGATGTGAATTAAAAAATGAAGTTAAAAATAAAAATTACATTTTAGAAACAGTTTTGATACCTAAAATTGAGAAACATTTTTCCATGACTTTAGCAGTCGCTTCGCATAGTAATAATCGTCCCATGTTAATTTTCACGATTTCACCGCTGGGATTCTTTTCGATGCAATAGCACGAATCGTAGAATTCTGTAAACGTTGTAGCGACTTCGTACAAATATTCACATAAATGATGAAGTAATAGATCTTGAGTTATCTTGTTTAATACATCGTTGAATCTTAGTAGGACTTTAGCTAATTTCAACTCTTTTTCATGATCTAATGTTAAAACATTTTTTTTCGCACTCGAGTTTAATTGTTCTTCGGTTACTCCTGCGTTTCGAGCGATAGAACGGATTCGTGTCAAAGCGTAAAGTAAGTAAACAGCTGTGTTACCTTTATCTTCGAGCATTTTATCGAATGAAAATACGTAATCGTTAATACGATTGTGGGAAAGATCGGCGTATTTAATACAACCGAATGCAACCGCTTCTTTAGCTAAAGATAACTCTTCGGGTGTTAATACGTTGTGGCGATTTTTCTCTTTTAATTTATCTTCGGCCCTTTTAACACCTTCTTCTAAAAGATCGTTAAGTCTAATCGTCTCACCGGAACGTGTTTTAAATTTCTTCTTATCTTCGCCTAAGACAACACCGAAAGCAACGTGATCGGTACGTATCTTCTTAGGATTGTAAATACCGAGACGTTCCGCACAACTATAAAGAACTTTAAAATGTGTAGCTTGTCCTGCGTCAGTAACTATGATAATCCACGATGCTTTATCTTCTTCGATACGATATTTAACAGCCGCTAAATCGGAAGTATCGTACGTAAATCCTCCGTCCGATTTGACAATGGTCATCGGTATTAATCCTTCTTCGACACCGAATAAAACCTTCCTACCATCGTCCTCTTCGAGAACACCTTTACTATTTAAATCTTTTACCAAATTTTCCATCATCTTTTGATAAAACGATTCTCCCCGTTCTGTTATCACAACATCCAACTTATCATATATAAGTTGAAACTCTTTACGACTGACTTCACAAATTAAATTCCAAGCTTTAATATAATCGGGTTCGAAACTCTGTAATTTAACGACGCATTCATAAGCTCTTTTCTTAAATTCGGCGTCTTCATCGAATCTTTTTTTGGATTGTTTATAAAAACTTTGTAAATCTGATATAGGTGGTGATTCTTTAACGAAATTGGGGAATTCGTCTTGTAAATGTGCTATAAGCATGCCGAATTGAGTACCCCAATCACCGACATGATTTATCCTGATAACATCATGTCCCATAAACTCCAATAATCGTGCTATACTATCGCCGATAATTGTCGAACGTAAATGCCCTACATGCATCTCCTTGGCTATATTAGGCGATGAAAAATCAATAAGAACCCTTTTCTTCTCTTTATTAAAAGGTGGTTCGACACCCTTAATCAATAAATTTGTCAATCTTTTCTCGCAAAGTTTAGGACTCAACCAAATATTGACAAAACCGTTTTTAACAGGTTCGACTTTATCGATAACTTCATTTTCAGGGATGTTCTCGACTATTTTATTAGCGACATCAAACGGTGATATATTAACACCGGATTTTTTCATGTCTCTAGCGATAGTCATTGCAGAGTTACATTGAAAATCACCGAACATAGGCCTTGTTGACGGCATAATTACAGTACCGTAGTCGGAAACGTCGGGAAAAGCATTTTTTAAAGCCATTCTAAAGATATTAGAAACGATTTCAAACAAACCGGCGTTTTCAGGCATTTTAAACTTAGATTTAACATTATCACCTTTGATTTTCTTGGTTTTTTTCTTCTCTTCTTCAACTGCCGACTGTAAAATTTCAAGACGGTGCTTTAATTTGACATTTTTCACAACGTTCGGATCGTTACTTGTCACGGAATGAGACGAATCTTCGTTTAAAACATCAGCTTTCAGTTGATTAACCCGTTTTTGTAACTCGATAACAATATTTTTAGATTCTTCGACACTTTTAACTAACTCTTCGATGGTTGTCATCGTTAATTAAATTCAATACCTACTAATATATAATTAAATAAGAACAGTACAACGTGTAATTACGAAAAAAAGTAATAAAATATGTTATTAGTATCTATCTAATCTAACAAATACACGCGTAATGATTATAACCTGAATAATAAACCATAATTAAACCTTTATTAAAAAAGCAGGTTTGTCAAAAAATAATATATCGTGCTAACTCAAAAATATTTCTTATCGTAGATCTTTGCATGCTTATATTTTCAGTTTTTGGGGGTAGTGCCTCCAAATTTGCTGCTACAATTAATTTTTAGCCAGAGATACGAGATACTGTTATATATTACTTATCACTGGTTATAGCTATGGATTGTCGCGCCATCAAAATATTTTTTCTCAATTTGTACACGCTTCTTATATGAGAAAGTAAATAATAATAAAACTCAAAACTCACGCACAGTGCACAGCACAGACAACCCTGTTTTATTATGTTTATGTCAAACTAACCCACAATACAAAAAGTTTACAAACCACATATTAAATTAATCTGGGTTGGTGACTTAAAGTTTAAAAGTAAATAATAAGCAAATTCAAAACAAGCATTTAATTTATTATTATGAGAAAGTGGTAATTACTTAAAAGAAAGTTTAAATATATTTATTAAAGTCGTTCTACTTTAAATTAAAGTGTGAAAATTAAACAGAACGGTATAACTTTTTGTGTTTAGTGATTACCTATTCTTTTATGAATTCACTATGTCAAAATGACTTTTGTAAGTATCAATATTGTCGATGAAATTAATAAATAAATAAAGAAAAGGAATTGATCTATTATATCTATTGGTCTATTTTGGAAATTTCTATCTATTGATCTATCTATCATCTACCTTATTAGGTACTTATTAATTTATTAGTTGCAGTACCTATCTGAGATCATTTGAGTTGATCTACATATCTTGATAATACTTAAATACAATTCTATTTATGAACTTAAAGTTTATTCCAACACCTCTGTTTGTACCGTCTTTTAAATCGTCACACAAATCTTCGAGAATCGTTTAGAACAGGTTTTGGTAAATCTGCAGTTATCCACCAATCTAGAAGAAATGTTAAATAGCTGACAATTTGTTTTAAAAGGTATTGGTACCATCTTGAATCAAGATCGTGGATGGTGAAAATATTTCTTAACAAGCTAATACTGGCTTAATAAAAGCTAATAAAAGGAACTTATCTACAAAATGGTCTAGACATTTTGTGATAAGTCAGTCAGTCACTGGTATTTGTATTCTATATGTACATCGTACCCTCAGAATTCAAATGACAATTTTGATAGTAGATTTTGAGGAGGTCTATCTAGACCCATAATTTAAAGTAAAGCTGTAACTCTAGCTTTTTATTTATCATATTTTGCATGAAAGAGGTGTAGTTCAATAAGCCAACAACGTCCGCACTTTTTTACTTTTGCACCCCCTTGTTTCTAAACAATAGTCTGTCCTACAAAAGACATTGAGACTCCTGTGGCAGTTTTATATTTAATATTCCTTTATCTTAATAGTTGATTAGACTAAGGGATATGATCACAATTATATACACAAGTGTGATATTCCTTTGTCCCAATGTGCATTGGACTTATCCCTTCGTCTGCATAGTAATTTAGACTACAGTCTGACTCATGAAAGAAGACGTGCGTTGACAGCGCGGGAAAGTTTGACACATTGCGGGGAGAGCCAATGAGAGCTCGAGATTTTGGCGGGCAATAGGTTGAGCCAACTAGGTAAAAATAAAAATCCCTAGTGGAGGGGCGCGGCCCTCGGGATGACCGTTTAAAAAGGGTTCCTAACCTCCACCCCTCGTACATTTTCCTTCTCCTTGTTGTTTATTTATCATTGTGTTGAAGAAAAAAGAACTCTTAGAAGAAATATTAAAATATATTCGAGATAAGATGTGAAAATATATAGACAACAATAGTTAAAAAGATCGCGATTTGGTACGAGGAACATAACCTTCTTTTGTTTACAAACAAGTTAACTTCAGTCTTTCTTAGGTCTATAGGGTATTAATAATAATTTTTATTGCTACTCCATGTCTGGCTATATTTCACCTCCTTTGAGGCATCCTCAGGCCTAAAAGAAGATTTTAAATTTATTTATCTACATCATCATTCACATTAACAAATATTTTCATAAACACTTTGTATTATTACTTCTATCCACCATAATTTAACAAATAATTTTGTGACTTAACTTATACCATAATTATATATATATCGCTATACACTAACCTTTATTCAATCCTTCTGTTATATTAAAAAATATACATTTTCCTTTGAAAAACTAACTACCAGTTATTCAACCGTGCGTCGTGCGTCTACCTACAATTACATTAATTTGTCTGTTAAAATTTTTTAATATTGAACTATAATTTAAAAAGTATTTACCTTCTCATTTATTCCAATTTATCTTCTAAAACATGGTAACTTACACTTTTCCTCATTTCATGATCAACTGCCCCACCCTCACCCACAGATCTAGTGGCTTTATTTTTACCCTCACATAGGTTGGCCAATCTGAGTGTCATCTGATTTCCCGCGCTGTCAACGCACGTCTTCTTTCATGAGTCAGACTGTAAGGAATATAATACTACTCTGCATATGTTCCTTTGTCTCAATAACTATTAACACAAAGGGATATAGGGGGGTGCTAAAGTAAAAAAGGACTACTGGATTATTAACTACTGACAAGGTAAAAAAAACACATACCCTGTGTACTTAATACTAAAAAGTATGTTGAAGTTTGTCTTAGAACAGCCGAAACGGATAAATTGTTTCAATACAATTTTTTTATATGAAGACATTGAGGTACTTCTTTAGATTGTTACTCCCGTTTTTTTTTTTTTTTAGAATATAAATGACTTTGACTAAATAACTATTAAGACAAAGGGATGTTTAGTCCAATGTAATTTGGGACAAAGGAATATCACACTTCTGTTTTTATAAGGGGAGTAATAGTCTAAAGAACATTCCGTACATCTTCTTTAGATTGTTACTCCCCTCTGTTTTTTTTATAATGGGAGTAACAATCTAAACAAGTGCCTTTAAGTTTTATCTTTAAAGTGAATAATCTCAAAAATACTAAAACTGAACTTGTAACAGCATCCTAGTTAAAGTGTGATATATAGATGAAGTTTCTTACAATGTCCAGAACTTGGTCATACCTCCTTGGTGTGTTGGATAAAATCTCTTAAAACAAACCCTGATGAAATAAATTTAATTATTTTATGTAAAATTTACTTAATTAGAAGTAAAATAGATCTGACAAATGTTAATGTAACTGGGTGTCTAAATTCTGCGTGCATAGTATTATGCAAAATTTTAATTCATATAATTCTCTGTTAATGTATTTAATTACATTTTTTTTGTTTCAGTATAGTGACAGAAATTTGAGCTGAAAGTATTTAAAATAAAATTCCTCCTTAACTATAAGGAAATAAAGGAGGATAAAGGATTATGTCAAACAAAAATCAATTTACTGGTAGAGATGCATTTTACCGAATGAAATATCTACATCAGATTGCCGATATGTGTCGTCAAAAATCAGGAGACGATTATACTAAACTTATGTTATATTATGGATCTCAATTGGTTTCCATCGGTAAAAAGACTCAAAGTCGAATGTCACCGGAAATGAAAAGAACCATATGTAAAGTGTGTAATGCTATTTTAGTACCGGGAGACACTGAGAAAATACGATTAGTTAAGACTAAACGACAGCCTGATAAGATGAAAAGCATTTGTGTCATATGCGGTGCCAAAAAAACTTTTAATTTAAGAAAAGATTACAAATTGTGGTGTGAAAAACCTGAATCTATCGTTAAAATTATAGATACTAGAGAGAACGATAAACAAAATAACAAATTTAAAAGTAAATTTAATTCTAATGGCGAAAGTTCTAAGACAGACTTAAAATTTGATAAATGCTGTATCGATGATTTAAAAAATATCATAAATTCTAAAAAGAATACATCAGATGAAATATCGACGGAAGATTGTAGTACGTTAAACGATTTAAAAAATATTGTTAATTCTGATAAAAATAAAGCTTTAGGAACTAAATTAATAGCAAATAATACAAATGATGATTTTAAAGATAATGTAGATTGTAAAAATGATTCTTCAAATACAAAATTAACGAAAGATGAAGATTTAAAAAATATTGTCAATTCTGATGAAAAGATTGCTTTAGATCTAAATTTGACGAAGGATAGTACAATTGGTGAAATGAAGGATTTTGTTAATTCTAAAAGAAATTCTTTAGATGGAAATTTGTCGAAAACTTCTGCTGATTCTGAACAGATGGAAATAGATGAAACATTAAATGGAGTGTAAGAAACTGAAGCAAACGTATTTCTATTTTGGACTGAATATAATATATTTCATGCAAAGATCTTCATTTATAGGAGATATGATGCCTACTATTACAGTTTATATAGAAGGTTGGTATAATTATTTTATTGTTTATAAAATATTTAATATTTAAAAGTTTCGCAACATTAATGGGGCCTAAAAAGAATTTTGAGATTGAAGAATTTCATTGTCAATCAAAATTGCTGTTTCCAATTCATGAGTAGTTGGGATTAAGGAAATACTATATGAAAAAAAAAAAAAAAACTTTTTGTAAGTCCTAAAATTGTTTTTTTTCTAAAAAAAAATGTTCTTTACAGACTTTTTTATGTTCTGTTATTTTGTGGATCCTATTATACTGGGCTAATTTTTATAAAAATATGAACATAAAAAATAAAAAACATAAAAAATGGAAAAATTATATACCAAATTTAAAAATTCAAGAATTGTTTGTTGAACTCTTGTTATTATATGTTTAACGGTGCTTCTTTAGATTGTTACTCCCCTATGTTTTTTTTTTTTTTTTTTTTAATATAAATGACTGACTAAATAAATATAAAGACAAAGGGTTGTTTAGTCCAATGTACTTTGGGACAAAGGAATATCACACTTCTGTTTTTATAAGGGGAGTAACAATCTAAAGAAGAACATTCCATACACCTTCTTTAGATTGTTACTCCCTTCTGCTTTGTTTATAAGGGGAGTAACCATCTAAAGAAGTGCCTGTTCTTGATGGATTATTTAGGTGTATTTAAAAGTACCTAATCAAAATTAATTAATTTCCATCACTTTATTTGTGAAACGTTTTGACCCTTTGTGTAAGGTCATCTTCTCATCACATCTTTTCTTAAATTCAGCGTAGCATGATTGAGACTTATAATGGTTTATTTCTTAAAATTATTAAATCTTCTCCATGAGAGTTCGTCATTGTCATGTTAAACAATTTGTTATATATAGAAAATTAAGTAAAATTGTTTAACAATAAATAAAAAATATTAAAAATCAGTCAAATAAAGTAACAGTTACGACAATACAAAAACACACAAAACACGACATTAAATGAACATTACTATTCATTAAGAATATAACGATATCTATTCTAGACTACCTGAGGTAATCTAGTGTCTATAAAATAAAATTATGAAAATTAATTAATTTGGATTATTTTTAATTTCACTTAAAAAATCCATCAAGAACAAATTACTGGATTAAGGTGTTTAAGTTTAACAGCATATTTCAAATAAAAATATATGTTCAACTATAAACATAGATCAAGATCTCATGGGAATCTGATGAGTCCGCTAGTGTTGTTGTTTTTTTTTTTTTATATATATTTCTATTTTATTTTGTAATTTAATGAACTTGTAAAAAAACATTATAAATTGGCTATTAATATTTTGTTTTTATTTTGATTATTGTCATGGACAGCTGTCATTTAGAAAATAAAACATATATTAGCATTAGACTGTACTGATTTCGGTAATGCATGGGAATTCCGATGGGAACTAAGCTAAATTTAAAGTTTTTCCCGAGAGCCATCATTTCCTAGTCGGGGTTTTGGAGAATTAAATGGGAGATTATGGAATTAAAGTTCATTATCACTATGCATAAGGGAAATTTTTGTTTGTGTATTTCATACAATTATTTTTTTTCAGATGCCTATAATGGAAATTATGATGGATACTATGGTGGTTTCTGGGATTATTTGATCTTACCTTCATGTATGCTACAACCAATTTGGTGTAGTTCAAATAGGAAGCTTCTTGAAGTCTACAGTTTTTTTTTTTTTTTTTTAGTTTGTTATTTTTATTAAAGATTCGGCTAATCTGCAGTTATAAATGCAGTCTAGAATCGCTTGGCAGAACAATTTCGCTTGATTTTTACATTTAAGAGAATATATCTATTTGTCAACTCAGTTCATTTTTAAGATTTATACATTTGAAAGCTTATATCTATATAATTAATACATTTTAAGAGATGATATCCCTTTGTCTAAACAGTACATTTGAGTGAGCCCCCCCTCCAATTTTCTAACCTCTTTTCGTGGGTAGCTTGATAACAGCAGTTTTACCAAAGGTCCATTAGATCAGATTTTTTGTAATATTACCCTCTTCTCTTGAGGCATATTCAGGCCTGTTTAACTTTTTCTTTTTGTGTTCCTATGAAATATGTACACTCTCTAAGTATCTGATTCCACTACAAGAATTTTGTACAGGCGATATTTCTGACTTAAAATAACTCTTGAAAAAAACTAACTAGTCTATCTTGTAGGACTTGAACTGACACAGATAGGTATATATATATATATATATATATATATATATATATATATATATATATATATATATATATATATATATATATATATATATATATATATATTTTTTTTTTTTTTTTTTTTTTTTTTTTTTTTTTTTTTTTTTAACATCTTTTAAACATTTATACAAGTTTGTTGGGTAACATACTCTTACTAACAATTAAAACCTTGAATATACAGGTAAAAAATGAAAATTATATAAACATAATAATGAAACTAGAAACATTTTTTACTTACTTAAAGATGCTATCACGCCGGGCCTTGGGCGCATAGTGCCATAGTGAAGTTTTTCCAGTCCTTACAATTTCTGGCTAGGTCCTTAACTTGCCGCCACGTAAGGTGCTGATTCGCGAGGCTGACTTCATTGTGAAGGCTGCGACGCCAGGTGCCTCTAGGTCTCCCTCGTCTCCGACACCCTTGAGGGTTCCAGTCTAGGTCTTGCCTAGGTATATCATCAGCATCCTTACGCAGAGTATGGCCAATCCACCTCCACTTTCTCTCCCAGATCTCAATTTCAACAGGTCTTTGGTGGCATGTAAGCAACAATTCTACATTTGAAATCCATCTGTCCGGCCACCATATTTTTAGTATTCTGCGAAGGCACCTGTTAATAAAGACCTGCAATTTGTTCGTGCTTTCAGTTGAAACTAGCCATGTCTCACAGCCATATAATAGCACAGACTTAACGTTCGCATTGAAGATTCGGATTTTTGTGTTGTTTCCAAAGCATGAAGAACGCCATATATTGTTTAAAGCTGCAAAAGCTCCTCTTGCTTTTCGTATCCTCATAGCAATATCAAGCCTAGCACCTCCATCTTGAGCAATCTGACTTCCAAGGTAGGTAAATGAGTCCAAGTTCTCAAGCAGGCTTAAAAATCAATGTCAAAAAGACAAAATGTCTTAAGGTGAATGTTGCACATGAAGGGAAATTTCAATCAATGGGCCATAATATTGAGAAACTAGCAACATGCCGGGATTAAAACGTTCTTTACATTTTATAATAAAATGTAAAACATTTATTTATATAAAATGAAAATAATGTAATCCCGGTATGTTTCTAGTTTCATTATAATTTTCATTTTTTACCTGTATATTCAAGGTTTAATTGTTAGTAAGGGTATGGTACCCAACAAACTTGTATAAATGTTTTCAGACACGTCTATGCCTCGGACAGAGGTGAAATATAGTCAATTTTATACAATGATGAAAGTATAAACCTATTTTTGTTTTACAACCCTTCAACGACCCTGCACTAATACTTCACATTTCTATATGATGTGAAAGGAGAAATTACGATTTATTTTATCTGACTAAATGCATGCTTTCGTAAGGAAACAAATGTTTAACATGCCTGAAAATACTTAATGAGGAGGCAATATTGCCAAAAATAACTCAAGTATTGATATTATTATTATTTTTTTATTAAACCCTATATATAGCTCAAAGGCAACTGACTGACTATAAATAAAAAATAATAATCTGTATCAAAGTTCTATTTTTTTTTTTAAAAAAAAGACATAAGCTTTGATAATATTCATAACAATTGCAGATGATGTATCTTTTGTACTTAATGATTATAATACTGTTGGATTTTTTTTCATTTAAAGTATTAGTTATTGTCATTTGAATTTATTATCTTTTATTGATTTATTTATTCCCTTCTTTTTTCTTTGTAAGCTCTGTTTAATCATAATTTATCAATCAAATGAATAATTTATTAATTAATTCCTTTATTTAAGACTGAATTCTTGCTAATGTTTGTATTAATACATATTATATGTATTTAAAATAAATATATATAAATGTTTTTGTTGTTTGTTATTATATTTATCCTATGACTTTACTCTATTATTTTTAATTTCTCATGTGTGTCGGGATATTTTTATTATTGGGATATCTTATTATTAGGTGAATTTGTAAAAAGTGAGTGTTCTTCATGTTGAAAATGAACATGAAGTGCCAGAATAGAGTAACAATCACATGAAATAGTAAAAAGTGAGTGTTCTTCATGTTGATTTTCAACATGAAGTGCCAGAATAGAGTAACAATCACATGAAATAGTAAAAAGTGAGTGTTCTTCATGTTGAAAATCAACATGAAGTGCCAGAATAGAGTAACAATCACATGAAATAGTAAAAAGTGAGTGTTCTTCATGTTGAAAATCAACATGAAGTGCCAGAATAGAGTAACAATCACATGAAATAGTGAAAAGTGAGTGTTTCATGTTGAAAATCAACATGAAGTGCCAGAATAGAGTAACAATCACATGAAATAGTGAAAAGTGAGTCTACTTCCACATTAGAGATCATTGGTGAGACTTGGTTGATCTCAAACCTGAGGTAGAGTCATGATTGTAACTATTTTTCCTGCATTTTGGCACTGGTACCCCAAGTAGCAGGACTATGTCCCAAGGATATCTGCAGGACCAGTCACTTGGTACATTGGCACATCCAGTGGAGGGTAGAATTTTTGCTTCTGCATGTAGCCCAGTTAATAAAGGCCAAAAACAGGCTATACCCACAACTAATTAGGGGAAATCTGGATTTTTTCCTAATGATGGACCATGATAAGAGGTACATTCTCTCAAAAGTCCCCACTTCTCCCTCTTGTGCTTCCCCCCCTACCCCCTCTTAAAGTTCAAAATTTACTTATTTTTCACTTTTTACGCAAAACTGTTTATTTTTTTGAAGAGAAGTGTTATTTACAAAAATATTTCTCACATAATTCTGCACAAAAAAGGTCCTATGCATGTTTGAAGTGAGACATACCGTTTTCGAGATATTATTGATAAAAATTTCATTTTTTCGAACCATGTTGTGTTAAAAACAACACTTCTGATTTTAATAAAATTTGGATGGTAGGTCATACTTAGCCTATTGTTGATCCCATCCCATATAAATTTCAACCTTTTGCGCCCATTATTTTATCTTGCACATGCGCACAAGCATACATTTATTTAGACCTTTATCTTCAAAAGTACTCAACTGATTAATATGAAATTAAGTTAGGGCCATCTGCGGGATACTTGCAACAAACCATCTAAATTTCATATTAATCAATTAAGTACTTTTGAAGATAAAGGTCGAAATAAATGTATGTTTGTGCGCATGTGCAAGATAAAATAATAGGCACAGAAGGTTGAAATTTATATAGGATCAACAATAGGCTAAGTATGGCCTACCATCCAAATTTCACTAAAATCAGAAGTGTTGTTTTTAACATATCTTGATTAGCAAAAATAAAAAATTGGAATTTTTATCAATAATATCTCGAAAACGGTATGTCTCACTTCAAACATGCATTGGCCTTTTTTGTGCAGAATTATGTGAGAAATATTTTTGTTAATAACACTTCTCTTAAAAAAATAAACAGTTTTGCGTAAAAAGTGAAAAATAAGTAAATTTTTAATTTAAGAGGGGGTAGGGGGGGGGGGGGGGGGGGGAGAAATGGGGACTTTTGAGAGAATGTACCTCTTATCATGGTCTATCATCAGGAAAAAATCCAGATTTCCCCTAATTAGTTGCAGGTAAAAACTTTTATTAACTGGGCTAATGTCTTATGGCTGACCTGATGTCCGTCCTTCTAACATCCGTGGGACTTTCACAGAGTATCCAGTAGGATATGCAATGGACAGTTTTGGTACATATTCTGGATGCTTGAAATGTAAATTTTTAAAATTATGAAGAGTTGCGACAATAGTCATATGCAGTGCTCGATTTCTAGAAATTGAGGTACCGGAACTACATCCTTCCCTCTTTTTGCCCCCCCCCCCCCCCTGTTGTAGGGGGGTCCGGGGGTCCTCCCCCAGGAAAATTTTGAAAAATAAACGTTCAAAAACCACATTTTAAGAGTTTTAGACACAGTAGAGTCTCACTAATCCGGGTTTGACGGGACCAGACCCAGTCCGGATTACCGAAAGTCCAGATTAAACGGAATCAGTTTTAAAATGTCTATAAAACAAGTTTTAGTAGGGTAAAACTTTTAAAATCGATGTTTTTATTGTAAAAATTACTTTTATTAGTCTGTCTTTTATTATGCTTGTACAACGTAGGTCCACTATTTAAGTTAAGAGCTGTTCTGTCACCAGTCCGAATATCAAATGAATTAAAATAAAACGACAATCTATTACGCAGGTGGCAGGTATAGAAGGGACTTCCTGAGAAGAACTTACTGTGTTCCGATATGAAATTCGAGGAACGATAATCATTTCACAAAAACTTGAGACATTAGACTTGGTGAAATTTCTTGGAACTGCGTTGAGCCGCCGCTATATGTTTCAAAACCCTCTCCCCACCTCAGTCACATAAAATTGTATTTATTGAAATACACTACCTTCACAACTTCCGCCCCTTATATTTCTATGGAACCGAAACTGATTTATCGATGTTCTTACTTATTCCTAATTATTCTAAATCTGTTTATTTTTAACAAAAATACCGGGTATTCCTCGTGTTAGAACGTTGGAATATACACCTGTAAACTATACTAGGAACAATTTTATACATTTTTAATAGATAATAAAAGTATAAACTCCAATTATCTTAATTATTCATAAATCTGAACAGGCCCTGGATCCAATTTGTACATAGTTTTTGGCCCGTCCGGATTAAACGGATGTCCGGACTAGTGGGGTCCGGATAAGCGAGACTACTGTAAACCCACACTGCAATCAGGTGGGTTGGGTTTCGTGTGGAAACTTATATCATTTTAAGTAGTATTTTTTATAAACAATTTCTTGATTAGCATGCCACATGTTATAATACTCTCAATAAATAAATAGGTACTTAGGTTTATACAAAAAATTAAATCAACAAAACATTCCCTGTCTCACTCGCCCTTGGGAGTTTCGGCACAGCGTCTCTGCACAGTTCTTATTTAATACGATCCCTGCCTTAAAAAAAAATCTCTTGTTGTTTCAGGTTATCATAATTTAGTAGTATAATCTCAACAAATAGATATTTTTTGTATTTTGAAATGAAAAATATTTGCCAGTTTAATACATGATGTCCTTAATCAAATTTGTAGTCACTCATTGACAAATAAAATTTTATCAAAGGATTTTAAAAAAAAATCTTACTGCCGATAATTTTATTTTCAAATCGAGCCCTGATCATATGTATTATCAGCTTTGGCAGTTACAGTATAAATACTTACTGTTGGACCCCTATGTGAATTCTAAGATTGAATTTACAGTACTAGACATTTTATGCGACACCAATATTTATAACACCTGCGTCATTCGAACCCAGTACCTCCCGCATGTCAGTCTGATGCTCTATCCATTCAGCTAAGAGTCATTCAAATTTGGTGAAACTCAAAATGAACACTTAAACCACCATAAATATATAACTTTTTCTATATTTCAGATTGTTTCATTATAGCTTTTACTGAAACATCATCCTTTGTGTAAAGGAATCTACTTCTAAATAAATCTGTCAGCCAAAAAACAGAAGTAATAAAGTTACATAAGTAACAGAAGTCCACAGGCCACCATAAGAAGTGAGTCGCTGATTGATAAAGTTTTCTTACCTTATGGAATCGCTTATTTACGCCTTGTCCACCGATGAATTGGGTATATGGCAACTGGGTGCTGGACCATTTCTTTTTTGTTGACAAGCCAAACTTGCCATTTGCAGGAACATTGAAAAGAGATAGATAAAGTTTTGATTTTCACAGGATCGTTTAATTAAATTATTTAAAAAACAGTGGTAAAGGTGGCCACCGATAAGAGTGGGCCGTTTGGGGTGTCCACCACCCCAAACATATCGCTTTGCGGGGACGTTAAAAAGAAAACGGCCCACTCATATCGGTGGCCACGTGTACCACTGTTTTTTAAATAATTTAATTAAACGATCCTGAGAAAATCAAAACTTTATCTATCTCTTTTCAATGTTCCTGCGGAAGGGCAAGTTTGGCATGTCAACCAAAAAGAAATGGCCCAGCGCCCAGTTGCCATATACCCAATTCATCGGTGGACAAGGCATAAATAAGCGATTCCATAAGGTAAGAAAACTTTATCAATCAGCGACTCACTTCTTATGGTGGCCTGGGGACTATAACATTTTAAGAATCTATGACTATAACTAGAAAAATGATTGACGCCAATATGTTTTAAGCCAGTCTACAGCTTTACAGTATGTTCATTATGAGTTGTAACTTGAGAGTGTGGGAAAATCCGAAAAAATAGGGTGGGGAGCCAGCCAATCAGAGGTCAGGATTTTGAATTCTAGAAGGTCGGGCCAACTAGACAAATAAAAATGTTACTGGCCCCACCCCTCCCACAGACCTAGTGGCTTTATTTTTTTCTAGGAAATAGGTGAAAGGATATACAGATGTATTTCTTATAATTTACCATTTACATAAAAAGAACGTAATGCATACATATATAATAATTATTTTTTATTTATACACTTTTTTCTTTTGTTTCTTGTGTTCATTTGGTATTTTATAACAATAAATTGACCATGCTTTAAATAGAAAAAACAATGAAAATATGTGAAGAAGAAAAGAAATTAATGTAAGTAAATTAATAACAGTAATACATTATACAATAATGATGGTTTTTTTTTAAAAAAAGAAAAGAAATATAATATATATATTTAAACGCATACTTAATTAATAATTATTAAAATATTTTATATTTTTAAGCACAAATAAACAATATAAATGAAATATATCACAATAGTTAAAGAACAATAAAGAAAATATTTAAATATATATTTTTTTAAAATCTTTTATGAAACAAAAAAGTGCTACAAAGATATTTATATTGTCTCATTATTTTTTATAATATATGTCTATTTTATAGTCGTATTTTTTTGCTGTAAGGAGTTTTAATTTTTTTATTAATTATTGCAAATTATTTTTTTAAACAAATTGCAAAAATATTTGGATTGATAACAAATATGAAATGACTAACTAGGCATAAGAGGTGACTAAGGAAAGGTGACAAATATGAAAATATATCTTAACTTACAATAGATTTATTAAAATAAAACTGGGTTTCACTAGAATGCAGTCAACAGCAGAGTCAGTCTAAAAGGAACTAAGCGACTGAAGAGAATTTAGAAGTATGTAGCAGAGTCAGTCTAAAAGGAACTAAGCGACTGAAGAGAATTTAGAAGTATGTAGCAGAGTCAGTCTAAAAGGAACTAAGCGACTGAAGAGAATTTAGAAGTATGTAGCAGAGTCAGTCTAAAAGGAACTAAGCGACTGAAGAGAATTTAGAAGTATGTAGCAGAGTCAGTCTAAAAGGAACTAAGCAACTGAAGAGAATTTAAAAGTATGAAGCAGAGTCAGTCTAAAAGGAACTAAGCGAATGAAGGTAATTTAGAAGTATGTAGCAGAGTCAGTCTAAAAGGAACTAAGCGACTGAAGAGAATTTAGAAGTATGTAGCAGAGTCAGTCTAAAAGGAACTAAGCGACTGAAGAGAATTTAGAAGTATGAAGATATATAACTGGTTTCAACTTATAAGCAGTTGACAAATGACTAGGGGACTGAAAAAATGACATTAATAATACATTTTTTTACGTCAAAAAAAGCAAACATTTCAAAAAAGAAAGTATAAAGTCAATCTAAAAAATAGACAATACCATAATTTATTAAAACTACTAAATTTTACAAAAACTGATTATTTAAAAAAAAAAAAAAAAAAAAAAAAAATCTTAATATTGTAGCACTTTTATATTTATTTAAAAAAAATATATATTTATATTTCAGAACTAAACGAATATAATAAAATATAAAATACATTTATTTTCTTTAATAAAAATGATTAATATAAGCAATAATACAATAGAATAATAAAATAAAAATATGTCTTTTATTTTCTTTATACATTAATAATATATCATAAGAATATTTATTTTTATTTATTCTTGGTTTTTTTACTTATTTTATTTATTCAATATATATATATATATATATATTTTTTTTTACATTTATAATAAGTAAATATAACCCTTATTAAGAATAAAGGTTGTTCCTTTTATTTTGTTGTATATATATATATATATATATATATATATATATATATATATATATATATATATATATATATATATATATATATATACGACCCTTAATTGGTACTTCTTTAGATTGTTACTCCCCTGTTTTTTTAGAATATAAATGACTTTTACTAAATATCTATAAGATGATGAGATGTTTAGTTCAATGTACTTTGGGACAAAGGAATATCACACTTCTATTTTTATAAGGGGAGTAACAGTCTAAAGAAGAACACCCCCTACACCTTCTTTAGATTGTTACTCCCCTCTGTTTTTTTTTATAACAGGTGTAACAATCTAAAGAAGTACCCCTTAATATAATCATGGTTAATGTTATCAACAGTTTAGTGTGATCAAAATATCATTATATAGTTTATGGTGACCATAAACTCCTTAAAGAATTGATGGTTAACCTTGAATTGATGGTTAAACTGACACGGTAAAGATGATCTGAAGAGTTATGGATCAAAAGATTTTTTTTTTTTTAAAAAAAGGAAAACCCACTTTTCTCTTTCAAACAAACAAGGAACAACCTTTAGATAAAATTTCTACAATCTTCACGCAAGATGGTAAGTAGCAAAATTTACAATATTTTTAAAATTCCATACTTATTTTTTAAAATTTGCCTTAGCTAAATTACAAATATACAAATAGCACAGAATATTTATAAAAAACTGGAGCATTAAATACATTTTTTTTATTTTTGTTTTCTAAACAGATATCAATTTTATTATTATTATTATGTTCTATATAAAAATAAAATATATATTTCTTTGATGTTTTATATTTTTATTTATTCCTTTTTCTTATTTTTTTTTTTTTATTGATTTTTTGTTTTTAAATGATAGAAGAAAGGAGAATTTATTATAGATAAATTTATTGATTAACTTTTAAAAATGAATCATTGAAAAATCATTATTTTTTATCCAAGTCGATTATCGACTTAATTAAATAAAAATTAAGGAAAGCTAGAAACAAGTTTTTGAATTTATAACGTTTCAGGAAAAAATTAATTTCCTTCTTCAAATTATAAACAATACCTGTATTATTATTTAGCTTGGAGAATGAAATTTTTTTTTTCCTGAACTATCGGTAAATCCACAAATTTGATTTTTTTTTTTTTTTTTTTTTTTTACTGATCTTTGCTATCCTACAATTTTTATAATAGGCTGATAACAAAAATAAATTGGATAAAGCTAGATGTAAAAAACACCAATGTCTAGATGTCTTAGCACACAACAAAACAAATTAATTAAATAATAGGTGTAGTTCAATATGCAAACAACGTCTTCACACAAAATAATTGTATTTGAAACAATTTGACCGATTTGTGGCTGTTCTGATGCAGCCTTCTTCAAATAATCAGTTCCTTATGAAGGGACTTTAAAAGTGCAAAGGTACTTTTACTTACAAGGTACTTTTAAAGTACCTCGTCATTTTAAAGTATATACATCAACTGAAACAGGTTAAATTGTTTAAAAATACAATTGTTTTGTGTGAAGATGCCATTTGGTTTTTTAACTGCACCTCTATCATGAGAAATAAAAAAGAAAAAAACAAGTGTTAAAAGGACCAATAAAGAGATGAAGAAAAAAAAATGGTAATAAGAAAGCTTCACAGTAATGAAGAAAAGTTGATAAAAAGAAAAGAGAAGTAGAAAAAGAAAAGTGGATAGCTCCACCGTAAAAAAAAATTAGCCCTCAAAGACAAAATTTGATTCTGGTAGCTGTGAAGTAGCGGGGCAGAGATAAGGGATTACCCCTGCTAGAAGGAGGGCAACAGCTACTTTAAAAATACTTGCCACAAGTCATACAACAAAATACTATATTAAATTCTAGCTTCAAAATGAATAATATATTAAATAACACGGAACATTATAAGAAAAGATTGACAGTTCATCACACACAAGAAAAATAATACAAATGTTATATTTAAGTGTGATATTACCATTCAAAACTTCAAATATTAAATAAAACTCTTCCATTATGATGGTAGAAGTATATATCATTCTTTAATAGGTAAATCTTAGTTTGGCGGTACAGCCAGATATATCTCAATATTTCCTCAAGGTTTTGAAAGAACTTAGGTTCTTCTCAGGTTTTTGGAAGAACCTAAGTTCTCAAATTTTGGAAGAACTTGGGTTCTTCTCAAGTTTTGGAAGAACTTAGGTTCTTCTCAGGTTTTTGGAAGAACTTAAGTTCTCAAATTTTGGAAGAACTTGGGTTCTTCTCAAGTTTTGGAAGAACTTAGGTTCTTCTCAGGTTTTTGGAACTTAGGTTCTAAAACCTGCCCAATAGAAAATATTTGTTTTTACTTTAGAGTAAAAAAAAGTAAAATTTTCTATCGGGGGAGATACCTCCAATCTAAGATCAACCCTTTAAATTATATTATCATATTACATTTTATTATTATTGTTAAAAAATGTTAAACATTGACATACATATTATTTTTAATAATTAATAAAGAAATTATTGATTAATTTATTTTAAAAAGAAGCATTTTAGGTGTAAAGATTGTTAAGAAAAATTTTTTCTTTATTAAGTTTGTAAAGATATTCTTTTTTAAAAAAGACAAAAAATAAATAAAGTTCAATTGGTATTTGTCACTAGTGTTTATTTACCTTATCTTTAAAATATAATCTTATCTTTTAATACATTTATATTTTATTAGTGTATTATTACTTTTAGAGGTTTTTTCATAACAAGGTTGTGAAGTGGTGGGCAAAAATAAGTACCTACCTGGAAATTTTGTCGTTTGACATTAATTTCTGAATTATGTTCATTAATGCACTCTTTCCTTGGTAAACAATGTTACTAGACTTTTAAAACAAAATTATGTGTGAGACTCTAACGCATTAGAAGTGAAACTTAAGTTCTAGAAACAGTTGATTTGATGCATTGCTCTCTTTGCATTTGTTGACCATTTTATTATTTCAGGATTAAGAAATGGTTATGGGGAATTTAATTGTAAAAATTAAATATTTTCATAACATTTTAGCGAATAATGAAGAAAAAAACATGAAAACAACATTTATATATATTATTATAATGTATATAATATTACGCTTATATACCAATTCCGGGTATTAAAAAATCATCTACCTCCGTGGTGCAATGGTTAGCACTTATGCCTCCTGAATCAGAGATCGGTGGATCAAAACTTGTCCCAGTGAAAGATTTTTTACAGGTAAATCAACTGCAAACTTAAGCCGGAAGTTGATTTACCAATAAAAAAATCTTTTACTTAGATGAGTCTTGAACCACAAACTTCGTTTCATGCAATTTCGTTACTTTCAAGTCACTTTACTCTATCATGTCTAAAGATGTTTCACTGCAAAAAATTCTATAAATAAAATTATTTCTGAAACCATCAGTTTTGTTGTACGGAGGTGCAACTGTATAATAATTAAGTGACACTTAAGTCAGTATATCTTCTTTACCAGGTCAAAAGTTCCGTTGAAGTTAACCTCATTAAAAAAAACTTAGCCAGTTGATATAGCTTTCTCATCCCATGAAAGATATTCTGATAGACATCACCAAACTAATAGTCCAGGAGATAGCGTGCAAAAAAGTGTCTGACTAACATCAAGCTAGAATTTTGTATATAAGTTAATATTTTGGTGCCTTTTAAGAATATGTGGTCGGCTAAGTTTGTCTGCAGGACATAGCTTGGCAATAGGCATTTGAAAAAAACAAATCGGTAGAGAGTGCTCCTGTCCCAGCCATTTTGATGGACAATGTGATTTTCATGATCCTGAGTACGAAATTAGTTAGTAATCCAAAAATCAAGTTGATGTTACTTCGTCACTTAGTTAGTCAAATATTACTCCAAATCAAAGAGGTCAACTATTAAGTGACAAACTATCATCAACTTGATTTTGGGTCTACTAACTAATTTCGTACTCAGGTTCATGAAAATCACATTGTCCACCAAAAAGGGCGGGACATGGCAACTCTCCACTGGTTTGTAGTTCTCAAATGTCTATTGCCAAGCTATGTCCCGCAGAATTAGCTGATAGGTGAACACCTTGATTTGGAGTAATATTTGAATAACTAACCTATCAAGTGACAAACTAACATCAACTTGATTTTGGGTCTACTAACTAATTTTGTACTCAGGATCATGAAAATCACATTGTCCACCATAATGGGTGGGACATGGCTGCTCTCCAACATATTGGTTTTTTTTTCAAATGCCTATTGCCAAGCTATGTCCCGTAGACAAACTTAGCCGACCACATATTCTTAAAAGGCATAAAAAGATTTACTTATACACAAAATTCTAGCTTGATATTAGTCAGACACTTTTTTGCACGCTATCTCCTGGACTATAAAAAAAACATTTAAGCCAGCTAAAATATCTCTGTGTTAAACTCTCAATGTCTTCCTTCTCTGGTGAATAATTTTATTAGACTGTCATAAACCAATAAAATTTCTTTGCTTTCTTTAAACATTTTTTAAACACAAATGCACAATGCACATGGAAAAAAACACCTTACGTCAAACATTATAAAAAATCTAGTCTGATCTTTACTATCTGTGCATTTTTTAATACAATTTCTCAACCTGCGGTAATAATCTTAGCTTTTAGATCCCATTGCGAACTTGGAAATGTTCAAACTTTAATATCTGCTTACTTTTCTACAACTCTATCCTAATTACGTTCATTGATCAATAATAGTCCCCAGGCCATCATAAGAAGTGTCGCTGATTGATAAAGTTTTCTTACCTTATGGAATCGCTTATTTATGCCGTGTTCACCGATGAATTGGGTATATGGCAACTGGGCGCTGGGCCATTTCTTTTTTTTAGACATGCCATTCTGCTGGAACATTGAAAAGAGATAGATAAAGTTTTGATTTTCACAGGATCATTTAATTAAATTATTTAAAAAAAACAAAAAAAAACAAAAAACAGTGGTACACATGGCTACCGATACAAGTGGGCTGTTTGGGGTGTCTACCGCCCCAGACATGTCGCTCTGCGGGGACGTTGAAAAGTGAACGGCCCACTCATATCAGTGGCCACGTGTACCACTGTTTTTTAAATAATTTAATTAAACGATACTGAGAAAATCAAAACTTTATCTATCTCTTTTCAGTGTTCCCGCAGAACGGCATGTTTGGCATGTCAAAAAAAAGAAATGGCCCAGCGCCCAGTTGCCATATACCCAATTCATTGGTGGACACGGCATAAATAAGCGATTCTATAAGGTAAGAAAACTTTATCAATCAGCGACTCACTTCTTATGGTGGCCTGGGGACTATAACATTTTAAGAATCTACGACCATAACTAGAAAAATGATTGACACCAATATGTTTTAAGCCAGCCTACAGCTTTACAGTATGTTCATTATGAGTTGTAACTTGAGAATGTGGGAAAATCCGAAAAAATAGGGTGGGGAGCCAGCCAATCAGAGGTCAGGATTTTGAATTCTAGAAGGTCGGGCCAACTAGACAAATAAAAATGTTACTGGCCCCACCCCTCCCACAGACCTAGTGGCTTTATTTTTTTCTTTATTTAGGTTGGTCAATCAAAAGTCATATCTCGTAATGCACATACAGTAGATCCTAGTTAAATGCAAACGTTTCTAAAACTACAACTTATTAGTAAGCTAATATTTTAAATTCATATCTGTTTACGTATCAACTGTATTCCAATACACTTTTAAAAGATAAAAATTTAGACAAAAAAGCCAAAATAGGGGGAAAAAAATAATAATAATAAAAAAAGAAGATACAATAATAAAATAAATAATATTATAAACACATAATTATATAAATGTACAAATTTTTTTTTTCTTTAACATACATATTATCAAAAAAAAATTAACATTTTTTTTTTATAAGCTTTTTAATTTCATAATATTTTAGTAGCTTAGTATAAAAAAAGCTAAATACAAAACAATTATTTAATAACAAATAACAAAATAAGCAAATAAAGAAATATATAACATGAAAGGGATATGTAAACAAATATTGTTATTAATAATAATATATCACAATGAAAAAAAAAGGATTACAATCACAAGTTATTTATTAATATATTTTTTAAATGTGGTTATAAAAACATTTTATTTTTAGCTTTAATGGTAGGGCATTTGAAATTACAATGATTAGGACAAAAAGTAAGAGAATTGTCACTCGATAATAGTTCTATTTATGTTAAACCAGATTTAACTGCAAGAGGTTAAAGAAACTAGATTTTAACTGCAAGAGGTGGTTAGAGAAACCAGATTTTAACTGCAAGAGGTGGTTAGAGAAACCAGATTTTAACTGCAAGAGGTGGTTAGAGAAACCAGATTTTAACTTCAAGAGGTGATTAGAGAAACCAGATTTTAACTGCAAGAGGTGGTTAGAGAAACCAGATTTTAACTGCAAGAGGTGGTTAGAGAAACCAGATTTTAACTGCAAGAGGTGGTTAGAGAAACCAGATTTTAACTGCAAGAGGTGGTTAGAGAAAAACCAGATTTTAACTGCAAGAGGTTTTTAGAGAAACCATATTTTAACTGCAAGAGGTGGTTAGAGAAACCATATTTTAACTGCGAGAGGTGGTTAGAGAAACCAGATTTTAACTGCAAGAGGTGGTTAGAGAAACCATATTTTAACTGCGAGAGGTGGTTAGAGAAACCAGATTTTAACTGCAAGAGGTGGTTAGAGAAACCATATTTTAACTGCAAGAGGTTGTCAGAGAATATAATAGTGGATCTCTATCGAAGAATTTTTCAAGGCATTGGTTTTCTAACACCTACATCGTTATAACAGTATATCAGTGAGGTCAAAATGCCTGAAATTGCTATCTAATAGTGTAAAATTTGTTAACAAGGATACAATTAAAGATACGATGTTGTTGGGTACCTAGCCAGATAGGAGCCAGGTAGGAATATCGGGAAATGGGACTTCTGACTTACTTGAGACTAGCAATAACTTACGGACTGACTACTGAGACAGAGGTTATACCTAAAAACTTCGACTGTTATATCAGGACAACAATCAATGAGAAATGGCAGCAGACTTGGACAGACACAACTAAAAACAAAGTACGACGCATAAAACCTTTGCTAGGACACTGGACCTTCTCATATAGGAAAAACAAACAGGAAGAGACAGTACTTAGCATACTGAGAATAGGACATACTCGACTTAGTTACAATTATTTAATATACTTTTCCTGATTGGGCTCTAGGGATATCCCTAGAGACCAATCAGAAAAAGAATATTAGAAAATTAAGGGATTAAGTTATGTGAAGTATATTAATTAAGTAAAATAATAACAGAATTTTTTGTTTAGTAGAGGCAAGGAAAGACCAAGATGTAGACTATGTGACGATACTTTGACTGCAGCTCATCTACTGACTGATTACCAATAACTTGACCAAATTAAAGGTTTGTTCCAACCACACCTCAAACTAGTTTCAAACTGTACGGCGCATGTGCATTAGCAAAAAACGTTCAAATGCGGACCGATGCGCATGCGCCGGACAGTTCCAAACCAGTTTGAAGTGTGGTTGGCACAAACCTTAAAATTACACAAGACTTATCAGATAAGAGCAGATATTTTAGCAAACAACTTAAATATGATATATTGTAATGAGTTCAACAAGTTAGATAAAGCTAATATTTCTAGAAACTGGTTTTCTTTATGTCACCTATATATCAGAATGTTAAACACGTCTAAGATTAGCATTGAAAAGGATTTTTATCGTAAATTCTGTTTTAACATGTTAGAAGTAACAAATCTCTCTAGATACTGATCTTTTACACCTCATATATATTAACAGACTATTTAACAAGTCTAAGAATGGTATCAAACAGCAATGAAAAACAAAATACTTTCTCATACATAAGAGTTAATACTTAAATGTTGGTGGAAAAAAAAAAGTTTCACAATAAAAATAAAAGTTCCTACAAGTAAAAAAAAGTTTATCAGCCTGTAATTTCAAATATCAAACAACTAAATAATAATAATTTAATAGATATGAAAAAAAATAAACTTTGAATTTACTTTATCTATAACCTTGTTATCAGAACTGTTATAAGTATATAGAAAAAGAGTGACATGGTTTCTTTTACTTTTGAAGTTGAACTACTGATAAGAACAAATTATCAAATAACACTTAAAATAAGCAAACGTGAGTCAGATTCCTGAACAAAAGGAGTGAAAAAATAATTAATTATTTATTAAGATAAATAATAATAATAATAAAATACAATGTAACGTTAAATTCTATGGGATAAGATGCTAAACGTAAAAAAAAGAAGGGGAATAAGCTGATAGAAGTAAAAGCTAATAAATATACACATATAATAACTTATTATCAATAAATGATAACCAGTGGCGTAACTATGGGCCCGCTCTTTTTTTTTTAGTTTTTTTTTTTTTTTTTTTTGCTCATCGATTTTTTTGGCGAGGGGCCCCCAAAAATTTCTTGCTGGGGGGGCCCAATAGTCTGGCTACGCCACTGATGATAACAATTAAAATGTAATTCTTTTAATAAGCCACAAATTGGCAAACCCTGGCAATAATGTATTTTGTAACGTTATATATCATACAATAATTAAGGAATATATTGGAAAAATAGCCAAACCCACATAAATGATCAAAATCAAAACAAACGAGGCAAAAAAGTTTGTTAACGTTAACATATTATGGATTTTTTTAAAAATTCAAAAATATTGATGAAACAATGAAGTTATTTTAAAAAGCTATTTTATTGCTTTTTTTTTTAATTTCGGTGGGTTAAGCTATTTTTCCGCTAAGAGGTCCACAAATTTCAACTTACTATCTTTTCTTACACAAAAACAAATAATTTCTAACAGTACGTGTTTTTTCTTTCTTCTTTTGAAATAATAATGTTATGTACTTACTATTCCATAGCTCAAATATACATAAACACTATGAATACATCATTTTACAATAATAATTATAGCAATCTTTACACCGAAGAGTATATATAATAAACAAAAAAAAAAATTTATAATACATTTAATTATTTTTATTAATTAAGAGTTGTAGCCAAAAAGAAAATTAAATTAGGATGAGCCCTGATCAATCTTAATTAATTTTCTCTTAATTAAAATTAATTATTAGTTACAACTCTATTTTTAATAATAATAGTTTATAAACAAATATATGATTTGATTAAATTAAATATAATCAAGCAAATGGTTACCATTTTTTTTACATATTCTTATACCTTACCTTTTTTAAATATTCCTTTCATACGTTTACGATTATATATTTTTATACAATTGTAATATATAAATTACACAATAAGACTTCCGTTTCTCAACAATATACTTACTTTTGTTTTGGATTATTTTGTTTTTTTTATTTGAATGAACAAAAATAAAGAATTTAGAGAAAAAAAAATTTAAGCGATTGATTTAGCATCTGGTAGAAAAGCTTCCCAAAATTTGACGAGTTGTTGTTGATTTTTCATTTGTTCTTCCATATATTTTATGAAGATCGATTTAAAATCGTGAATACGGATCGCTTCGAATCGCTCGACTTCTTTCTTAATGACTTTCGATATCTGATCGAATTCTTCTTGACACCTGTCGACTTTCGATTCCCATTCAGTAATTTCATTCATAGCTAAGTTACTCTTATCGTGTTTATTAGCTATATCCATTTTGGCTTTATACTCACGTTTTTTGTTCAACATCAATAAGGAATGTTGCCAATTCTGGTAGACTTTGACACGTTCGTGAAATACATCTTTAACGGCGTTGATCAAAGCTATATAATCTTTTAAAGTTTCGCAGAGTCTCGAAAAATCGGTATTCGACTGATCGTGAGTTAGTGTCTCGACTTTTTCGAGTAATTCCGCTAACTGAGTCAAACAACGAGATAAAGGAGTGTGTTCTTCGCAATTGCTCAACATAGCGCACGATTTAGCCAAATTACCTGTATACTGAGCCATATCTTTACGTGTTATTACTAAATTTTCGATACTACTATGCATCCTTCTAATACCTGATTCGAGCAGCTCGATTTCCTGTATCTTCTCCTCGAACCATTGATCGTTCTCTTCCATTTTGAAGGTGATTTTGTTGACGGTTTCCCCGACTTTGTTGAGTAAACGCATAACACCGGCACCGCTAAGAGCTGATGTATTGACTGATTTAGGTAACTCAATATCGGATTCCATAAACTCTTTGAAATCAGGATCTACTCCTAGAATAGGATGTGTAGCTATCCTCTGAAGGTACCTTTCGAGAGATGCTCTTCTTCTTTCGATCCTTTCGTCAGTTTGAGGCGACATTTGTTCGTTTTGAGACATTTTTATTTTGGTCATTACAGCAAGGCTTTTTTCAGGTGCAGGTGGAATTATACGTCCGTTACGAAGGTATTTCTCAGTCAGTTTGTCGTGAAGACCTAAAAAGTCACTGAAGCGTCTCTGAACTGTATTATTAGGTTTTTTTGAAAATTGTGAATTAGATTTGGAATCGACTTTGTAAGTTACATAAGCTCCCATTCCGTCTCCTATTTTCGTCCCGTTTCTAACCGTTATATCGGAGAAATAATCTTTATCTACGCCGTTTTGAGATTCGGAGATAGTCGGTAGGGATTTAACAGGTGGTGAAATCGGGCTTGATAGAATAACGTCTACGTGTACAGGCATATCCTCGCCCGGTGTAGACGGACTTTGGACTTCGTCCCGAGTCATATTAAGCTGTAACGTGGGCAACTCCGGTATCGGGTTGGAATTATTAACCCTGGGCGGAAATATAGATTCGTCTGAAACGGCAGACGCGAAAAGATCGTCACTATCATCGTCTTTTTCAAACAGATCGTCGATTAAAGGCGGTGTATCTTTAACGTCGGACATTTTTCTCTTCCTCTTCAGTTAAAAACTCACAATTAGAAACAAAAACACAAGAATCAAACAAAAAAAAAACTTATTTTCCCTCGAAGTAAATAACTTCACTCACATAACTCGTTTTTCTTTACAAATTCGAACCAATTTAATTTTAAAACACAATTTAAAAACTACTTTTTATAAAAAAAACAGAATTTTAAACAAGAGAATAATATTAATTCATCGAATAATAAAGGGGAAAAACTTATTCGAAGCTGATAAATAATATGACGGACCTAACCTCGCTTCTTATCAAACTGAATTACAGCCTGGAGATAAAATAAAACCATCTAACTAAATGGAGACATACGAAATATTAAACAACCGCCCAATATCTAAAAATACAACAAACAAATTGATTATTTGTTTTAATTAAATTAACCAAAATATCAATAGAACAGCTATTATAATCGAACTATATTACTTTTATGAAATTTTATCACAATATTTACAGTAACAGTGTTATTTTTTTTATTATTAAATAATCGAATTATAAAAGCAACAGTGTCACCTTTACAAAACAACGAATCTCTCCAACTATTTATTTCGTCTTATTTAAAATCCGACACAACAAGCGGTTTTTTTTTCTAATTCGAAGATAAAATATAAAATGAGGAACAATTATTTCTATTTTTTTCAATCGCAATTATAAATTACGTAGTTTTTCTTCTTTAATTTTAGATCTTTTATTCATATATTAGGAAATAATATTATTTGAATTTCAAAGGAACTATTTTAAGTTTGGGTGTATTTCGATTTCCTTTTTAACAAAAAATTGAGGATAAAATATTAGAAACTTATTAATTTTCCATTTACCTTTATTACGGGTAAAATAGGGGTTTGAAAAAATTAATCTTAAAATGAAACTTGTTTTATGACTAGGGGAGGATGGGGAGGTAGCGACCGCCAGTGGAAAATATACCAATGGGCCTCAAATTATCAAATGCCCCCCCCCCCCCCGAAATCAGGGAGCCTCAAATCAAATGCCCTCCCCCCGAAATTAGGGAGTCTTCTCCCCCTCTTTCATACTTTCTACAAATTTCTTTGTCACCTATAATATAAGTACAAATGATCAAATTTTAGTAAAATAATATTATAACTATCCCATTTTGTTTCATATTTTATAATGGAAAAGCTAAAGCTACAATAAAATATTGGTAAATGTGTGTTAATATAAAATAGCTGCCTAAAATTTCATGTTGATTCCAGTGATATGAAGAACTTCAAAATTGCTACGCTAGAATACTTGCACTTGCTTTCTCAGTAAAAATATATATTTTACGATTTTGGTAGTATTCATACTACGGAAAGATTAAATTTTAATTTAAATCAAATTATAATTATTAACAACTACGGGAAACAGACAGAGAAAAATACACTCCAGCGCTGGGATTTGAACCACAGGCCTCTATATTTCCAGTATAGTACTTTTTCTCTGTCTGTTTCCCGTAGTTGTTAATAACTATAATTTGATTTAAAGTAAAAATATATCAAAAGGGATTCAGAAAATCGCATATGTAGGGGTCTGCTGAAGGTGGGTACCTTCTGCAGCATAATTGTCACCTTGTTATTATTTTAATCATTATTATTATTTCATATTCCTCTAGGCGCCCCCTCGCCTCACTCTTACACTGGAGCGGCAGAAGGAGCATCTATTATAGCATAAAGACACTTAGTACTTTCTGTCTTTATAAACCCATCTATTGCTATCTGAAACGTACATTACAATTTTTTAATAAGTGAAAATAGTATCTGTGGCGCTGCACTGATACAATACCAAATTAATATGAAAATATTAAATCGATTTGTCAGACCATTTTTCACGGCTCTTCGGAAAATTTCCCTATGGTTATCCCGTTTCAGATGCTTCATTGGGCCATCCTAAGGATGCCCTATGGATATCCTTAACGGGATGGCCAGTTAAGGATATCCTTTGGACATCCAATTGGGGTATCTTATGGACATTGTGTTAAGGGTATCCTATGGATGTCCTTTCAGGGGTATCCTATGGATGTCCTTTCAGGGGTATCCTATGGACATCGAGTTAAGGGTATCCTATGAATGTCCTGTCAGGGGTATCCTATGGACATCGAGTTAAGGGTATCCTAGGGAGCCAGGGTGGCCGAGGTGCTAAAGGCGCCTCACAGCTATCACTGAGTCGAGGCAACTCGAGGTCGAGGCCATGGTAGTCTGAATTGCATCTATGAATCGCAGACGGAGCAGGGCGAGGGCACCCCCATGAGAGGTTCTCTTCCCCCACACTTTGATGTTGGTTCGATCCGTGACATGAGATGTGATTTGTATCTATGGTTTGAGGACGGAGAAGGGCGAGGGCACCCCCTAAGGGGTTCTCTTCCCCCACACTTTGATGCACGCTTATATAGCTTACTAATGACCATACACCATACTCGCTTCGGCGGTACAATCTACAAATGTATGATGTGTGAAGGGGCAAGTAAAATGGGTCTACTGTAAGACCTGATTGCGAGGTTCGAACAAGTGGTTCGTCCTACCCGTCTAGTAGGAAGTACTAGATTACTACTACTACTAAGGGTATCCTATGGATGTCCTGTCAGGGGTATCCTATGGACATCGAGTTAAGGGTATCCTATGGATGTTCTGAATGGGATTTGCTGTTAGGGGTATCCTATGGAGTTATAATTTCTAATGCTTTTTGCTTTTATTATAAAAATGTTAACAGATTTAATTAGAAGTGGATTTATTAACATTGCGCAAAGGATGTTTCAGTAAAATATGACTATGATGAAGCAATCTTAAATATATTCAAATTATTTATATATTTATGGTGTAAGGTTTAAGTATTCATTTTGTCTTGCACTAAATTGGAAATTACTCTTAGCCGGGTGGATAGAGCGTCAGACTGACACACAGGAGATACCAGGTTCAAATGTCGCAGGTATGACAAAAAATTATTGTACTATAGAATCAATCTTAAGCCTTGTCCCCACTAGTAGACATGTTGCGCGATTTTGGTCTCAGAGACATGTTTAGCAATTGGTCTATAGACATCGGCTAGACAAACGGCGTCTACGGTCTCGTTGCTAGACCAAAAATCGCATGTCTATGGTTTTCCATTCTAAATGGTAGACACGGTGCAACGTTAGGCATGTTGCACAACGTGTCTACAAGTGTGGATGCTAGACCTAGACCATAGACGGTCTCAGAAGATGTCTATAGACACGTTGAGAGACATTTCTATAGACGGTCTATGAGACCGTCTATAGAAATGTCTCGCAACGTGTCTACTAGTGTGGACTAGACTTTAGAATTCACATAGGGGTCAAACATATTAAGATTTATATTGTAACTGCCAAAGCTGAATATGACTATTGTCTTAACTCTACATTATTTTAAAAATTTACATTTTAAGCATCCAGAATATGTCCCAAAACTGTACATAGCATATCCTTCCGGGGTATGCTATGGAAGTCCTATGGACGTTAGAAGGGCAAACATCTGGTCAGCCATAAGACATCCAGAAGCAAAGATTCTACCCTCCACAGGATGAGCCAATGGACCTAGTGACTGGTCCTGTGCATATCCTAGGGACAAAGTCCTGCTACTTGGGTAGTTATTAATAATGTCACAGTGTAGGAATAATAATAAAATAATTTAGTTATTAATAATGTAAAAATACTGTTTAAAACAATGTTTAAATGCAGTTATTAAGAATATTAAAATACAGCTATTAACAATGTTAAAATATTGTTGTGAAAAATGTAAAAATCTCTTCTTCTGTGTAAGATTATGATGTTAGGTTAGAAGTTTGATTTTATTTTTCAAGAAGTATTCCAAAACGTAAATCACTATGGTTTACCTCTCGTATATAACATATTTATGAATATTTTAGCCAAAAATATACGTATTACAGATTTTCTTAAGATTGAATAACTACTTTTAAGTAGTTTAACTACTTACTTAAGTATTAACTACTTTTGTTAGTTTAATTAAATGACAAATTTCAATTTTGGCTGAAAATAATCATTAAAGAAATTCTTAAGTTTAAGTAATTAAATTAAGTACAATAAGTTTAATTACATGATATATTTAAATTTTAGCTGAAAACATAATAATCATGGAAATGATTAAGTTTGATTAATTAAGTATGATAAGTTTAAGCCACTATATAGCTACTGTTGTTACAATAATTAAATCAAATATTTCTGTAGTTTATTACTTCTAAAAGGACATGTCATTTGATCTTTTTACATTTTTGGAGTTTTTAATTTTTTATGTTGATGGCTTATGGAGTAATAAATAACTTTTATTTAATAATTAAATAGGAAGATGTCAATCTCAACGTTTTACATTTTTGGCGTTTTAAATTACAATTGTTAATATAAAAGTGAATCATATTTGAAAAAAAGGACTCTGAATGACAAAATAAGGCGTGGTAAGAGGTATAAATATTTTTGATACAAGTATTTTGATATTTTGTTAATTCAAAAAGGAATTAAGTTATAAATTAGATTTCAAGAACTGCATTAATTTTGGTTTTTTTAAGAAAGGAAAAAATTTAAAAATTCTAAAATTGGTAGCATTTAAGATAATTATGTAGTATCCAGGAGACAGCGTGCAAACAAATGTCTGACTGACAAATAACAAGTTAGAATTTTGTGTATAAGTTAATATTTTGGTCCCTTTTAAGAATATGTGGTCGGCTAAGTTGGTCTGCAGGACATAGCTTGGCAATAGGCATTTGAAAAAAACAAACCATTAGAGACTGACCATGTCCAGCCTATTTTGGTGGACAATATGATTTTCATGATTCTGAGTACAAAATTTGTTAGTAAACCAAAAATCAAGTTGATGTTAGTTTGTCACTTGATAGATTAGTTATTCAAATATTATAATTATGACTAGAGAGGTTGGTAGAAAGTTACACAACAATATTGTCACCACAATTTTTATTACACATAAACTCACAAACGTGTTTCGACAAATAACATCATCTTCAGTGTGTGTTAACTTAGTAAGGGTTAATTCTGTACTAAGCTAACTATTTTACAAACATGTATTATAAATTAACAGTACAAGGTGGGGGTGGACTAGGGTTGTGTGGGTAGAGGGATTACTACGAAAGGAACGAGGTAAGGGATATGGAGTTGAGGTCTAAGTCGGAAAAACAATTAAAGGTAAAAGGTTCAGGTAACATTTGGCTTTCAACTGCTAAAATAATACTTTCTTATATGCTATGACTAAAATATCTTACAACTACTACATTATTTAAAAAATATATTTTTTATAGGTTTTACAAGAGCAGAGTTGTTAAGATTTGATTTTTCATTAAAACATGCTATACTTGTGTCTTGGATAGCTCTTTGAATTTCTAAGTTTTCTAAGAGGTCCAATTTCTTATTTTTTTTGGCACGAGTGAAGAAGTTCATAATTATTAACATCAAATGTATGATCGGTTTCTAGAACATGGTTGGCAAAGCTAGATACGTTAACATGTTTTTGGTGTCTGTCATTTGATATTTTCTGCCATGATTTATAGTGCTCTGCAATGCATGTACCTGTAGTAGTTGTAAAATATGCGCGACCTGTAAAGGTGTATATGTAGGACAATCCGGTAGGAAAATAGGTACACGCATTGCAGAGCACTATAAATCATGGCAGAAGGCTGTTAGTTTATAATACATGTTTGTAAAATAGTTAGCTTAGTACAGAATTAACCCTTACTAAGTTAACACACACTGAAGATGATGTTATTTGTCGAAACGCGTTTGTGAGTTTATGTGTAATAAAAATTGTGGTGACAATATTGTTGTGTAACTTTCTACCAACCTCTCTAGTCATAATTATGACGTGGTACCACAAAATCTCAGTCAAAACAACTAATTATTTATTCAAATATTACTTCAAATCAAAGGGGCCACCCATATTTTGTAGTGAGCAAAATAGCCTTTGGGTTCCTGAAACAGAAATAAATACATCATTATTTTTAGTATTTAATAATCTATAGTTAATCTTTATATTTAATATTATGGAGATTTGTTAGAATTATTTATCCACCAAAACTTTAAAGTAGGTACGATTGCCTTCACAAAATTTACTTAATTTTTGTTTTAATTTTTATTTGTAACTTTGATTTAACATATAATGTTTGTTTATGCAATTAATTATATGTATTTAAATTTTGTTCTGTTCTAAGTAAAAATAAATTATTATGTTTAATATTTTGTAGGTGAATAAGGAAATAAAAGAATATTATATTTTGATAGACACAGTGAAACTAAATATATTCAAATTTCATGTTTTTGAGTGATTGTACTCAAAATATTTTTTTAAAAACATTATTAATCTTGTGTACTCTTGTATTTTAAAAAATCCTCTCTTTTTGTTTCTCTTTAATTTCTCTGTGGGCTTTTACACCTGAAGATACAGACTACTTAGGTGAATCGTGAATCCATTGAAAAACACCGTGTTTGAAGACCAAACTCTTATTTTCTTAAATAAGAGTGGACAATGTGATTTTCATGATCCTAAGTATAAAATTAGTTAGTAGACCAAAAATCAAGTTGATGATAGTTTGTCACTTAATAGGTTAGTTAGTCAAATATTATTCTAAATCAAAGAGGTCACCTATTAAGTGAACTAAACATCAACTTGATTTTTGGTCTACTAATTAATTTCGGGCACTTCTTTAGATAGTTACTCCCCTTATAATAAAATTAGAGGGGAGTAACAATCTAAAGATGGTCTACGGAATGTTCTTCTTTAGACTGGGATATTCCTTTGTCCCAAAGTACATTGGTCTAAACATCCCTTTTTCTTAATAGATATTTTGTCAAAGTAATTTTTTATCCTAAAATAACCTAGGGGAGTAACAATCTAAAGAAGTACCTAATTTCGTACTCAGGATCATGAAAATCATATCATCCACCAAAAAGGGCGGGACATGGCAACTCTCCACTGGTTTGTTTTTTTCAAATGCCTATTGCCAAGCTATGTCCCGCAGACCAACTTAGCCGACCACATATTCTTAAAAGGCACTAAAAGATTAACTTGTACACAAAATTCTAGCTTGATATTAGCGTTGGGAACCAAAACTAACATTGTGAGATCATAGGTGTAGTCAAGTTTGCCTCGTCCAAGTAAGTTCTACTAGGTCTGATTTATCCAGTACAAGTATATCATGTGAGTGTCCCCCCTCTCTATTCTTTGTACCTCACAACCACAAACATTTTCTTTTCCATATAATTCTACGTGTTTAAATTTAAAAAAAAATTTCTGACTTGGCAAATACGCAGCACAAAGAGACTAAAATTAGAAGCAGTATCTTATACAGTTTGGTACTACAGTAGAGTCTCACTAATCCGGACCCCGCTAGTCCGGACATCCGTATAATCCGGACGGGCCAAAAAGATGTACAGTTTGGAACTAGGGTCTATTCAGATTTATGAATTGTTAAGATTATTAGGGTTTCTGCTTTTATTGTCTATTACCATTTATAAAATTGTTCCTAGTATAGTTTACAGGTGTACATTCCAACATTCGACACGAGGAATACCCGGTACTTCTGTTAAAAATAAACAGATTTAGAATAATTATGAATAAGTAAGAACATTGATAAATCTGTTTAGATTCCATACAAATGTAGGGCGGAAGATATAAAGGTAGTGTATTCCAGGAAATACAATTATATGTGACTGAGATGAGGAGAGGATTTAAAGAAACACGTAGCGGCGGTTCAACGGAGTTCCGTGAAATGCCGCCAAACGGCCAGTGTACAATGTCTTAACTTTTTGTGAAATGATTAGCCGGTCCTCGAATTTAATTTCGGAACACAGCTTGTTTCCCTGGAAGATTCTTCTATACCTGCACCTGCGTAATTTAATTTATTTGATATTCGGAGTGGTGACAGAACAGTCTTTGAGACTAATAGAGGTATTTTTTAATCGTAAATCTCTTTTTTAATAGTAAATCTCGATTTTAATAGTTTTACCCAACTAAAACTTGTTTTACAGACATTTGAAAACGGATTCCGTTTAATCCGGACTTTCGGTAATCCGGACTGGGTCCGGTCCCGTCAAACCCGGATTAGCGAGACTCTACTGTATTTTGTATCCTTGTGCTGCGAGCTGCGACACTAAAATTAAAAATGAAAATTTATTACTTGATTTGTTGCAATTTAATAAGTTTGTGCTGCGTATTTTCCAAGTCAGAAAATATTTTTAAAATTTAAACACATAGATTAATATGGAAAAGAAAATATTTGTGTTTGTGAGGTACAAAGAATAGAGAGGAGGGACAGTCACATGATTTACTTGTACTGGATAAATCAGAACTAGTAGAACTTACTCGTACCAGGCAAACTTGGCTATACCTTTGATCTCACAATGTTTTACACGAGACTTGGCTTATTTTTTACATAAGGGTTTTTGTTGGGATTTCACTGTTTTTCGTAAGTATATAATAAAAGGGCAATGAAAGAAAAATTAGTAAATAAAGAGTAGTAGGAATAATAAAAATTGTTTAGAAGAAGGGTTTTGAAACACAAAGCAAAGGTATGGAACATGGTGGGTGTTCAAATTTAAATATAACTAAATAATTATCTCAAATAATACTGTCAAATCAGTGTCAACATCACTTATTTCAATGTGAAATTCTATACATAAGAGTAAAATAATTCTTTAGTTTTAAAGATCTCTACTAGGTAGCGCTAGTAGTTCAAGCTTGAATTTTTTATTAACTTTGAATAGGCGGATTTTCTAAAAGCCTTTAGATGGGTGAAGAAACAGATTTTTGAATTTTCTTTTTCTTTTTTACTTTCTCATATAAAGAGAAAGTATTGTGATGGCGCGAATATTCGATTTTGATGGATTTACACGTTTTGAGTCCAAGAAAAGTGGTTTTTAAAAGATGTCTGACTGTCGTCTGTGCAGACGCCTGAAGCCTAAACTACTGGGCCGATTTTGACGAAATTTGGCATACATGTTTAGAAAAAACAAACCTTGAGGCGAATGAATGAGGAAAACCCGAGAAATGAATGTTAGCTCCAAATTTGGGGGCGCTACCCCCCAAAAACTCTGAAAAAACGTGAAAAAAAAAATTAATTATCGAAAACGGTTCCGACGATTTTGATTAAAAAAAAATCTTAAATGTATTCCATTTAAATACGAATCTAACGATATAAGCCGTTTTCCCGGGAAAAATCTAGTTCCTGAAAAAATTGGTAAAAACGGGGTTGGAGAGAGCCCGGGTTCTATTCCCCGCCGAGAAGTTATTTTTATGAGTAATTTATATGAAATGTTCAATCATAGTTAAATGTAACTAAGAAAACTAGCAACTGAAAAATACTGGGCTAAGTGTTATGAACTTCGTATATATGAGAAAGTTTGTCTGAGTTGTCTCGGACCGATTTGTTTACATCAAACTCTACCTATATATACAAAATTTCAAGTTTCTAAGGATTGCTAGAAGTACCTTAGAATTATGACGAGTCAGTGACAAAATAACAAATCTTTAGGCTCATATTTATATCTTATAAAACAATATAGGTAGAGGTGAGAAATTTATATTTCTGGTTCAGTTTGTAATGAACTCTAACTTATAATTATTTTTATCTACGATTGATGCGAAATATAAACATTTTATCTCTGTTTGGATGCGTATAAAGTGATTCTTTATACGTACTTGTATTCATTGCACATGCGCGTTTCATAATTCTTCACCTTAACGCACAATTAGCGTGTTTGTTTGCTTTTAACAAAACTAATTTGCTGTTTGTTTAATAAAAGCAACTGTTTATATCGAGTTTTTAGTGAATAATTAATACAAAAATCGGTCCGAGACAACTCAGACAAACTTTCTCATATATGAGTTTATAATTACTTAGCCCAGTGTTTCCATTTATTAGTTTTCAAATGTACATTTAAATATTATTGAACATTTCATCAAAATTTATCATAAAAATAACTTCTCCTGGTCGGGGAATCGAACCCGGGCTCTCTCCGTCCGCGTTTTAAGCTAATATCTCAGGAACTAGATTTTTCCCGGGAAAACGGCTTATATCGTTGGATTCGTATTCAAATGGACTACATTTTAGAATTTTTTAATCAAAATCGTCGGAACCGTTTTCGAGAAATAATTTTTTTTCATGTTTTTTCAGAGTTTTTGGGGGGTAGCGCCCCCAAATTTAGAGCTAAAATTCATTTCTCGATTTCGCCTCGGGGTATGATTTTTCTGAACATGTATGCCAAATTTCGTCAAAATCGGCCCAGTAGTTTGGGCTCCAGGCGTCTGCACAGACGACAGACAGACGACAGACGACAGACAGACATTTTTTAAAAACCACTTTTTTGGACTCAGGGGACCTCAAAACGTGTAAATCCATCAAAATCTCAAAATCGAATTTTCGCGCCATCACAATACTTTCTCTTTATATGAGAAAGTAATATATGAGAAAGTAAAAATACCATTTTTTAAAACTGGCCTTATTTTTAACTTCTTTTTTTTGGGGGGTTTCTGTATTCTTCACCTTAATTGTTTCCATGTGCAAAATTTGGGGAAGATTGAAAGACGGGAAGTGGTTCAAAATCGGGGTAACGGAAACGTGCGATGAATCTTATTAAAAAGCAAAGTAATATAAGACCAGTGATAAAAACAATGAGCGATTTAAGTGATTATGACGAATATGAGGAGAATAATACGCCTCCGGAAATAATTAATTCGGCACAAAATACAACTAATGAATTAATGTCATCTTTATCAAAAGAAAAATACGAACTTACATACTGGAAGATTATTATTAAAATCCAACAATCGTAGATAAAGTATACGGTACGCAACTCGTGGGAAAACTGCATTTTGCTTTGCTCGTATGGTTTTACTACCCTCGCTGTCGCTCGGGTACATACTCCACACTCGCATGCAAAATGCTACTTTCCGCACTAGACGCGTAATGTGCTATTACATATCTAAATAAGTATCATTAATAAGAATATAGAGGGAGGGGTCAAAAATGCCTTGAAATGGTTCCAGTAAAGGATGGCACGGCTGTGCTCGACTTGGCCGGGGCACTGCCCCCAAGATAGAATGTTAATGGCACTGCCCCCAAGATAGAATGTTAATGGCACTGCCCCCAAGATAGAATGTTAATGGCACTGCCCCCAAGATAGAATGTTAATGGCACTGCCCCCAAGATAGAATGTTAATAGCACTGCCCCCAAGATAGAATGTTAATGGCACTGCCCCCAAGATAGAATGTTAATGGCACTGCCCCCAAGATAGAATGTTAATGGCACTGCCCCCAAGATAGAATGTTAATGGCACTGCCCCCAAGATAGAATGTTAATGGCACTGCCCCCAAGATAGAATGTTAATGGCACTGCCCCCAAGATAGAATGTTAATGGCACTGCCCCCAAGATAGAATGTTAATGGCACTGCCCCCAAGATAGAATGTTAATGGCACTGCCCCCAAGATAGAATGTTAATGGCACTGCCCCCAAGATAGAATGTTAATGGCACTGCCCCCAAGATAGAATGTTAATGGCACTGCCCCCAAGATAGAATGTTAATGGCACTGCCCCCAAGATAGAATGTTAATGGCACTGCCCCCAAGATAGAATGTTAATGGCACTGCCCCCAAGATAGAATGTTAATGGCACTGCCCCCAAGATAGAATGTTAATGGCACTGCCCCCAAGATAGAATGTTAATGGCACTGCCCCCAAGATAGAATGTTAATGGCACTGCCCCCAAGATAGAATGTTAATGGCACTGCCCCCAAGATAGAATGTTAATGGCACTGCCCCCAAGATAGAATGTTTGATTAAAACATTACAAATAGAATAGATATTACTATCGGCCCAGGAGTTTGGCTCCAGGCGTCTGTACAGATAACAGAAAGATTTTTTTTTAAAAACCACTTTTTTGGGTCCAGGGGACCTCAAAACGAGTGAATCTATTAAAATCTCAAAATTGAATTTCCGCGCCATCACAATACTTTCTCTTTATATGAGAAAGTAAAAATACTTATTATTTCAGTACGAAAGTCAACAACAGCAAGTGTACGAACATGGTAGGTACCATTTGTGACATTTTAAGCAAACCAAAAAAAAAAAAATCCCTTAACCCACCAAAAAAATCAGAGATAATAGTCTACAATTAGTAAAATAACAGACAATATGTGTTGACAGGGATAAGATACATTGGGTACTTGTCGGAACTTTTTTTCCCTCCTTTTTTTTCGTCAAAAAAACCCGCGAGTTTCTTTAAAACATGAAGATGTCACCCATCATCCCTTACAAAACTACCAACATTTGTTGACAAAAATATATTAAACCTATATTAAAAAAAAAAAAAAAAAGAAAAAAATGGTAAAAGCATTTAATAAGAAGTGTAAAAACATATACTAGTACAAAATACCAATAAGAAGAAAGGTCGCAACTAACCAATAAAAAAATATCTTTAAAACAGAATCCTAGAAATATTAGTTTAGATCACCCTAACTTGTCTTATGTATGAGGTATGAGTGACATGATGGATATCTTAAGCAAATATTTTTTAGGGTTAAAACTTGTTTTTTACAAGTATAATATGTAAGGACCCTTTTAAGACTAATTGTCAATATATATATATATATATATATATATATATATATATATATATATATATATATATATATATATATATATATATATATATATATATATATATTGTAACAAATCGTATGATTAACGGGCTGATTTGTTTATAACGTACGAAGGTATATGACTTCCACCAAGCAAAAGAAGCTATATAGAGGAAGATATCACTTGTTGACAAACAAAAGCTGATAATTTAAGAGTGGGAGATTGAAGAGGTCGTCGAAGAATAATACAGGAGGAGGCAGTTCGGCTCTGGCAGCCCTAACTCAGTCAAGTGAACCTATGTTGCTCTATTGAAGAGGAATAAGATCGCTGCATATAAATCCACCATATTATGAACATTTAGAATTCATTTAATTTAATTCTTTAATTTGATATACATATTATTTTGCATTATTATTATTTCATTTTCATGTTTTGTTATGCACGATTTATATTTAAGTTAAATTATCATTACTTATTAAACTTGTTTAGATTTTTGGTTACATTATTTTTCTATTATTCATTTACTCCATCTTAATTTATATTAAAAACTAATAAAGATTAGTTTAAAAGTTTCATTGGCGCCCAACTAGCTGGCTGAATAAATCCATCTTTATTTAATTATTTTTAATATATTTATAAAAAAAAAAAATTGTTAAAATTACATGCAAGGTTATTTTTTATTATTAGTATAAAAAGTTTATTTTGGTTTACTTTTTTTGTGCTTGTTAAAAATTCGTCTTGATTTACTTGGATAATATTTATGTAAGTAGTGATACAATTTATTTATTAAGAGATTTATTTTTCTTCTTTTTGTCATTATTAAGCATAGTTTTATACATCTATGTACTTGTATTATTCGTATATATCTTTAAATAATTGCAGCTCGTTTTCTTTTCTTTTTTTTCTTCATATTCTTTTACAAAAAAAAATATGAATGATGATATTTTTCGTAACGTTACGATAAGACGCCCTAAGCTAGTTAACGTAGGGAATAGAGAAGTAGCTGGAGCAGATAGAAATATTGAGTTAGGTGAATCGACTACAGACATTGATCAACTGCCTGAAATAATGGCCAGTAACAAACCCGAATCTAATTCTTCTCAGGTACAGCCTGATATCGGTACCATGTTGGAAAAACTTGTGTCGGGAATGGACGAAGTAAAATTTGAACTTCGCGAGCTAAACAATTTTAAAGCTAATACTGAATTAAAATTTTCAGAGGTGTCGGCAGAATTAAACAATTTAAATGTCCGATTTGAAACCAATAAAATTAGCTCAGAGGAAGAAATTAGGGGTTTAACCGGAAGGTTAAATCAAAATGAAAAAAAAATCGTTAGTTGTGAGAAGACAATTACTGAAGTAGTTGTTTCAAGTCAATCTAAGTTTGAAGATACGGATGCTAGAATGGCAGCTGTAGAAGGAGCCGTAAGCAGGATTACAAGTTCCAACCGGACATATTTAGGGTTCTCTCGCCATAGCGGAGCTGCGATACCATCCCTGAAAGACTTGAAACCCCCTTTATTTACGGGTAAGGAATCAGAAAACCCTATGTTATTTATAAACAATTTAGAAAAATATTACTCTCTTTGCTCGATTAGTACCGAGGAAGAGAAAATGTTCTACATAGGTTATAGTTTAAAGGAAAAGGCTGCGGAATGGTGGTGTATGTTTTCCAATAATGTAGAGAATTTTGATCATTTTAAAATTATTTTTATGAGACAATATTGGGGACACGCAGAACAAAGGAAAATAAGAGAAAATCTTTATAATGGTCAGTATAGTTCTACTGAAAACTACTCTCGGGAAGAGTATGTAATTAAGAAGTATGTCAAAGTGAAGTATTTATTACCCCCTATTCCTGAGAAAGACATAGTAGAATATTTCATCCGTCATTTTGAGGTAGAAGTCCAGCGAGCTTGTATTCCATGGAGAATATCTAAAATCGACGAGTTATTGGAGTTATTAAAAACTTTTGACTCACACGACTCTGCCTCTCAGAATCGTAAGTGGTCTAACGCGACATCTAATAACGATGCTCGAGGTGGGTACCAGCGGTATCGCCATCCTAATACAGGAAGATCGAATTTCGAGTCTAAAAATCAAGTTCGTAAATGTGATGCAATTATTGCCGGTCCTTCGACCGGTAACGAGGCAGCAGAATGCACTCCAGCAATACTTCCCTGTAATGATGCGGGAAACGAATAGGGGTACCTCAACAAACGGCGCAATCTGATATCGGAGTGCAAGGTACCCTATACTCAGCCGTAAATAATTCGTACGAATCTGAAAATGTCGAATTAAATATTAATTCATGCAGTAAAATCGTCGAGTATCCTGCTGACTACCTAGTAGACGAAGAAGAACTCGATAACACACAAAATTTTAATACCTGGTATTCTTGTCCTGTACTTAAAATATCCATAGAGAATGTCGAGGTCGATGCGTTGATTGATACTGGTAGTGAAGTAACAGCTGTTTCCGAGACTTGGTTCTCTAATTACTTTGGGAAGTCCAGCCACTTAAACATTCTTCCTGTTAGTGGAACTCGGATATTAAGTGCAGTGGGATCCAAGTCACCGGCAGTGCGCAAACAAGTTCTTTTACACGTTACTGTTGAAAATATAGAGTTCGATGTGGTTTTTATAATCATTCCGGGACTCGTACAAAAATGTATTTTAGGAATTGATTTTTTAAGTCAATATAGAGCTGATATTGACCTCTCTGATCTATATTTAAAGCTATACAAAAACGGTTGTGCGCAGAAGCTAAAAATTCAGTACTCAAATAATGGGATAGTTAATGATACTACGGCAAACCGAAATGGACTTTGCAAATCTTACCATTTGCGAACCACTGAAACAGATAAAGATCTAAAATCTCATTTAATAAAAAAAGATATATCGACGCTGAATCCAGATTTAGATAAACTTGTTACCGACTTTAGAGATGTTTTTCAAGATAGGCCTGGTAGGATAAGTGGATATGTTCATACTCTCAACGTTAAGGATCCTCAACCGTATTTTATAAAAAGCTATACCATACCCCTTGCTTACAGACAATCTGTTGAAATTGAAATTCAAAAAATGATTAGCATGGGAATAATTGAACCCTCTAAAAGTAATTTTGTTAATGCATTTGTACCGGTATACAAGAAAAACGGAAACGTACGTATATGCTTAGATGCCCGTCGTCTTAACAGTATTCTGGAACCAGAGTTTGAAGCACCACCTGCTATCGAAGTATTACTTCAAAAGTGCCAAAATACAAAATACATGTCCAGTTTAGATTTGAATAGTAGCTTTTGGCAGGTCCCATTAAGAAAGACGGATAGAAAATATACAGCCTTTATGTACGGATCCAAATGCTACCAGTTTACAGTCACACCTTTCGGCTTAAGCACAAGCTCCGCCGCCTTGATTAGAAGTTTAAACCAAGTCCTCGAGAATTTAGATTCGTTTCTTTTAGTCTTCGTAGACGACATTCTAATTGTATCCCCGACAATGCAAGACCATATATGTCATGTCAGAATGGTTTTGGAACGATTTCGTCATTACGGTGTCACTGTAAACAAAAATAAGTCAAAATTTTTATGTGAGGAAATTTCCTTTTTAGGTTTCATTTTAAGTAAAGACGGAATAAAGACGGATCCAGAAAAACTTCGGGCAATTGAAAGCTATCCTCGTCCGAGTACGGTAAAACAGCTTCGAGCTTTTCTCGGATTGACTAATTATTACCACCGTTTTTCCTCCTCATATGCTTACGTTACTGCTCCGTTATTAAAACTGTTAAAAAAAGATTCCATGTGGGAATGGGACAAAGAATCTGAAGAAGCGTTCAAAAACACTAAAAAAATATTCTGTGAAGTAGTTTGCTTACATCATCCCATTCCTAACCGCCCTTTTTACGTTCAATCGGACAGTAGTGACTATGCCATTGGAGGGCAAATATTTCAAAAAGACGACAATGATGATGTTAAGGTTGTGTCATTTTGTAGCAGAGTCCTTCGAGGAGCAGAACTCCGTTATTTTACCAGCGAAAAAGAGCTCTTAGCAATCGTCTACATATTTCAACGGTACAGATCATTACTCCTAGGATCCGAGGTGATCGTTTTAACGGACCATAAAGCGCTTACATTTTTGCACACTTGTAGATTACTAAGCCCGCGACTTAGTCGTTGGATACTAATACTGCAAGAGTACCGATTTAAAATAGAACACTGTCCTGGCAAAAATAATATAGTAGCCGACGTTCTTAGTCGGCATCCTCCGGAAATCAATAATCGAGAAAGTGATCGATCTAACCCTGTAATAAACGCTGTACTGGCTCGGTCACCTGATTTAAAGTTAATGGAGAACTTGAGAAATATTAGTGAATTGCAGAAACAGGACAGACAGATATCCTTAATTAAACAATCTATTGTACCTAACAACGTAAAACCTCAAAGGTACTTGCTGGAAAATGATATTCTCTGCTATCGAACTGATCGATCAGGATGGAAGACATATTTGCCCCAGGCAATTATATCAGACTTAATACTTAATTGTCACGAAATATATGGTCACTGTGGTGCTAGAAAAGTATATCTTTTGATTGCGGAAACCTTTTATTATCCGAAATTGATGTCAGCCATTAAAGACATCGTTTCTAAATGTATTACGTGCCAAAAATGTAAAGTACCTAACTACAATTGTTACGCCGAACTTATGAATGTCATTCCAGATGGGCCACACGAGCTATTGAGCGTCGATTTTTTTGGACCATTACCTTCGGCAAAATATGGCATGAAATATATTTTTGTAACTATAGACACTTTCAGTAAGTTTGTCAAACTATATCCGTTAAGAAGAGCTACTACTAAGGCTTGCCTGAAGGTGTTGAAGGACAAGTACTATGAACCTTACGGAAAGCCTAAGAAAATCTTAAGTGATAGAGGGACACAGTTCTCATCGCCAGAATGGCGAAGAGAGTTGGAAAAAGAAGGGATTAAGTCTATACTTACATCAATTAGACATCCCGAGGCCAATATGGTGGAGCGAGTAAATAGAGAACTTGGGAGATTCTTTCGATCCTTTCTGAGAAATAATCATGGTGCCTGGTTGGAATGGATACCCATAATAGAAAACTGTATCAATGAAGTTTACCATGAATCCACAGGGAAAACGCCTATAGAGGTTCACCTAGGAATAAAACCTTCACGTTTTTGGGAAGAATGCTTGAACTTATCAGTCGACAAAACGTTGCCCCAACAAAATCACAACTATACGTTAGGACTCGTTCGTGAAAATCTGGTTAAGAAAGGAAACCAACGAAAGAATAGACACTCAAAAAAATATCGGTTTACTAAATTTGAAATTGGTGAACGTGTTCTCGTTAGAGCATTGAATGTTTCTAATCCAACTAAGAATATCTTAGCTAAATTCCTTGCCATATATGAGGGGCCATACCGAATTAATAAACAAGTATCTGAGGCAACATTCGAAATTTTCGATGAAAACAAAAACAAGCCACGAGGAGTTTACCATGTGAAAAATCTAAAAAAATTTAAAGAGTAATATGTTAAAATTATCATATATTATTACCTTGCTGTAGTGTTGGTTTAGTATTCATTAACTTGCATGTAGTTAAGTAGAGAAGGAGTATTCATTCATTTTTATTGTATAATTTCAATTTTGTTTTAATTAATTTTCTGATGGATAATCCTAGTTTCTTTTCAAATAATAAAATTTGACACAAATAGCGATGCTTTTGACAATTCAGAAATTTGTCAAAACCAGGAAGGGCACTGTAACAAATCGTATGATTAACGGGCTGATTTGTTTATAACGTACGAAGGTATATGACTTCCACCAAGCAAAAGAAGCTATATAGAGGAAGATATCACTTGTTGACAAACAAAAGCTGATAATTTAAGAGTGGGAGATTGAAGAGGTCGTCGAAGAATAATACAGGAGGAGGCAGTTCGGCTCTGGCAGCCCTAACTCAGTCAAGTGAACCTATGTTGCTCTATTGAAGAGGAATAAGATCGCTGCATATAAATCCACCATATTATGAACATTTAGAATTCATTTAATTTAATTCTTTAATTTGATATACATATTATTTTGCATTATTATTATTTCATTTTCATGTTTTGTTATGCACGATTTATATTTAAGTTAAATTATCATTACTTATTAAACTTGTTTAGATTTTTGGTTACATTATTTTTCTATTATTCATTTACTCCATCTTAATTTATATTAAAAACTAATAAAGATTAGTTTAAAAGTTTCAATATATAACTAATATTAAACACGCCCAGGGTTTGGTCACAAAAAAATCAACACTTCACAACATCCTCCAAAAATCTCCGACGTTTCGGCTTTAATAAAAACATTCTTCATGGGATCTATAACAAAAGAAATTCAGTAATGTTAATTTCGAGATGCAAAAAAGCTCAAACGAATACAAATTTAAGGGAAAAAAAAACAAGAAAATCTTGGTTGAGAACTTAAAAATTAAAATTTACAAAGAGTAAAAGTTGATTGGAGTTTTTTAAATAAATATTAAGCAGAACAAGACGAAAAATTGACTAGATAGTTTTTAAAAAACATTAAAACATAGAGGTAACAATAAAAAACAATACTTTTCCTACTATTAGTAGTGAGGAAAAGTAAAAATAAGGTCCGGGGTACCTCGGAACTTTTCCTCACTTTGGAGGCCTCTCCTGCTGCTTCTCAGCAGGAGGAAGCAGCATTGAGCGTGGTCAGTACTTGGATGGGTGACCGGTTTAAACTAACTGATTTTCAACATTTTTTATACTTGCATTATTTTTATTATTTGAATTTTGGCGGTGTTTTGACAGATGTAAACAAACTTTGACGTTTAACAAAAGTATCGTACTAATTAATAATTATGTTTGCATATAACTTATAAACTAATTAATGGAACTTCATCTGTTTTTTGTTTTTTTTATATATTTGTTCCTTATTTTTTACCCGTTCCAACGATATGCTATATGACAAAAACGTATTTATACTTTCGGTATTATTAACCTTCAAAGTTTCAAAATTCAAAATGGCGGTCAATATTAAAACTAAATTTAGTGGATTTGTTTGTCATACAGAGAAGTACATAGTACATTCGTGCCAAATTTCCATTAGAACGGATTACTTTTAGATATTTGCTGCAGCAAACTCGGTTCAAGATGGCGGAAAATGTTGATTTTCCCGGCAGCACAACTAGAAGTAAGGACTGATTTTTCTGCCATGTTTCAACAATTTAGGTTAAGTACCCTGGGTGCTATAATTATAACACGCATACGTACATACAGACGTCATGCTGAAAACCACTCAAGAATTCTTTAGTGGTCTCCGAAGTGAGGAAAAGTTCCGAGGTACCCCATACCCGATATTTTTTCATGTATTATAATTTGAGTAACATCAGTATTCTGTCAAAATGGTTGAAATGATTAACGTAGTTATAGCTGAAGATTTTCATAATTTAAAAACAACTCATGAATCATACCGTATTATTTTACTACGTTTTTATTAACTTGCTTTCTTGTTTGTTTGTTTGTTTGTTTGTCCGGTACAAATCTGGCAATCGATTTCTAACTAACTTCCCAAATAGCTAGACATTTGAAACATTTAGCATAGCTCAGAACACGATGACAATGCATTATATTAATACTTTTAGCCATCTTTCAGCAGAATTTAATGTGTTTTCAGCAAATGTTGCTGTAGGGAAAGTTAGTTCGGAAAAAATCCTCAAGTTATTTTATTTGTTTTGCCATATCCCATATTTACGCAATCTTCATTTTGATGGGTCTCAAATTTGTGATAAATAAACATTGAATGACAGCAAAACAGTAAATATCGATTATATTATTTATCGATTATATTATTTATATTATTTCAAATATATCGATGGCACGCTTTAGATTTGGAGTTGGGGAGATCCGTTGTACAAAGATTTGTCCTTTTATAGGTTTAAGATCAGCTCTCTAGATGGTTGTCATTTATGTGAAATAAATAAATTCGGAACTATTTTTTTTCACTAATATTATATATTATATAACAATAACAATTATATTATCAACCAGGGCCGTAACTACAATTTTGGGTGCCCTGGGGCAAGATTATTCTGGGGGCCCTTCATGGTGTCGAGGGGATACCCTCCCCCCAGAAATAGGGGGGTTCGGGGGTCCTCCCCCGGAAATTTTTTGAAAAATAACGCCCCAAAACGTGTTTTAATGCATTCTAGAGGTAAAATTTACCCACATCTACAGGGTGTCTCAGCTAATATGGAACAGCGAAATATCTCCGGAACCATGATAGATAGAAAGATGCGGTTTTCAGGGTTCGATAATGGCTAAAAAGGCGCTTCAAGAACATATGCTGAACATTTTTTGTGTTCAGCAGAAGTGTGTGTAATTTACAAAATTAAAAAAAAAGTGAATAGGAAGCCAAATTTTTTGATTTGGATTATATGGCTAAAAATAAGAACTTTTTACTCTTTGAAATTTTTCGCTCCGAGCATTAGTTTGCCGTTTGGAGAGCCCTGAACGTGCTAAAATTGAAACTTTAAGTCCGTTTTACAGCTAAACTAATGGATTTAGGAAAATAAGTCAAGAGACAAAAAAAAATTGTATTTTTAGTCATAGAATCCAAATCCAATCTAAAATTCATACCTTATACGTATTTTTTCCCCCCTAAAAAATGGTGTTCAGCAGGGCTCAAAAAGTAAAAAAAATTATCAATAATGCATGTTTTTAAGAATTGATTTGGCTTCTATGACTGAAAATAAGACTTTTTTGTCTCTTGAATTATTTTCCTAAATCCATTAGTTTAGCTGTAAAATGGACTTAAAGTTTCAATTTTAGCACGTTCAGAGGTCTTTAGATGGCAAACTAATGCTCGGAGCAAAATATTTCCAATGGTGAAAAGTTTTTATTTTTAGCCATAGAATCCATATCCAGTCTTAAAAATTTGGCTTCCTATTCACTTTTCTTTAATTTTGTAAATTACACACACTTCTGCTGAACACAGAAAATGTTCAGCATATGTTCTTGAAGCTCCTTTTTAGCCATTATCGAACCCTGAAAACCGCATCTTTCTAAATATCATGGTTGCGGAGTTATTTCGCTGTTCCATATTAGCTGGCACACCCTGTATAATATTTTATTTTGCAAATGACCCAAAATGGAAAATGTCTAATTTAGCCTCTATTCTATAGCTAAATCCTCACCTACCTCCTGGTTACTTTAGTTAGGCTACTACATAAATACATATATAACTTATACGATCTCTTCGTAACAGTTTAAGGAAAAAACTCTGATGAAGGTGAACAATATATTGAGTAAGCGTCAGAGTTTTTTGTCAGTTCACCGTGTCATAGTCCTCAAAAAACTTACTGGTGAACTACGTTTGTCATGGGGCCCCTGGTGAGTGAAAATATTGAATCTTTTTCTGTAAATGTCTAGGGGCCCTCTAGTTTCAAAAGAACCGTTTAATAATAGTCCATAATTATTCTTTCCTGTAACGAATTTTTTTGATAAATGGCTTTTAAAATTCACATTATTTCGTTTTGCCCATTGAAATTCAAATAGGGCCGTAGGATCGGGGGCCCCCAGGACCGGGGGCCCCGGGGCACTGCCCCGGTTGCCCCGGTGGTAGTTACGGCCCTGGATTCAACAGAAAATTTAAAAACGTAGTATATAAAAAGTTCTTTTTATCTTGAAATTATTTCTTATTACAAATATGTAATTATGTATGAATAACGAAATGCATCGTCATTTAATTACACTTGTAAGTTATGTTATTTTATTTTATGTTTTTATAAAAAAATAAATCGGAGACATAATTTAGAACTAGTAATTATTTGAGATGATAATATATATACGTATATATAAGAAGTATTTGAGGTTTGAAATGACGCGGGAGTGAAGTGCTTAATGACGTGTATCTTTAGCTACTGTTTTTATCAAACTGTTTATCTAATGATGAGTTTTAATTAAAACACCATCACGTCTTTAAGAGTTCTAACGTGCTTAATGATATTCTTAAACAAAATAAATTAACTTTATTAAGATTCCTGGTAAGCTGTGATCCATATCTGTCTTCATACTGTATGGGTAACTAAAAATTAAAAATGTAATTACACACACACATATATATATATATATATATATATATATATATATATATATATATATATATATATATATATATATATATATATATATGGTTAAAGCCACAGTATATTTTATTTATTTATTATATGTAAGTATATATTATTTATTTATATTTTATTTTATTATAATATGTTAAGGAAAAGTATATTTTTTTGATTTTATATTTTTATTTGTTCCGGGGAACAGCTGAGTGTGTCCCCTTTTGAGAGCTAATCTTTGTTTAGAACCTTCATATTTCTAACAGATCTTTAAATAGTTTATTTTTATATTTATTTTGTATTGGCCAACCTAGCCAAAGCAGTTTCTTTTTGCCAGTCACTTGCAATGGAAGTGAGTATGTGGAAGTGATATATCTGCCCGGATAAATTATTTGCTTCACCTCAGTTAAAACCTTTCCTCGTATGTTCGCCCGGACACTTGTATACCGATCCAGTTCACCAAGTTACTGCATATTTCCAGTTCTTCCTTGTAAGTCCGCCCGGACATATTATATTCGTCTCCAGAGCCAGCATATCTGTTCGCCCGAGCCAGTTTGCTGACGAATACAGACTCTACACTTCACTGCACAAGGGGGTTAATAAACCCCCTTTTATAATCCAAGGTACTTGGGCATTCTTTGTTCCTTTATTATTACTTTTATAATTATTATTTTTATACCTCCACTGGGCACTACCTTTTTTCCCCTTTTCATTTGAATTGGAGGATTTTCGTGGTCAGTTTGGGTCCGAAGCCCCAACTCTACATCTAAATATATATAATCCAAATACCACTCACTCACCGACACATCACGATATCTCTGAAACCACTATACCTATGATCATGAAATTTGGTAGGTGTGTTCCTCTTACCTTCTAAGTGCTAGCTAAGAATTTTTTTTTAAAATCCGCCATCTTCATTTAAGATGGCGGCCATTTATATAAAAAATAAGACGATATCTCCGGAACCAATTGCTCTAGAATCTTTACATTTAGAAGTTAGCTTCCTTTTATGAAAGTACAAACTTTCAATACATGGTTTACCAATCGGGCGTTTTGATTCAAGATGGCGGCCATATATATATAAATATGTGTATGTTCTTTATACAAATCTACAGTTTTAGTCTGATCTCGATGAAAATTTGCATACTTAACCTTCAAAGCAAGGGGGAAATCACTGTCTATAAGAATTTTTAAAATTTAAATATTGGTACACAGGGGTACAAGTAATGATTACGGGGTCAAAGTAATTAATACCCTTTATGATGCATATCGCTGAAAAGCTCTTTAAGAGTATAGTAATTGTTGTTATGTATAGTTTTATCATATTTTCACTTAGAAGGGGGGTAAAATGGAAAAATATAGCTATATTATCTTATAAAAAATGATGAGTATCCGTATGAGATATTTTATACAAATTTACAGTTTTATCCCAATTTGATGATTTGATGATACGGGGTCAAAGAAATGAATTCCCTTCATGAAGCAATTTTGTTGAAAAGCTCAACAAAAGCTGATTTAAATAATAAATACAGAAAAAAATAAACTTGGTGTATGTAAGTTCGTATCTCTCTCTTGATAAAGACGGCATTAATTCTTGAGTTGTATTTTTTGTCGAATTAATTATTTCTGGAGGCGTATTATTCTCCACATTTTCATCGAAGTCACTTGATTAACTCATTGTTTTTCACTAAGAACTCGATATAAACAGTTGCTTTAATAAAAGAACAGCAAATTAGTTTTATGTTTTATCTACGATTGATACGAAAAATAAACATTGTATCTCTGTTTAGATGCATAGAAAGTGATTCTTTACGTACTTGTATTCATTGCTCATGCGCGCCTCATAGTTCTGAAGAATTCCTCTTCTTTACCACCCTAGGGCGGTAAAGAAGAGGAATTCTTCAACTTTACGCACGATAAGCGAGTTGGTTTACATTTAACAAAATAATTTAAATGTTTCTTGATGGTAGTTTATATACTTATCAAATTAATATAACACTCCGTAGCGAAGCACGGGTATCCAGCTAGTATATATATATAAATGTTTAGATAAATATATATAATTATTATTGAATATTTCATCAAAATTTATTACAAAAATAACTTCTCCTTGGCGGGGAATCGAACCCGGCCTCTTTCTGTCCGCGTTTCAAAGCTATTTTTCTCAGGTACTAGATTTTCCCGGAAGAACGGCTTATATCGTTAGGTTTGTATTTAAATGGACTACATTTTAGAATTTGTTAATAAAAATAGTTAGCTTTTTCAGAGTTTTCGAGGGATAGCTTCCTTAAAAATTGAGCTAAAATTCATTTTTTAGATTTCGCCCCGTGGTATGATTTTTCTGAACATGTATGCCAAATTTCGTCAAAATCAGCCCAGTAGTTTTGGCTCCAAGCGTCTGCCCAGACAGTCATTTTTTAAAAAAACACATTTTTGGACTCAGGGTCCTCAAAACGTGTAAATCCATCAAAATCTCAAAATTGAATTTTCACGTCATTACAATACTTTCTCTTTATATATGAGAAAGTAAGAGGGTACTAGAATAGCAGGCAACTGGTCCACAAGCAGGTCATCGTCACCGGATGGTACACCTGTTACCACCGGATAGGCAGATGGCTCATGGTCAGTACTACATTTTTAATTGGGAGAGTGCTATACTGGAAATATAGAGGCCCGTGATTCAAGTCCCGGCGCTGGAGTCTTTTTTTCTCTTTCTGTCTCCCGTTGTTAATAATAATTATAATTTTATTTTAATTAAAATTTTTAATATTGTTGATGTTTACTTTTGCTCCCAATTCCGATCTTACTAAGTTAAGCATTATGACCATGGAAGCATGATGACCATGGAATATGGACGTATTATGACCATGGAAGCATGATCACCATGGAGTATGGACGCATTATGACCATGGAAGCATGATGACCATGGAGTATGGACTCATTATGACCACGGAAGCATGATGACCATGGAGTATGGACGCATTATGACCATGGAACCATGATGACCATGGAGTATGGACGCATTATGGAAGCATGATGCCCATGGAGTATGGACGTATTATGACCATGGAAGCATGATGACCATGGAGTATGGACGCATTATGACCATGGAACCATGATGACCATGGAGTATGGACGCATTATGGAAGCATGATGCCCATGGAGTATGGACGTATTATGACCATGGAAGCATGATGACCATGGAGTATGGACGCATTATGACCATGGAAGCATGATGACCATGGAGTATGGACGCATTATGACCATGGAAGCATGATGACCATGGAGTATAGAGGCATTATGACCATTCTGAAGATATGCGTTTTGAAGAAAGGCCTTAAAATTTATTAAAATTGAAGTATTATTATCTGATTATTAGATTTTATTATACCATAGGGGGTTCTGCTTCCTACTCGCTTTTCTGCTCAACCAGCGTGAGACAGCCGCTGCCTAGCGAATTTACTGCTTGGAGAGTTATCTGGCCCACTCCATCAGTGTATCAGGACATCCCTATGTAGAGCCTCTACAAAACCGATCCCACTACAGTATTGTACAGAGAAAAACCCAACAAGAAGAAAACAAACTACTACAATAAAAAGCAATTCAATGTAACGCATTAACTAAGGCACCCAACAAATAAAAACAAAATCTGCTATTTGAAATGTCGCAAGCAGAGAAACTAAAATGTCAAACGTCTGTATAATAATTTGCACAGCGTACGAAAAATAAAAATGAACATTAATATCAAACCCATAAAGATCCAACACATGTGATAAAAGACTAAAAAAAAACAAAAATTACATCTTTAATGTAATGTAATTCATTTGATTATTCCATAATAATTAATTTCTCATGGATAGTGAGTTAAAAATGTAAATTTCTACTCTGGAATTGATGAAATTAATTCAATGAATTAATTATGATTTTATAGTAGTTTGTAATTATGAAGAAAAAAATGTTAAAGATAGTTTCCCCTCAAGGAAATAATTAAGATGTATACGTATGAGTGTGTGTGTGTGTATGGACACTGGACACAGTATAACCTCGATTACAAAAATGCGAGAAAATAGGAAATAATCGGAAAAAAACGTAAGCTATTTTGACTCCTTTTTAGATTGTTACTCCCCTTATAAAAAAATAGAGGGGAGTAACAATCTAAAGAAGGTGTAGGGAATGTTCTTCTTTAGACTGTTACTACCCTTATAAAACAGAAGTGTGATATTCCTTTGTCCAAAAGTACATTGGACAAAACTAAACATCCCTTTTTCTTTATAGTTATTTAGTCAAAGTCATTTATATTCTAAAACAACATAGGGGAGTAACAATCTAAAGAAGTACCACTTTTTGAATAAATCTGAGTTTTTACTTTCTTTTATATGAGAAGAGAGAATTGTGATGCCTCGAAAATTCGATTTTGAGATTCTCTGAGTCCAAAAAAGTGGTTTTTAAAAAAAATGTCTGTCTGACGCCTGGAGCCTAAACTACTGGGCCGATTTTGACGAAATTTAGCATACATGTTCAGAAAAATCATATCCCGAGGGGAAATCGACAAACGAAATTTAGCTCCAAACTTGGGGGCGCTACCCCCAAAAACTCTGAAAAAACGTGAAAAAAACATTATTTCTCGAAAACGGTTCCGACTATTTTGATTAAAAAATTAAAAAATGTAGCCCATTTAAATACGAATCTAACCATATAAGCCGTTTTCCCGGGAAATATCTAGTTCCTGTGAAAAAAGCTTAAAACTCGGACAGAGAGAGCCCGGGTTCGATTCCCCGCCCAGGAGATGTTATTTTTATGACAAATTTTGATAAAATGTTCAATAATAATTAAATGTACATAGGAAAACTAATAAATGGAAAACACCGGGCTACATAATTATGAACTCGTATATGAGAAAGTTTGTCTGAGTTGTCTGGGACCGATTTTTTACTTTCTCATATAAAGAGAAAGTATTGTGATGGCGCGAAAATTCGATTCTGAGATTTTGATGGATTTACACGTTTTGAGGTCCCCTGAGTCCAAAAAAGTGGTTTTTAAAAAATGTCTGTCCGTCTGTCGACTGTGCAGACGCCTGGAGCCTAAACTACTGGGCCGATTTTGAAGAAATTTGGCATACATGTTCAGAAAACTATTTTTTTTATAAGGGGAGTAACAGTCTAAAGAAGAACATTCCGTACACCTTCATTGGATTGTTAATCCTCTCTGTTTTTTTTTTTTTTTTATAAAGGGAGTAACAATCTAAAGAAGTGCCAGAAATAGGATGCGAGAAAGCTATGTGCCACACTAATTGACTGACTATTTTTTTACTTTCCCTGATCTCCCCTCACTAAGCCGATTATTGACTGAATTAAGTAAAACATTAAGGATAATAAGTTTAAAGTAAAAATCAGAATCGATGTTATATCTAACTTAACTTTTTGATTATTTGATAATAATATAAGATCATATATTTGCTTCATTACTTACATATTTCTGTATTGCATGGCGTCATAGCTTTTCTAATGACCGAGATAAACAATTTCTTCTATCTAATCGTGAGTAGAGATCAGTAATCAGTACTAATTGTCGACATGTAGCGTTATCGCGTGTTTAAGATCTCTAAAGTTAAGTGATCCGTAGCTAAACAAGATGAAGGGAATGGTACGTCCGGTCCTACTCTAGTGCTACCGTCGACTGACTTCCCTTATAGCAATTGTCCTTCAGCTCAAAAATCCTCAAACTATTTTTTATATATATATATATATTATATATATATATTTTTATAATTTCCTGTCTGTTTGTGGTAATTAGTTTTTTTTGTCTCTTTTAGTTATTCAATTTTAGAAAGAATCAAAAATCAAAAGAAAAAAAAAAAATAATACCTACGTGTGGTGTCGCGGGACACCCGCTAGGAACGACGTTCCTTACATTTTGCATTAAATATAAATTATAAAATCACACTGCTAAGTACGTATACGTTGCTAACTACTTATACATGGCGGAGTTAGAAAAGTGACAAAATTAAAAGTAATGTACTGTTTGTACCTGGCAGAGTTAAAGCAAAATTAAAAGAAAAGCATTATTTGTATCATTAAAGCAAGCGTCTTACAATAATTATGTGTTGAATATTGAGAAAAAAGTTAATCATGATGAGTTTATAGTTAAAGAGTATGTTTGTAGTTGGTGGGCAATAGGACTATTTTCAACCTACCCAGCCTACTAATTTAAAATATTGTAAAATATATCTCTTCCCTACTCTAAAGGTTCTGCTTGTATCCGGTTGAAATTTTACATGCCTGTTTCAATTGTACTTTATGCAATGTGTAAGAAGTTTTATTAAAATTGTTAATTTAAAGATATCGGTAAAAACGTTATTTTCTTTATTTTAAACGTTTGGGTCCACTTTAATAAATTTAGCGATCTTTATCACTTCATAACAGTGTCGGTGTTCGTTTTACTAAAAAAATATTTAAAAAAGTTGTTTGTCTCATTAAATAGACGAAGTTAGAATTTTTGTCTTGGATTAAGTACGCAGTATTATAATAAATAATATACCAAATATATTGAAATAAGCGTCAGCACAGATCAATTTTACTTTTAACAAGACCGTGATTATATTATTTTCTATATTTACAAAACCAAGTGACATTTTGACATATAACAACAAAAATAAGCGAAACAAGTCAAGGAACAGGCTTCCTTAATAACATTTTTCCCCGTCTTTTAGAAGCTTAAGTTTACGCGAGCGTTGCGCGTGAACGCTTGGGCGGATAACGATTTCCATCGAACTCAGCCTGTTAGTAAAATTGGTAAAATGAACATATGTACCAAATTTTAACTAACTCGGTGATCTTTTACTCAAGTTATCGTCATCGGTAGATTTCGTGACGGATTTTGCGTGACAGAGATTTTGTGACGGTTATTTTGTGACGGTTATTTTGTGACAGTGATTTTGGTCGTTTTTTTCGGATTCACTCCCGGGCTCCAGAACGTGCCATAAGGAACTTCGTTCCAAAAAATATTTAAAACAGTTGTTTGTCTCATTAAATAGATGAAGTTAGAATTATTTCCCGTCCTAAAATTCCGATTTTAAATTTGAAGCTTATGTTTACGCGAGCGTTGCGCGTGAACGCTTGGGTGGATAACGTTGTCCAACGAACTCAGCCTAGGCATTGGTAAAATGAATATGCGTACCAAATTCAACTAACTCGGTCATCGTTTACTCAAGTTATCGTCATCATTATTTTGTATTTTTATTTTGTGGCGGTCGTTTTCTTCGGATTCTCTCCCGGGCTCCAGAACGTGCCATAAGGAACTTCGTTCCAAAATCGTTCTTCAAAATATACCTTTTTTCTTTTAACCGGGAAGATAAGTTCGAAGGCTTGGATTCCACACCCGAAGTCATACACCGCGTAGGTTTACCATTGGAAAATCAGTGTAGGACAGAAATGAATCGGTCACTTCAAAGGTGGGTTCATAGAATGCGTTTTTAACGCCCGTTTGGACTATATAGATAAAAAACATTCATAAATAAGCTGTATAGAGTTATAGAGACGTCACTGAGTGTTACCCCTCACCCTTTCTTTCTGGTGCACTTGTGATAGTGTAAATATTTCATCAGAACACAAAAAATCAAGAAAACAAATCATCAAAATAAAAACAAAGTATTAAAAAAATGTATAATTGAAAAAATAAATGCTTTGTCTAAGTCTACGAGACCTAATCAATAATTTTCTGCAATTGCAGCAGTTTATACCACAAGATATTTTTTTTAAGGAAAATATCAAAAGCTTATCATATCATCGCTATAAATTCCCTCTGTCTCCCATATAGTATATTAATGACAACATATATATATATATATATATATATATATATATATATATATATATATATATATATATATATATATATATATATATATATATTCAACACAGATGTTCGCACTTGAACAAGGGAAAAAAATAAGGACGCGGCATGATAAAGACTTTAATATAATATATTTTTATATATATAATAATATTTATATAACAAAAGAAGGTGGGGGGTATCATATTTATGATAAGAGCTATTCGTCATTATCACGTAGAGTGAAAATAATATTTTGATATCATACTTATCAAAATATGATTTTTTCACACGGGCCTTGGAGTTCTTCTATTAAGGGGGGAAATAGATTGATAACAATGAACGGGCATTGTATCCAAGGAATTTAAACTTATGCTTAGAAAGAGGGGAATGATATATATATATGTATATTTAAATTGATAAGAGTTCAGTTTAAATAAGAAGGGGAAGGATTTAAATTGCATGTTTTATACCTGTTGAACCAGGTGTTAAGTCTGGTTTACACGATCCAAGTATACTTGGTCCAAGTCACTTTGATTAAATCCACTTGGTCCAAGTGTTTGTGGAACTTTGAAGTAAGGTTTACACGATCAAAGTTTACTTGGTCCAAGACACTTTGATTAAATCTACTTGGTCCAAGTGTTTGTGGAACTTTGAAGTAAGGTTTACACGATCAAAGTATACTTGGTCCAAGTAGTGGAACTTTGATACAGTATAAAGTAGTGGTTGAGATAAATTGTGTTAAATGTTTTCCCCTATTTCCCTCTAGAACTTTCCAGTTAAATTGTACTTATTAAGTTTTAAAACAGTAGCGATATATCAATTTCTGGTAAGGCCTAAGCCACACTTGGCCGACCTTTGGCAATCGACCATTCACAAATATTTGATTCCAACATTTGCCTCCCCATGCTGCAATGACACTACTGTCGACTAGACTGGCCACACATTGGCCCAATGTTCCTTGGCCAATATTTGATTCCAATACCCGCTACTTTTTTTTCTCACAACACCAGAGCTGGATGTAGCCAGCAGCTATATTAAATTAAAAAAAAAAAAAAAATTTAAAAGGTATATTGGAAGGTTGGTCGTTCTCTTCGACCAACCTTCCAATACCTTCCAAATTCAAACATTTGACAATATTTGCCAACGAAAGAGCGGCCACCCTTGGAACCTTGGAAGGTATTTGGCAAATGTCGGCCAATGTGTGGCCTCGGCTTAAACAAAATCCAGCACAACCTCACATGTCATTTTTTTGACAGCGTGTTCTCATAATTTGTCAGGTGGGCGCCAATTTTGTTTTTTATCAAAGTCTACTTAGATGGAGCCCATTCAACTCAACTTGGATGTCCAAGTTGACTTAGATACCCTGTGTACACGATCCAAGTACCTTCAAAGTACACGGTCCAAGTACACTTGGATCGTGTAAACGTGGCTTTACATCTAACCACCGCTAGTCATATACGCGTAATCTTAGTCAGTCGTGTTTCGTGTTTTTAAAAACCTAGTTTTCTATTTTAAGCATATTATCATATCACATAATCTCTTACAAAGATAAGTGGCGCAGGAGCAGGACTCTTGGTGCAGGTGGGTCCTGCGAGATTTAAAATTCAAAATTAAGAGTCGCAGTCGACCCCTGACTAAACAGATACGGCAAGAGGTTTATTTTAAGACGAATTACAAAAAGGAGTTAATACTTTCTCATGTACCTTTCTTTGTTTCTGCCATTTTTCTTTATTGATCCTTTATAACATCTGTTATTTGCTTATATATAATATAGAACAACAGAATTGAGGAATTATGTAATCTTATTTAACACTAGCCTTTATCCTGCGTTCCACACGGGGCTCATGCTAGGTATCAGTGGCTGTGTTTTCTATTATCATGTAGGCCTAGCAATTAAATGAAATGCCTAAATAGTTTTGTTTCCAAAGTCTTCTAGGAATAGAATCAGGACTATATTATACATCATTCATTCCATATTTTGAATTTTAGAGTCTTGTTCAATATATGTATAAATAAAAAAATATCCAATCGAAACTGTTATAGTAATAAATAACAATGCTAAAAAAAAGGATATAATAAATAAGAAAATAAATGTAGTAAAAAACAATTAGACTGGGAAGCAATATTCAAGGTTTAATAATAAAATTCATCAACTATTGGGGCAATAATAAAATTACCAGTCTCTTCTCTCAATTCAGCAGTTGCACCAGTAAAATATTTAATATCTCTAGTGCTAGGACAAATTAATAAAATAATAAATATTCGATATGAAGAGCATTAGTGTGAGGTTTAAGCTCCCCAATCAGAAATTAAATCGGCCAACAATTGCGCCATAAGAGCTTTAAATGTTGTAAAATAACTTTAATGTTGTGTATTTTTTAAGGAGAGTAAAAAAAAAAAAAATGTTTGTTTTTGATGAATGATGAATTAAACTAGTTAGTTTATTGTTTTAAATACAAAAGTATTTGTTACAATGGAGTTAGGGCTAACCATAATAACATAATAATGATAAACAAAATGTTAAACACATAATAAGAACATATTTTCTTTTTAACTTCTAAATGATTTTCGATACTTAAATAAAAATAATACAAATAAAAATAAAAAAGATTCATAAGATTAGATAAAAATCAAAAAACCTTAAATTATTTAAACAAAGTAAAAATACCATACTATGGTTATTATTGTCAACATACTCTACTTAAGATTCAAATTTCATAACACTTATTTAGAAATGGGAAAAGTTATTAGTAAAAATAAACAAAACTTATTGTTAATAATACATTTAAATTTATATCCATCAAAGTTTTTATTTAAAAATATATCACCTATCTTTATTTGTATCTATTTGTATCTCACTTACACTCCTATCATCCTACTGTTTTATTGTGTAAACAATAAGAAACAGTTTATTATTGTGTGTATAAATAGGTTTAATTAGTTTTAAGGAGATAACTTCGTAGTTCCATGATTTTGTAGATATAATTATATAAATTAACGGCATCTAATTTGGAATTCACTGTACATACTTTTATAAAATTTTGTATTTCAGAATTGCTATGAATTATTTTATTTTTTAGGTAATGTATTCTAAAAGGTTCATATAAGGGACATTCAACTAGAATATGGGGCCAAGTTTCTAATTTTCCTAGGTTACACTGGGTACATGCAAGGGACTGATCAACTGATCAATAATATAGGATTTTGTTTGTGTGGAATATGGAAGGGAAACAAATGAGGGCATAAGTTTAAAACCAAATTTCAAGCATAAATACCATCCAAATTTCAATAAAATCTGACGACTGACGTGTAGTTTTTAAGATATGTTGGTTCGCAAAAATTGAGCAACATACAGACAGACGACAAACAGAATATTCCTGATGGCTGAAACGGATTTCTGTCTTGGAATTTTTGAAATCGGAGACAAAATATTTTCGTTGTTCAGAACGATCACATAGCTTCCGTTACCTTCGTTAAGCTCGGAAGCAAAATATCTGATTTAGCTGAACATTGAAATGTAAACAATGACCTGTTTAAGATTTCGTAAATATGTTTAATAATATATTAATTAAATTTGAAATTTTAATTAACATTATACATAACGCTGGCACATAATCGTGTAGCTCTCATTGCTAAAATGTGACTTACAAAAATTTATATCTGGGGAACAGAATTGTGATTATTAAAAAATAAATTGTGGATTATCAGAATTCTTTTTGATCAATTATATGTTATAAAATAGGTAGTATATAACAAAAAAAGAAAGACTATTATTTTTTAGGGGAAAATTAATAACTTGTTTCATAAGCAAAAAAAGAAAGTTAATATTTTTAATTTTTTTGATTAAGGAATGCCGACATTGATCTTAATCCAGCAGGAATTGAATGAATTGCCTAATATTATCACAATTCTTCCTGTTTTATTTACAGTAGTTATTTTTAAAAAAAGTGATAATAAAGAAAAAGGAATTCCGCGACAATGAACTTGAATGGTAGTTTAGTGGGTTAGTAATTTAATTTTCCTTTCTTTATGCATTCCTGTATTTCACGGTCGATTGTTCGCATGGCTAGGCTCGAAGGAACACTGACCAACAGGTAGTAGTTAGGCAGTTACTGGGTTTAATAACATACCACTCTAATATGTATATGAAATAAAGATTGCTTAAATGTAGTCCCTTTCTCTTGAGTCAGTAACGCAATTTTTAAGAGTATAAAACCACGAAATACAATTGCATTTGGTATCAGTTGCAAAGTGTTCTCCGAAGTGTTCAACTCATTTAAAGATAGTGTTTTGTATTCAGTTTGTATTTGTCAGCTCAAGTGTTGTTTTTTATCCATAAACAAGGATGTTTTATCCTTTGTTACTTCTTGCAGCAGTAGGTGCTACGTTTGCTGATTATCACCATTCCGAGAAGTACCATGGACCACCTGCACCTTTAAACCATGATGGTACTGTTGCCGATACTGATGATATCAAACACGCTAAGGCTATCTTCTTCAAGGCTTATGGAGAAGCTAAACATAATGGCCATTACGCTCCTCATTATAACCATGATGATTCTGATCACCATTCTTATCACGGAGACTCTGATCACTCCTACAGCAAAAAGTATCACGGTCCTCCAGCTCCTCTTAACCATGACGGTACTGTTGCTGACACCGACGATATCAAGCACGCTAAAGCTATCTTCTTCAAAGCTTACGGAGAAGCTAAACATAACGCCCATTATGCTCCTCATTATCATCATGATGACTCTGATCACCACTCTTACCATGGTGATGATCATGACTCGTACAGCAAGAAATACCACGGTCCTCCAGCTCCTCTCAACCATGACGGTACTGTTGCTGACACTGATGACATCAAACACGCTAAGGCCATCTTCTTCAAAGCTTATGGAGAAGCTAAACACAATGCCCATTATGCTCCTGAATATCACCATGAAGATTCTGACGACCATTCCTACCATGGTTCTCACGACTTGCATAGTAAGAAGTACCACGGACCTCCAGCTCCTCTCAACCATGACGGTACAGTCGCTGAAACTCCTGAGGTAAAGAAAGCCAAATCTTATCATTTCCATCTTTATGACCAGGCTCTACATCGTCATAAGAGAGCAATTCAATTCCAGCCAGCACCTCTTAACGAAGATGGTACCGTAGCTGAAACACCAGAAGTTCAACAAGCTAAAGCCGTTTTCTTTGCTGCTCTTTCCGCTGAAATCGCCAATGCCGATCATTCATGGGTCGAACCAAAATATGAAGAACCTCAATACAATAACTTCGTCGCACCTGTTCAAAATTTACTCTTGAACAAACCCATCTACCCAGAACCAAAACATCACTCACTTGCTCATTATTCTGCACAGCCACAACATTATCCTGCTCAACCACATTATCAACCTGCTCAACCACATTATCAACCTGCTCAACCACATTATCAACCTGCTCTTCCTCATCATCAGCCAACTCCTGCCAAATCTGCCAGTTTCGCACCACGTCACTCCAAAGTCTCCTACCCACATCTCATCCACGTATCAAACTCCCCAGTTGCTCCTCCATCATACGAACAATCCCATGCTGCACCCCAGTACACTCGCTCACATCATAGACAACCTGCTGAACCCCAATACACTCAATCTCAGAAACAAGTGATTCCTGCTCCTCTGAACAGCGACGGAACTGTAGCAGATACACCTGAAATCCAACAAGCTAAGGCTATCCACTTTGCAGCTTACCAAGAAGCTTTCGCCAGGGCTATACCTCAAAAACACCAGCAACAACAACCTCAATACTAACCTCTAAATAATTGTATAGTGCCAAATAAAACCTTATTTTGAAGGTAATATTAATATATATATTTTTTTAACAAATTCTTATTTATTATTATTATTTTTGTGATATTATAAATTTTATAAAATAAAAGAAATGTGTACATAAATTATTTGATTTCTTTTTTTTTTTTTAAATTTTAACCCAAGTAATAGTTATTTATGTTACTAGGCAGCAAAATGGAATTTTTCTTGACAAGTTTTTTTAAGTTTTAGTTCAGAGCCGAAGGCGAGGATAGGCTAAACAAATTTATTGCAGAGGCGAAGCCGAGGCAGGAAAATATTAATTACCTGCTAAGGTGTAACCGAAGCAAGTAATCTTTAAACGAGTCAGCAATGTTTCCTTTGCTGCATAGTTACATACAATATTTTATCTACTCATGGCAGAAAAATTACACTAAATTATACATTATTATAGTCCTTTCTTATTAGATAAACGATTTAAAGAAATGAAAGTTGGAAAAATACGAAAGTTTGAGTCATTAAGTTAAAACAAAACGATCAGTGTTGCCACTTGTTTTATATTAACAGATGTATTTTATCTCAAATTTTAGCGATTTTTATTTTTTTAATAATCACTGCAAAATATATTTTCTGTTTGCATACCCATCTATAGTTCCAGTTTTAAGTTTTATCAGACGTTATTTGAGATGTATTTTTAATACGCACCTCATAAATTATAAATTAATTAATTATTATAACATTATATAATAACAAATTATATGTCATAATTTGAAGTTTAAATTATTTTAGTTAAATACCTGATTTCTTTCTGTAAATTTTTTTTTTTTAAATCACATACAAATATCGGCCGTAGGCAAAACCAAGGACCCTTATATTTTCCCGCGTGTGTCTGCCCTTCCGCCCTGTCGCCTGCTCTCACGGCTACACTTTTTGTCCTATCACTTTGAAATTTGGCATGTATGTGTCTTGTACCTGCCCACATATTTTAAAAATATAGCGACTTAAAAAAAATATTTTTCAAAAAACTTAAGGGTTATATTTGTTTATTTTTTTCGACATCGTGAGGGGTAACATATGAAAGGGTACTTCGAGCTGATTACAAGAATATATAATTCTTTGGTTATAACTTTGATAGGGTGAGTGTAGGCAAGTTTGAAGTGGGTGTGAAACATGCCCCCCCCCCCTCTATCTCGCTTATGTGAAGTGCAAAAAATCTGAAAAAATTCCTGAACATTCTTGGACCAAAAGTAAAGATACCAATTTTTGAAAATTTCGAAAAAAATATTATTTTATTTTTTATTGACAAAATACGTTTTTTATAACTTTGGTCTTTTCGATGTATTTATATGGTTGTAGTCCGGTTCTGTGGCAAAGTAATACTTTATCAGAAGTTTGTTTATGTGTTTTGAGAATATCAGACCCATAGGATAGTTCAAAGTAAGCTTTTTAGCATTTTAAAAAACACCATCAATATGGTACTACTTAAACTATACAGTGTGGCCTACGGACCCTCGCTGTGTGCTCACTAGCACACACTTGACCTGTTTATTTTTGTTTCAATATTAAATAATAATTAATTAAATATTTAATATTTTAATATTAAAACAATAACTGGAATCCAGGAGAAGGCACGACAATGTTATTATTGTAGGGGTTGAGTTAGGTGCATTAATTCTCACGAACTTTACCCAGTTTATAAGACCAATATTTAAATTTTAAATAAATATTATTCTGTTAAATACTCTAATATATATTCATTATTATAGAGTAAAAGAAAATAAATATTTATAATCCTGGTGATTAGTATTGCAGCACCTACTTATTTTGTAAAATAAAATCGGTCCGAGACAACTCAGACAAACTTTGTCATATACAAGTTCATAATTACTTACCCCAGTGTTTTCCATTTACTAGTTTTCGTAGGTAAATTTAATTAATATTGAACATTTTATCAAAATTTATTATAAAAATAACTTCTTCTCGGTGGGGAATCGAACCCGAGATCTCTCCGTCCACGTTTGAAGCTATTTTCTCAGGAACTAGATTTTTCCCGGGAAAACTGTTTATATCGTTGGAACCATATTTAAATGGACTACATTTTAGAATTTTTTAATCAAAATAGTCGGAACCGTTTTCGAGAAGTATTTTTTCATGTTTTTTCAGAGTTTTTGGGGGGTAGCGCCCCCAAATTTGGAGCTAAAATTAATTTCTCGATTTCTTCTCGCGGTATGATTTTTCTGAACATCTATGCCAAATTTTGTCAAAATCGGCCCAGTAGTTTAGGCTCCAGGCGTCTGCACTGACAGACGACAGACGGCAGACGACAGACGACGGACAGACATTTTTTAAAAACCACTTTTTTGGACTCAGGGGACCTCAAAACGTGTAAATCCATCAAAATTGAATTTTTGCGCCATCACAATACTTTCTCTTTATATGAGAGAGTAAAAATCGGTCCGAGACGACTCAGACAAACTTTCTCATATACAAGTTCATAATTACTTACCCCAGTGTTTCCATTTATTAGTTTTCGTATGTACATTTAATTATTATTGAACATTTTATCAATATGTATCATAAAAATAACTTCTTCACGGTGGGGAATCGAACCCGGCCTTTCTCCCTCCGCGACTAAACCTATTTTCTCAGGAACTAGATTTTTCCTTGGAAAACGGCTTATATCGTTAGATTCGTATTTAAATGGAATATATTTTAGAATATTTTAATTAAAATTGTCAGAACTGTTTTCGAGAAATATTTTTTTTCTCACTATTTTTCAGAGTTTTTTTGGGGAGTAGCGCCCCCAAATTTAGAGCTAAAATTAATTTCTCGATTTCTCCTCGAGGTATGATTTTTCTGAACATCTATGCCAAATTTTGTCAAAATTGGCTCATAGTTTTGACTTAAGGCGGCTGTACCAGACGAAAGAAAGACAGTTAAAAAAAAGAAAAACTTTTTGGACTCAGGGGATCTCAAAACGTGTAAATCCATTAAAATCTCAAAAAAATAAGTTTTCGCGCAGTCACAATACTTTCTCTTTATATGTGAAACAAAAATGGTGGTGCAATACTACTTTACTTTTATGATGCAACAAGTGGTAAATTACTTTAGACGGTTAGTGTATATCCTACTGTTACGTAACTACCGGATGTATTAATTCATTATATTTAGTTTATTTTTTGTTTTATTCGTTTTTTTGTTTGTTTATTTTTTTTTAACAAAACGATAACCTAATTGTTTTTGACACCTTAGGAGAAAGGTGGAGTAACGGGGGTTGTATCCGAGAAAACCAATTATGTAAAACTTTTGAATAAAAAAATGTATTTCTCAAAAGTCAAGTTATAGTCACTCCTAGCATATAACAAATGACAGACAGACAGACGGACAGAGTTGTAGTAACTTCTAGCATATAACAAATGACAGACAGACAGACGGACAGAGTTGTAGTAACTTCTCTAGCATACAACAAATGACAGACAGACAGACAGAGTGCCACTTTCGTTTTACAAAAACGATCTTAAAACTCTCTTCCAAAAAATCTACATCTTTGGTTCTATGACTTTTTATCCTACCTCCATCGGTTCTATTTTCAATAGAGCTAAATTTGATATTTTTAAATTAATTATTTATTTTTGACTTTAAGCTCTTATGACGTCCTCAATTGTTGACGGATTTAATTTCTGATTGCGATACTTAACCTCGCACTAATGCTCTTTAAATCGAGTATATATGATATTGTTAATTTGTCCTAGAACTAGAGTTATTACATATTTACTGGTGGAACTGCCGTATTGAGAGAAGAGACTGGTAATTAAATTAATGCACCAATGGTTGATGATTGTTCAATGACTTCCTAATCTACTTGGTTATATATATATATATATATATATATATATATATATATATATATATATATATATATATATATATATATATATATATATATATATATATATATATATATATATATAGACAGGCCTCCCACCCCACAAAAAAGGACCTAGATATTGTGATTACTGAATAGTATTTTAGGGTTACCCCAATGTGGGCTGATACCATATACTGTTGTAAAAATTACGTATTTGTTATTAACCAGAAATGGTGTGTACCGTTAATAAAAAATTAGTAGGCCTATATTTCTTAAAGGTACCAGTTTTCATGTATAATTTTTGAAGTGTAAAATCAATTTGTTTTTAATAATTAAACACATGGATTAAAATTGAGTTATAGCTTTTATTACCAAAGAGAAAACTAACGAAATAGACACTTAGATTAGATGTATCGTTCTATTTATCCGAACATTTTCCGCCCTCCAGAAATTGCCGCCCTGGGCAATTGCCCAGTCTGCCCATTGGTAAATCGGGGCCTGTAAATAGACTCCAAACTACGATTATGAGAATTTTATATTCTTAGTAATGGAATGAATGATGTATAATATACTCCATACTCCCAATTCCTAAAAGGCTTTGGAAGAAAAACTATTTAGGCATTTCACTTAACTGCAAGGCCTACATGATTATAGGAAACATATCCACTAATACCTAGCCTGAACTACATTATTACATTAAGAATATTTTTTAATTTTAATCAAATTATAATTATTATTAACTACGGGAAACAGACAGAGAAAAATACACTCCAGCGCTGGGATTTGAACCACAGGCCTCTATATAGAGGCCTGTGGTTCAAATCCCAAAATACACTCCAGCGCTGGGATTTGAACCACAGGCCTCTATATAGAGGCCTGTGGTTCAAATCCCAGGGCTGGAGTGTATTTTTCTCTGTCTGTTTCCCGTAGTTAATAATAATTATAATTTGATTAAAATTAAAACTTAATCTTTCCGTAGTATGAATACTACCAAAATCGTAAAATATGAATTAAGAATATTACATAAAATTAATTATTTAATTTATTTTTACAAATTATGTAAATAACTACTTTATTAAATGATAGTAACAATATCACAGTCTTATAATAATAACAATAATTTGTAACATTTACTGTCTAACTATATCTACTTATAAACAAAAGTAACTTACAAAAACGATAATAATAATCTTAACAAAATATTTTAAAATTCTAGCCTAACAATGATCTAATACAATATAAATCTAATTATAAATTAAATGTAACAATTGCTATAATTAATAATTTATAACAATATGATATGTACAGTGAATTGTGACTAACAATAACCCTATTAAAATTTGTTTAACAATAACAATGACCATAAATTCGTGTATTGCTAAAAGTATGGATATATCGGTACTTTTATTTATCGTATTCAACAAATTTAGATTTTAAAATTTGGTAATTAAATAGCCACATTTCGGTGACAAATTACCAAGGAGGTAATGAATAGTGGTTGAAATTGGGAGTTTTTGGGTACCCGTGTCAATGAATAGTGATTGAAGTTGGGAGTTTTTGGGTACCCGTGTCAATGAATAGTGATTGAAGTTGGGAGTGTTTGGGTACCCGTGTCAATGAATAGTGATTGAAGTTGGGAGTGTTTGGGTACCTGTGTCAATAAATAGTGATTGAAATTGGGAGTTTTTGGGTACCAGTGTCAATTAAAAGTGATTGAAGTTGAGAGTTTTTGGGTACCCGTGTCAATGAATAGTGATTGAAGTTGGGAATTTTTGGGTACACGTGTCAATGAATAGTGATTGAAGTTGGGAGTTTTTGGGTACACGTGTCAATGAATAGTGATTGAAGTTGGGAGTTTTTGGGTACCCGTGTCAATGAATAGTGATTGAAGTTGGGAGGTTTTGGGTACCCGTGTCAATGAATAGTGATTGAAGTTGGGAATTTTTGGGTACTAGTGTCAATGAATAGTGATTGAAGTTGGGAGCTTTTGGGTACCCGTGTCAATGAATAGTGATTGAAGTTGGGAGTTTTTGGGTACTAGTGTCAATGAATAGTGATTGAAGTTGGGAGCTTTTGGGTACTAGTGTCAATGAATAGTGATTGAAGTTGGGAGCTTTTGGGTACCCGTGTCAATGAATAGTGATTGAAGTTGGGAGTTTTTGGGTACTAGTGTCAATGAATAGTGATTGAAGTTGGGAGGTTTTGGGTACCCGTGTCAATGAATAGTGATTGAAGTTGGGAGCTTTTGGGTACCCGTGTCAATGAATAGTGATTGAAGTTGGGAATTTTTGAGTGCCCGTGTCCCTGAAGCGCATTGAGTATCTACGTGATACAAGATTTTGAGTCTAAGGCTAGTGACACACTTAGCCACCCGGGTAGCGCCACCTGGGTGGCGCCCACCTGGTTGATGCCACTTGCTTCCGCCACCTGACTTGCGCCATCCACTTATATGAGGGATGCAGTCAGCCCCAGATTTGATTTTCCCTATATTTGATTGAAGGAGTAGGGGCTGAGTGGCGTGACTTGGGTGGCACCGTGTGACAGGCTCAATTGAAAACAATGGGTGTACCGGGTGGCGCTAGACCGTCGGGTGGTCGACCGTGTAGTGCCACCCGGCAGGTGGTGCCACCTCGTGTGACAGGTTCCACCTATTCTCATTGACGACCGGGTAGCGCCACCCAGGTGGCGCAACCCGGGTGGCGATGTGTGTCAACTTAGTCCACATTGGGACTTAAAGTTACGCGTCTTTGAGTCCCGGTTTGGACAATGCTGTTTAGATTCTCTACTTTGGGGCGCAAAGTGTCAAATAATAGCTCATGACTTATTATCTCTAACAATAACCATAATGTAACGTGTCATCTGGAGCGAAATCTGCCATGAATTGGAATAAATCAGCCAAATCTGCTACTTTATTTCTTGTTTCGTTGTGGGCTATGCTGCTAGATACTCTACTTTGGGGCGCAAAGTGTCAAATAATAGCTCATGACTTATTATCTCTAACAATAACCATAATGTAACGTGTCATCTGGAGCGAAATCTGCCATGAATTGGAATAAATCAGCCAAATCTGCTACTTTATTTCTTGTTTCGTTGTGGGCTATGCTGCTAGATACTCTACTTTGGGGCGCAAAGTTTCAAATAATAGCTCATGACTTATTATCTCTAACAATAACCATAATGTAACGTGTCATCTGGAGCGAAATCTGCCATGAATTGGAATAAATCAGCCAAATCTGCTACTTTATTTCTTGTTTCGTTGTGGGCTATGCTGCTAGATACTCTACTTTGGGGCGCAAAGTTTAAAATAATAGCTCATGACTTATTACCTCTAACAATAACCATAATGTAACGTGTCATCTGGAACTAAATCTGCCATAAATTGGGATAATTCAGCCAAATCTGCTACTTTTTCTTGTCCCTGTATGGACTAAGTTGTAGATAATCTATTTTGGGTCGCAAAGTTTCTATTAATAGCTTATGATTTATCTTTTTCTAACAATAACCATAATGTAACGTGTCATCAGGAGCTAAATCAGTCATGAATTGGGATAAATCAGCTAAATCCGCTACTTTTTTTCTTAAATGATATTTACTTGTGTTTAATGTCGTATTAGGTTTCTCAATTGAACTTCTACTGTAGTAAATATATTCGTACATACCTTCAAGACTTATACCTTCGCCGAAAGACGAAATGACACTTAATTTCGAATATTGACTTAAAACTGCTAATTTAGGAGTCGAATCGCCAAGTCTTGCTAAGCATTTGAAGAACTCTTGTTTTGACAATAAACCCGGAACTGTGGTTGAAAACAGTTGGAACGTTCTTTTTATAAATGTCACTGTTGTACCGTTCCATTCTGGGTATTTTTCAAGTAATTCTGCTAAATTTTGTAAAGCTTTTTGATCTGATTTTAAAGATTGTGTGTTCTTGGTCGATTTCTTTAAACCTAATTCTTTACCGGATTCTGACTTTTTCTGCAAACTCGGATTGTTATCTATGATAGCAACTTGACCTTCTTCAACATCTTCACCGTAGCTTTCTGTAATATCGAAATCTTCATGAGTCACTTCGTCGTCTAACAATGATAAATATTCTCTTGTGATTTCTTCATATCTTGTATTATCTGGTTCTAAAACATCTGGCCATAATCTACGTCCAAGCAAGTCGAAGTGTTCAGGTAAGAAAAATGTCAGAGGTGCTTGAAAGACTATGGGACCTTTCCAAACTGTATTGGCGAATTTGTTCCAAACCGACCCAAGAAGATGATATATGAACTTGACTAAGTTCTTCTTCCTTGAAGTTACCTTCATGATGTAGCAGACAAGCTTAAATCAATCTGAAACTAAGTAAAACCAAATAACAGCATTGCTAAAAAGTCTGAATTAGGTAGAACCCGAATTCGGGGTGTGCATATATGAAGGTCAGAAATGATTAAATTGTAATTCAATGAAGTTTTCTATTAATTTGTATTTAGTCTTTAATATGAGGATCCCCAACCATATCATTTCCAACCATCCCCTTATAAAAAAAAAGTTTATCATGATGAGTTTATAGTTTGTAGTATGTTTGTAGTTTTGGTTGGAAATAGGACTGTTTTCTACCTACCCGGCCTACTACTTTAAAATATTATAAAATACATCTCTTCCCTACTCAAAAACGTCTCCATGTATTAGGTTGAAATGTTACATGCCTGTTTCAATTGTACTTTTGACGATGTGTAGGAAGTTTTATTAAAATCGTTACATTAGAACGTAAGATATCAGTAAAAACGTTTTCTTCTCTATTTTAAACATTTAGGTCCGCTTTAATAGTTTTAGCGATCTTTAACACTTCATAGCGGTGTCTTTGGTTTGTCTCATTGAATAGATGAAGTTAGAATTTTTTCCTGCCCTAAACGCTTGGGCGAATAACATAGTCCAACGAACTCGTCCTGGGCATTGGTAAAATGTACATGTGTACCAAATTTAAACTAAATTGGTCAAATTTTACTTTTAGTTATTGTCATTGGTCGATTTTGTGACGGTCTTTTTTTCGGATTCAGTTCTTTATTTTAAACGTTTAGGTCCACTTTAATAAATTTAGTGATCTTTATAATTTTATAGCAGTGTCGGTGTTCGTTTTACTAAAAAAAAAAATTATTTAATAAAGTTGTTTGTCTCATTAAATAGATGAAGTTAAAATTTTATCCCGTCCTAAAATTCCAATTTTAAATTTGAAGCTTACGTTTACGTGAGCGTTGCGCGTGAACGCTTGGGCGGTTAACGTTGTCAACCTCAGTCTGGGCATTGGTAAAATGAATATGTGTACCAAAGTTCAACTAACTCTGTCATCTTTTACTCAAGTTATCGTCATCGGTAGATTTCGTGACGAAATGTTTTTATTTTGCTTTACGTTCCCGAGTTATTTGTAATTTGTTTTGGGGGGAGCCATTCCATTATCCACCTATGGACACACCTTGTTCCGCACTGGAAAAACCGGCAGATATTACAAATAATCTGAATATCGCAAATTTCCCTCTATTATCCAGACTGTTAATTTTTATAATCTATAGAAAAACTTAAAAAAAAAAAAAAAAAATGCAGTGGCGCCACCTGGCCGCGGCGACCACCTCAAGCACCTCGCCCACGCGACACCCCTGAACTTAACTATTGTAATATAACAGTAGACGCGATGCGTTGATCGGGGACTTAACGAGAAAAATCAAAAATAAAAATTGGATATAATATTGGTTTACATACCTGCAGAAACAACTTCTAATTTGTAATTCTCTCAGGTTTAAAGTTGTCTTCTTTCATAGATTCAGAAAAGTATTATTTATATTTAAAGAAAAATCTACCTTTGATTTGTATAAAAACATTTTAATATTTTTTTTGACATGATTAAAAATCTCAAAATTAACTCAAATATTCCTGGAGATAAGGTGTAAAAAAATGGCTGACTAACATGAAGCAAGAATTTTGTGTATGTAAGTCAATCTTTTGGTGCCCTTTTAACAATTTGTGGTCGGTTAAGTTCGTCTGCGGGACATAGCTTGGGCATAAGCTTTTAAAAAACAGTCTGGTTTGAGGCGATCAATAAAATTGTGAAAAATATGTGTCAGCATGGGCCTCTTTAGTAGACCGGAGCGGGCACCTTTACCTTTAGTTGTCCAGGTCCGTTTGCGAGGGCCCTACTTATGTCTAGAATCTTGCCATAGTGTGATACTCGTTTTACAGTAATATGCCATAAAATTATAAAATCTCAAGCCACAATAATAGAATAAACAGGTCAAGTGTGTGCTAGTTAGCACACAGCGAGGGTCCATAGGCCACACTGGTATAGTTTAAGTAGTACCCTATAGATGGTGTTTTTTAAAATGCTAAAAAGCTTACTTTGAACTATCCTATGTGGGTCTGATATTCTCAAAACACATAAACAAACTTTTGATAAAGTATTTTTTTTGCCACTGAACCGGTTGTAGTCACAACCATATAAATACATCAAAAAGACCATAGTTATAAAAAGACGTATTTTGTCGATAAAAAAAAAAAATATATTTTTTCGAAATTTCCAAAAAGTGGTATCTTCCGTGGTGGTTTTCTCTTTACTTTTGGTCGAAGAATGTTCAGGATTTTTTGCATTTCACATAAGCGAGATAGAGGGGGAGGGGGACACGTTTCACACCGACTTCAAACTTGCCTACGCTCGCCCTATCAAAGTTATAACCAAAAATGATATATTTTTGTAATCAGCTCGACGAACCCTTTCATATGATACCCCTCACGGTGTCGAAAAAAAAAATTTAAAAAATTTAACTCTTAAGTTTATTTACCCTAATTTTTTTGAAAAATATTTTTTTTAAGTCGCTATATTTTAAAAATATGTGGGTAGGTACAAGACATATACATGCCAAATTTCAAAGTGATCGGACGAAAGGTGTAGCCGTGAGAGCAGGTGACCGGACGGACGGACAGACACACGCAGGAAAATATATATGGGTCCTTGGTTTTGCCTATGGACCCTAAAAATTAAGTCCGGTACTTACCTATACAATATTTTTATCAATAATAATAATAAAAAAGGTATTTGAACAAAAAAATGTATAAAGACAAACAAACTATAGGCATATATATATTTTTTTTAAATACACATAAAATATATATTAAAGACCAAAAAAACAAAAAAAGAGAGAAAATTTACAATATGTACCAAAGGTAAAAATGATTTTTTTTATACAATAAACAAATTGACAAAAATTCCAATAAAAAAAAAAAATATATTAAAAATTAAATACATTAATAAAACATAAAAACAAAATTGTATAAGACCACAATTGATATATATATATATATATATATATATATATATATATATATATATATATATATATATATATATATATATATATATATATATATATATATATATATATTAAATTGTATATGATAAATTTAAAATAACAAATATATAACGTATAATAATAAGTAGATAAAATTAAAAAGAATCTTATGTAATAGAAACAGAAAGACAAATTAAAATATCATATAAATATTATTTGGAAATTTGATGTTTTTTGGTACAATAGAAGACATTAAATATACTGCTAGATTAAATAAGTCCGGAACCTATTTTTACATGTTATGTTACCCTAAAACATTAAGTCCTTCAGCTTCAATACGAAGATAAGTCCAAGAACTTAAAGTTTTGTAGGTTCCCTATTTACTTTAGCACTCCCTTGGTTCTAAACAATAGTCTGCCCTACAAAGGTCTTAAAGGTTTGTGTGTTTGTCTCCCCAAGACATTGAGACTCCTGGGGCAGTTTTATTACACTCGTTTTATCACGTGTTCGACTAAATCTTATTCAGAAAACTGTATTACAACGAGTTCTACAGTTTTCTTAGCGTATATTTAATATTCCTTTGTCTTAATAGTTCATTAGACTAAGGGATATTATCACAATTGTATACACAAGTGTGATATTCCTTTGTCCCGCAAGGTACGTTAGACTAAATATCCCTTTGTCTTAATAGTAATTTAGACTAAGGAATATATAATACTCTGTATATATTCCTTTGTCAAAATAACTATGAAGACAAAGGGATATATGGAGGTGCTTAAGTAAAAAAGTACGCTCTTAGCTTCATATTAAAAAATTAAGTCCGGGACTTACTTTAAAAACATACTTTTAGGTTTTTAATTAATAAATCTAACCTATAAATATGTATAATAATATTTATTTAAGTTTTAAATAAAAAAAAACTGTTAAATGAACTATTTTAATGTATATTCGCACAATTTACTATAAACAAATTTAAAAAATAAACTTTAAAACAAAAAAAGAATTTAAATTTAATAAAATTATAACATTTTAATACAAAAATTGCACAGAATTTATATTACAAATAATAAAAAATTTAGAGATTTTTTTCTTCTTTTTATCTCTAAATGTATAAATTCTATAACTTAACTTTTCAAATTTTTAAAATACATAATTTAAATATATTTTTAAAATACATAATATAAGTATTCAAATTAATTTATATATCTTATTTTATTATTATAATAACTTTAATAATATTTTATATTATTTTGTACAAAAATTATATTTATTTTCTATATACATCATTTAAGTAAGGCACAATAAATCTTTATTTAGAATAATATATTTTTATATTACATCAAATCCGATCAAGTAATATTATAAATCTCTATTTAGTTCTTTGTTTGTATGTCTTTTAGTTGAGGTTATAAAATATTTGATAAACCCTCAAGGCCAACAAAAAAGCAGATACATTTAAATCAGGGGCAAGAAAAACAACAAATATATATATATTTGTGTGCTATTTATTATACATATTTAAATAATTCTGACACACAATATTTTATATGTAAGACAATATTATTATGTACTTATTTAGATTGTTACTCCCCTATGTTGTTTTAGAATAAAAATGACTTAGACTAAATAACTATTAAGAAAAAGGTATGTTTAGTCCAATGTACTTAGGGACAAAGGAATATCCCACTTCTCTTTTGATAAGGGGAGTAACAGTCTAAAAGAGAACATTCTGTATACCTTCTTTAGATTGTTACTCCCATCTGTTTTTTTTAAGGGGACTAACAATCTAAAGAAGTGCTAATAATTATATGATGCTTCGTAAGAATTTTTTATTCGATCATGTATCTTAAAAAAACAAACAATACACGCATACATAATATAGTTTTTATTTTTCAATTCTATCATATATCGGTCGTAATATGACAAGTAAACAATATGATAAACAATGAACAAATATGATAAGTATACAATTTCATATATATATATATATATATATATATATATATATATATATATATATATATATATATATATATATATATATATATATATATATACATGTAATTTACTGTTGTAATTAGCTGTGACATTAATTATATTTTAGAAAATTTAAAATTGGGTTCTATTATTTTTTATTTCCTCTTCTACTTTTTTAGATGGTTTATACCTCTATTAATTTTTTTTAATGTTATATATGGCATTAATTACAAAATAAAAAAATAAAATTATATGAACAAAAAAAAAAAAAAAAATATGATATGTATATGAAGAAATATTATAATATATATATATATATATATATATATATATATCATATTTTTTGTAATCGAAACTGGGTGTAAAGATGTTGGGTCCAAAATATTAGGAAATTATTTACGGTTCGTTGAGCCAACAAAACAATACAGAAATAAGATATGAGAAAGACAGACCAAATTAATTCATCGTTTCTAAACACAAGGATTATTAGTATTATTATCAGATAAAATGAATGTAAGCTAAATAATTCTGATATAGATGTTAGATCTTACATAACATTAATATTTAAATGATAATAAGGGTTTCGTAGACCCTTCTCGAAACCCTTACGCCGAGGGTGATGTGTCTGTCCGTCCGTCGCAATTTGGTTTGTATCGCCCGAACCGTTAAAGCTAAAAAATTGACATTTGAAATACTGGCGTACATTTTTGGCTATATAGGAAAAATAGACTACCAATAATTGGTGTGGCACATAGCTTCCTCGCATCCTATCCACGTACTTTATTGATTTCATGCTTTTACAAGCCATTATTGTCAAATTGGTTTAATTGTTTCCCCTGTTTTGCTTCCGAGCTTACCGAAGGTAACGGAAGCTATGTGATCGTTCTGAAGAACGAAAAATTTTTAGGTCTCCGATTTCAAAAATTCCAAGACAGAAATCCGTTTCAGACATCAGGGAACATTTTTGGTTCCGTGTCTGTCTGTCGGTCTGTCGGTCTGTCGTTAGATTTTTACGAACCAACATATTTTAAAATTTACGTAAAAAATCCAAATAATTTTGACAGATTAAAAAAACGGAGGAAACAATTAAACAAATTAGACAATAATGGCTTTCAAAAATATAGAATCAATAAAGTACAAGATAGGATGCGAGGAAGCTATGTGCTACATCAATTGGCAGTCTATTTTTTAATTTATCAAAATTGTTTTGAGTTTTTACACGAATTAAAGTGTCAAGAAGAGTTGCCGTTTCGGACATCAGGGAACATTATTGGTTCCGTGTCTGTCTGTCACTCAATTTTTGCGAACCAACATATCTTAAAAACTATGGGTCCGATTTTAATGAAATTTGTATGGTAGGTCATAATTAGCTCATTGTTGGTCCTATATAAGTTTTAATCTTCTGCGGCCATTTGTTTTTCTTCCACATGCGCACCAGTGGCGTAAATAGCGCCCCCGCCAACCCCGCGGTGCGGGGGGGGGGGGGGGGGGGGGCGCCGAAAAATGAGTAAACAATAATATTTAATGATATAAATTAAAAGAAACTCTATGTGGGCAGAATTATTTTTATAACGAGAGATAAAAGAAATAAAGAGTTTACATCAGAGTGAGAATTGGTTCTTTAATGGGGGGACCCCCGCTGAATGGTTATTTCAAAAGCTATGTGATCTTTCTGAAGAACCAACCAATTAATTTATTAAGGGTAAATTTTGTAAGATATAGGGGGCGCATTTTCAAAAGTTGCGGGAGGGCGCCGGATTTCTTAGTTACGCCATTGATGCGCACAAACATACATTTATTTACACCTATAGCTATAATAGTACATTACGCGTCGAGTGCAAAGTGCCGTTTTCGCACAAGTTATACGTACCGTACTTTATACACGATTGTTAGATTTAAATAATAAATACAGAAAAAAATAAACTTGCTGTATGTAAGTTCGTATCTCTCTCTTGATAAAGATGGCATTAATTCTTGAGTTGTATTTTTTGCCGAAAATTATTTCTGGAGGAGTATTATTCTCCACATTTTCGTCAAAGTCACTTGATTCACTCATTGTTTTTCACTAAAACCTCGATATAAACAGTTATTTTAATAAAAGAACAGCAAATTAGTTTTGTTAAATGTAAGCGAACTCGCTAATCGTGTGTAAAGCTGATGAATTCCTCTTCTTTACCGCCCTAAGGTGGTAAAGAAGAGGAATTCTTCAGAACTATGAGACGTGCATGCGCAATGAATACAAGTACGAAAAGAATCACTTTCTACGAATCATAAACAGAGATACAATGTGTATATTTTGTATTAATCGTAGAAAAAAGTACTTTACTGATTTGTATGAAACTTTTATAGTTTATCGAAAGTAGCCCGCAGATAGCCACAGATTAATTTGAACCGTCTGCACTCTTTAACTTTTGCCAAATTGGTACTTTAATTTATGTAAAAAAAAATCAATTTTGACAGATTATAAAAAAACGGGGGGAAACAGTTAAAGAAATTATACAATAATTACTTTTAAAAGTATAAAATCAATTAAGTACATGACAGGATGCCAGGAAGCTATGTGCCACACCAATTAGCAGTCTCAAAATCATATCATATTTTCTTTTTTTGTTTGTTGTAATTCCGTTAATAAACGCATAAAGATATTTCGGGTCAAGCCAAATATGGTACATTATCTCTGGTATGTTACCTCCCCTTTTAACCCCGTGGTCATTTTTACCTCTGATGCCAAATTTGGCACAGGTCAGACTCCTCAGGTATTCTTCGATACGTTTAGTTGTTTTTTTTTTTGTCTTGCTTCGTCTAATCTTCTTGGCACCTATTTGGCATGAGATCAAGACCCAATGCCTACGAAAATCGATTTTGTGCACCTGCCAAAGCAACCGAGGGGACGTTCAGGGCAGACGTTTTTTTTTAATGCTACGTCGAATAGAAGTGAATTTTATTTTTTTTCTGTCTTTAAGTTATGGACATGGGTCAAAGTAGAAGGAGATCATAGGTAAATTCCAACATACTAATAGCTATATATATATATCTTATTCTCCAATAAGATCTGCCATATATTCCTAGATTGAATATATATTCCTAAATATATATTAGTCGAATAATATATATAAAAAAAATGCGTCATATAATTTAAAAAAAAGAAATAAATAAAAATATTTCTACTCCATTATTGTTCCTCTAAAAATATACATATAATTAAATATACACTCAATATATATATATATATATATATATATATATATATATATATATATATATATATATATATATATATATATATATATATATATATATATATGTATATATATATGTATATATATATATATATATATATATATATATATATATATATATATATATATATATATATATATATATATATATATATATATATATACATATATAATTAATTTCAAAACATCCGAGTGTATAATTTTGATAATTTACACAGAAACTATAGCAATTATTTCGTTCTTTCTCCCGACAGTCAAAAAATAATTAAAAAATAATATTAATTTTAATTTGTTCTGATGTTGATAATTTAATTTTTTTTATAATGCAGCAAACAATTTTTCTTGAGAAGAGGAAGACAAAATAAAATTGTTAAATATATTAATGTATTTTTTACGGGTACTTTAACCAAGATAGAGTTGAAAAATTGTAGGAGCCAAGAAATGAAAATTCCAATTTTTTTAGTTTTGTTTTAATTCTTTTTTTTTTTAGATACCAACTGGGGGGTCTATAAAAAATAATAATATTTTTATATCGTTAGCCTGTGAAAAGGTCATAAGTAAGTCAAAAATTCATATAATTGATCAAAAATGGTATCAAATATTTTTGCATTGTAAACTTTGTTATTTTAAATATTCGTTCTTTTAAAGTATATAAATGTTGTTTTAGTAATAATATATATATATATATATATATATATATATATATATATATATATATATATATATATATATATATATATATATATATATATATATATATATATATATATATACTGGTTTACTTTAAAGTATACATTATAAATATGCATTACAAATAGTGCAATAAAAAATTTTAAATGTGGGAAGTATTTAATAACATTCGGATAAAAAATAATAATAAATAAAAAAAATCAAATTTCACTGTTTTATTGAAGATTTGGTTGGATTTATAAAAAAAAAGAAATCATTTTAAGAACGATATTTTTAATTAGTCAGTGATAAAGCACGTTACGTTGATTAAAGGAAGGTTGGTAGTGATAAGAAAACCTGTTAATTCTGATAAGACATTAGGAGAAGCTGATTCACTTATACGTCTATACGGAAAAAATAAAAATCAAATCATTCAAAAAGATTTTTTTTTTTTTCACTAAAATTAACTTAGAAATGTTTGTGTAAAGAATTCCATTGAGTTTCTATTTCATTTCCTGAGTTTATACAAGTTGTTGTTTATTGAGCGATTTTTATGGACATAATTCATAAAGTGAAAATAAAGTTCAAATAAAAATGACTCATGACTCTGTAACTACTTGACATTTGACCATGAACTTTTGTACTATAGGTCTCTCTTAGAGCCTAGGTACTTTTTAAGGCACTTCTTTCGATTGTTACTCCCCTTATAAATAAAACAGATGGGAGTAACAATCTAAAGAAGATGCACGGAATATTCTTCTTTAGACTTTTCCTCTCTTTATAAATAAAACTGATGGGAGTAACAATCTAAAGAAGGTGTACAGAATATTCTTCTTTAGATTGTTACTCCCCTTAAAAATAAAACAGATGGGTGCAACACTTTAAAGAAGGTGTAGGTGTTCTTGGTGTAGGTATATATGTATATATAATGTCACTTCTTTAGACTGTTACTCCTCATATAAAAAACAGAAGGGAGTAACAATCTAAAGAAGGTGTATGGAATATTCTTCTTTTGAATGTTACTTCCCTTATAAAAACAGAAGTGTAATATTCCTTTAAAGTACATTGGACTATATGTCCGTTTGTCTTAATAGTTATTTAGTCAAAGTCATATATATATATTCTAAAAAAAAAATAACATAGTAGAGTAACAATATAAAAAAGTACCTTGTTAAAACTGATTTCTATGGTCCACCATCTTAAACCTTACAGAGCAATATTGATAATTTTGCTGTGAAAAAATCCTCATAGACTAACTAATATTAATATTAAATACATAGAGATATTTCGTATTACCGTAGACGCTCCCATATTCAATAAATAATCAGCATGTAGAGCTCCAATGAGCCTTGTAAATTAGCCTCAATGAGCGTTGCCAATCAGCATCAATGAGCAATGCCCATCAGCCTCAATGAGCGTTGCCAATCAGCCTCAATGAGCAATGCCAATCAGCCTCAATGAGCGTTGCCAATCAGCCTCAATGAGCGTTGCCTTCGATGACGGCCTTATGAAGGCTTAAAGCTTCTTTGTTAAATTAATAAATTTAAATGTAAGTGGAGTAACAATTTATGTTATTCCTTTAATATAGATTGGTATCGTTTTGAATTAATAATTTTGCTAGGGAATCAAATTAATAATTATTTTTTTAAGGAAGAGAAGAAGATAATATTTTTAGAATGAGAGATAGATTAAAAAAAAAATTATTTGTGTTGGATAGATTGAAAATGATTTCACTTTTTGATTAGTTTTTCCTTTATTCTTCTTAAAAAAATGAATTAATGGATGAAATAGAAATTTTGGGAATTTATCTAGAATCTAGAAGGTTTAAAGGAGTCTCAAAGTCCTGCTGTATCCTTTTAGCTGTCTACCATTTAACAACATGTTAAGGAGACCGATATAAATCCATTGAAAGTCATGTTTTTTGTGCATTTTGAATTGATTGACTATAAGAATGATCAGTCCGTCGGATGACGCCCTGGTCTTGAGATGAATGCGGAGGAGATTCTTTGGAAAGTCGCGGTGTGGTTTGAGAAGTTTCGTCTGAAGATGAGATACTCTCGGCTAATGATCGAGGATGTTCAGATCCGTCTGACGATTGTGAGTATTCGGGAAAATTACGAGCGATTAAATTCCTGTACGATAAGTCGAAGGTTGTACCTTGAGTACCGAATGAGTCAGATTTGTTTGTAGATTGATTTGATCGGTTTTGATCGTTTACAGTTTTATTCTCCAGAAGACAGTAAGTAGCTTCGGAATCCGATTCGACCGATCTGGGTTCACTATATGATAAGTTCTCTCTTTGAACTTGATTCGTATCGACTCGACTACCACTCGATTCATTCCAGACTACACACGGATCGTTTCTACTGTCGCAAAAATGACTTCTGATACCGACAGATTCACTTCTTATACCTTCGTAGTCCTCTTCCACCATATATGACTGGGAATGACTTCTGACTGAATTCGAATCGTTTCTAACTGTACCCTGTTCTTCTAATACTGGAGGTCTTTCTTGCCTCGACCAATGTGACTGTTCGTCTGACCGGACGCTGGAGGAGGGCTCTTCGCTCGATCCCCAGCCCTGGTACATCGACTGTCATGCGTAACTCATCCACGGTCCGTCTTGAGGCCTCTGCTGGAAGTAAGGGTAAGACGGCAGGTATTGGTACCCAGGCCAGTTGTTCTGATAAGGTCCTCCACTGGAGTGGAACTGAGGTGAGAAAGACGGGCTCTTGGAGTCTTTATTCGCAATTAAATCTTTGCTATGAACAGAACAACAAGAAATTAAGTAACAATTATATTGTTATACATTCTGTAATAATAAAAGATTTAATATAATTGTGTAACAAAGTTATATCGCTAGTGTTGCTAGTGGAACGGAGTTATTTGGGCCGTCTAATTAACCCCGTATGGAGCTCAGCCACTTCAAACTTCAATATACCACAGAAGTAAATACCGTGAGATTAATAGTGAGCCGTAAAAATCAAGTGCCTAGGCGCGGTATCGAACTCGTGACATCGACCTTGATTCATAGATGGTGGAGCAGACGTGACAAAAATTTTTAGTTCTTGATTAGTTGGGTCTTTTAAGGAAAATTCAAACAACTCACATTTGCGATATTTCCATCCCTCCTTGTATCATTCTCAAGCTGACGAATTCTCGGCTGATTACATTGTCAAGTTATTGTTTTCTATAAAAATGTTTTGAAAAACTTATTTAAATCTTACAGATTCTCGTCAATTCACCTGAAATCAGGTTCTGTCAATTACTCTATTATTTAACACTATAACTCAGACAGCGAAATGTATAAAATTACCAAGAAACAACACATTTGTACTACCTTCTTCAACTTCTAGACAGCTTGAGAATGATCCAAGGAGGGATCGAAATATCGCAAATGTGAGGCGTTTGAATTTTCCTTAAAAGACCCAACTAATCAAGAATTTATACTACAAGCAACAATCTACTAATTTATCAAAAGTTTTTAGAACCACGACTACTCTGAACCCCCTAAAAAAGTTATAAATATTCATTAGTATAAATAGTTTTATAAAACGAATAGTGATTACCTTTGAAAAGCGTTTACTTGTAGACTGCTGTTAGCGTGATGAAAAAGTTCGCCGTAGAACTCCGGATGTTGTACGTTTGGATCGAGTTGTCTACCACCAAGTAGATTAGGTGAAGAACTTGCTAAACCATTTGGTACTTGATTGCTTAAACTTGGAATAGGGCTAGGCAACTGTCCGGAACCATGATGTTCCCACTGCTGTTCCCTAAACCCGCCAGTTAGATACTGATCGAATTCGTACAGAGGTGGTGGATCCATTTCTATATCTGACCAGGTCTGTTCCTGGGGCTGCGAGACGGGAGCCGCTCCCGAAGGCGAGGAAGATGCAGGTCCTACTATACATCTGGCTGGGGGCAACTGCGTCCTCGCTCTAGCGGGGGTGGCAGGTGGCGTCGGAGGGGACACAGTCGAACTACGCTCCTCCTCGTCACTTGGTTCCTCCGTCTTGACGGCCCTATTCGACCTGTAAAAGCAAGATGAATATCCTAAATGATTGGCAATCAAAAGTAAGGTAAAATGAATGGAGTTACATCTTAGGTCAGGCGCACACTGGAGTCATTTTGCCCGCAGACAATTTTGGCACTACCTCAAGGGCTAATACAGTATATGGGAGTGGGCTTACATAAATTTCCAATCCGCTGCAAAATATATTTACAACACTTTTGGTTTTTAAACTAACGACATTTCAAAAGTAAACATTAGACTTGAATTTATTAGAGGAGTTTAGTATCAAAGGCGGATATAACCATTTTCTCAAAATTTTACAGGAGGGCTTAAAAACTGTTGCTCGGAGTGAAATATTTTGTACTCCTTAATATACTTAAAACTGGTTAGATGTTATGAAAACATGAATTTTTTTGATATTTTAGCCTCAATATTGAGTTAAATAGTCGAGTTGTCCACTTTTGAAACAAAAATCAGGTTTATGAACCAAAACGATGCCTTTTTTAATGTCAAGTTATCCGCTTTTGAAGCCAAATTGCACTCTGCATTTTCAGCAACATAGGAAGGATTTAGATAGAATCCAGCCTCCTGATTGGCTTTTGTAGGTTATGTACACTTTTGAAGCAAAAGAATTTAGCTAGAATACAGCCTCCTGATTGGCTGTTGTAGGTTAAGTCCACTTTTGAAGCAAAACCCTTGTCGAGTTGTCTGTATTTGAAGCAAATCTGAATATTATTGGTTTTTTATCCCCTTTTCCGGACGTTTCTGGTGCAAATGGATGGCAGAATGTGATGCAGCAGCCCAAATTCTTTAAGAAACTATCGATAACTGAAAATCTAAATAAAGGTTTTATGTCAGGCTTTGATATTAGGCTCTTAAATTATTATTTTTTTAATGTTGACTTCTAAGACTTATGTGGAAAATTGAAAGCTTAAATTCGGGACAAGGTATCATTAACGTCAGAGAAACTCATTCTTCTGCATAGCTTAGTTGGTAGAGCGCTATACTGGAAATATAGAGGCCCGTGGTTCAAATCCCGGCGCTGGAGTGTATTTTTCTCTGTCTGTTTCCCGTAGTTAATAATTTGATTTATCTCCAGTAGGGACGAAATGTAACTTTTCAGGCCTAATTTATAGGTAATAATGTTGGTCTTTTCATCCCTGTTCTTAAAAACGGGGAAATAATGTGAAAACAGGGAAATAATGTAAAAACGGGATTATAATCCACGTTCACCAACCTAATTATTTTGTAAATAGTAGAGAATGAATAGCAAATTTAGTGAATTGGTTGAAATCAGGTTGGCACCACTGCTTTTAAACTCCCAGCTGTATTGCGAGTCATTCTACGATGTTCTGTTTACTTTTGCTTAGCTTTCGTTGAACTTTATTTTTTCTTTTACTTTAAAAGTGATTATTAATTGTTTTAAACCATTCAAATAATTTATATTATTTAATTTCTGTATTAAATTCGTTTATTAAAGAAATACAAATGTTTTCTTTGTTGAATAAATCTTATACAGCGCTTTTTCTGGAGATAAAATTTTGTATGTACCTCGAGAATAATGCATTAATTATTCCCTTGTTATAATTATCTTCCTCGGCTACGCCTCGGAAGCTAATTAGCATTAATCCTTCGGCTTCACCTCGGGAATTAAGATACCAAATACCCTCGGCTTCGCCTCGGGATTTAGTTGCCTTGATTACTTCGGCTTTGCCTCAGGAATCAACTCAGTCACGCGGGATATAATATCTTACATTATTCCCTAGGTGCATAAATAACTATTAAATTAAAATTTAATCTTTCTGTAGTATGAATACTACCAAAATGGTAAAATATTATTTTTTGAATACTTACACCTGGTAGTTTCCGGATCGTTGATTCTTGGGTACAGAAGTCTGAGGAAGGGTTCCCTGGGGATTACCTCCTTGCTTTCTTCGTCTTGGTTGATATTTGTAGTTGGGGTGTTCTCTTTTATGAATTACTCTCAGTCTTTCAGCTTCTTCGATAAAAGGTTTCTTTTCAGTCACCGAAAGTAACCTGAAGCAGAAATAAGAAAATATGTGTGAGACTCTCAGGCATTAGAAGTGAAACTTAAGTTCTAGAAACAGTTGATTTTATGCATTGCTCTCTTTGCATTTGTTGACCATTTTATTATTTCAGGATTAAGAAATGCTTATGTGGAATTTAATTGGATAAATAAAATATTTTCATAACATTTCAACGAATAATGAAGAAAACCACGAAAACAACATTATAAGTATTATATTATTATAATGTATATAATATTACGCTTATATACCAATTTTGTGAATTGAAAAAAATCATCTACCTCCGTGGTGCAATGGTTAGCACTTAAGCCTGCTCAATCAGAGGTCGGTGGTTCGAGAGTCATCCAAGTGAACAATTTTTTTACAGGTAAATCAAATGCCGATTCTGGCTGTTGATTTACCTATAAACAATCTTTCATTTAGACGAGTCTCGAATCATAAACTTTGTTTCATGCAATTTTGTTTCATCCAAGCCAATTTACTCTACCCCGCCTAAAGAAGTTACACTTCAATAGAACAATAATTGAGCAATTGAGTTTCGATAAAAGGGATTATGATTTTATATTTATTTAATCATTTTTATAATCAAGTAGTGTCCCGATGGTGACGACTCACCTCAAATTAATAGTTATTGCTAAGTTAAGGCAACCACATTTATTCCAATAAAAATAAATGTTTGTTTTGCTTTGCTGGTCTTCAAATAGATGTAATAACTTATCTAAATTAATTTACATAATTTTATTTTATTTCTTTTTCCAAATATAAAATTAAGCCCGCATCCATGTGCTTAAGAGCTCAAATATATCCTCTAAAACGCGTTTTTATGAATTCTGGAGGTCACCTTTACGGCACTTCTTTAGATTGTTACTCCCCTTATAAAACACAGAGGGAAGTAACAACCTAAAGAAGGTGAAGGAATGTTCTTCTTTAGACTGTTACTCCCCTTATAAAAACAGAAGTGTGATATTCCTTTGTCCCAAAGTACATTAGACTAAACATCCCTTTGTCTTAATATTATTTAGTCAAAGTCATATATAATATAAAAAAAACATAGGGGAGTAACAATCTAAAGAAGAACCACATTTACCATAGGCCTCAAGTCCAATTGTGTCAATTAAAATGATTTTATCTACGATTGATACGAAATATAAACATTTTATCTCTGTTTAGATGCGTAGAAAGTGATTCTTTTCGTAATTATATTCATTGCGCATGCGCGTTCATAATTCTTCTTTGTATCCGCCCTAGTGTGGAAATAAAGAAGAATTTTTCTCCTTATCGCACGATTAGCGTGTTTGTTTACATTTAACAAAACTATTTTTCTGTTTGTTTAATTAAAGTAACTGTTTATATCGAGTTTTTAATGAAAAATAATGAGTAATTTAAGTGATTATAACGAAAATGAGGAGAATAATAATACGCCTCCCAAAATAATTAATTCGGCACAAAATACAACTAATACATTAATGTCATCTTTATCAAAAGAGAAATACGAACTTACATACATTAAAATCTAACAAACGCAGATGAAGTACAGTACGCAACTCGTGGGAAAACTAGTTTTACTACCCTCGTGGAGTTTGCACCCGAGTGACAGGGGTGCAAACTCCACACTCGCATGCAAAATGCTACCTTCTGCACTAGACGCGTAATGTACTACTGTGTCAAGACGTTGTTTGGTTATTGAAATTTACATTTTTATGATAATTATAAAATATGTCATTCTGTTCTTATATAATATTTCATTTATATTATTGCTTAATTCTATTTTGGAAAATATAATCTTTAAGTAAACTCAGTACATTTCTGACCTTCTATTTACAGAAAAATAACATCAAAAAGAACTTTTCACAATCTTTGTCCCCAATCTCATTTTTACCTTCGTTTAGAAGAAAAAAAATTTTTTTTTTCTTAACTTATCTAATTTTCTTATCATTTTCCAGGCGTTTTTAATTACAAGCATGTGTTTCAAAGTATGTCTGGATTGGTACACAGCCAAACACAAGGAAAAAATCTTTAAAAAATCATTTATTCACAAATTAATTCTTTATAAAACTTATAAATCAAATATATTTTGACTTACAATATCTTATTATACTACTAATTAACGTAAATATTGTGAATTCAAGAACGAATTATGATTTATTTATCTTAAAATTCATCGGATTTTTATTTTATCAGTTTATAATTTATATGTATGCACCTTTAGGGTGATAACATATCTGATATAATGTTATAATAACCATTCATGGACCATGAAAGAAAGGGTTATATTATGATTTTTTGAAAACGTGTTACATGGACGAATTAAATTATTAAGATATTTTAAGATTCTTATTTTTGATCTTAATCGTAGATGATAATTTTAAACATAAGACATTATTTTGGAACGAAGTTCCATCTGACGTGTTACAGCGTCTAGAGGGCTCTCGGGCGGGAGTGAATCCGAAAACGAAATCGACCGATGACGATAATTTGAGTAAAAGATGATCGATTTAGTTGAAATTTGGTACACATGTTCATTTTACCAATACCCTGGGTGAGTTCGTTGGAAAACGTTATCCACCCAAGCGTTCATGCGCAACGCTCGAGTAAACGTAAGCTTCAAATTTAAAATTTGAATTTTAGGACGGAAATATGTTCTAACTTCATCTATTTAATGAGACAAACAACTTTTTATACATTTTTTTTTAAAGGTCGACCAAGAAGTCGTGGAAATCTGAGGAGTGCGCTAGTGTCGTTGTTTTGGTGCCATGTATAGTCAATTTTTAATAAAATAGACCACTGTCAAAAAACACAGTGTTGTTCTTTTGTTATTAATAATTTTAGTTTTGATAACTTCTATATTTTTTGCAAAAGGCGACACTGTACCTGATAAGAAATCACTAATAATATACGATAATATCTTTTATATGTATTATTATTTATTGATTATTCATAATAATATTCGTTAAATCTAAATTGATTTTCTTCTTTCTTAATATATTTTTTGTATTATTACCTCTCTTGGATTGTTTTTGGCAATTTTCTCTTTGGTAAATTAAATTTCCTCGTATTAATAAAAACACGGATAATAACACGAATTCAAAATTAGGAAGAAATTTTAAAAATAATGAGATCCTAAGATAAGCTTCACTAGTTACTTTATTTATAAAAAAATATAATGGGGAAAAGCAAACTAGAAATTCGCTAATATTATTTTGATTAATTGTCATGGTGAGCAATCTATAATAACAAATACATATCCAGGATTGTCCCAACCCCGTTATTTGTAGCGTCCTTTACATTTGCATCATCCCGAGGATTTGTGGATCGTACAAAAATCGTTTAGGACAGTTGTGACTATAATTCGTACTGTATAAAAACAAACAAAACAGGAAACCTAACAGATTGGAAACCTTCCTGTTGTTATTCGTGAGATTTGACATAACTGCGCATGTCATACAAACTAGAAATGGGTATTGTCTTAGCACCCGACTGTACTGACATCGGCAATACTCGGAAGTTCCGACTTTAAACGAAGCTAAGCTTTCAGTTTCTCTCGTGTTCATGACTTCTTGGTCGACCTTTTAGTAAAAACAACACCAACACTGCTATGAAGTGTTAAAGATCGCTAAATTTATTAAGGTGAACCTATTTCCAGAATGATAGGTGCACCAGTACATTTTGGATTAAATTACCGAAATTATATATAAATTCACAATTTCCTGATGAATCGAAAGTGGTGGGGGGGGGGGGGGGGGGGGATTTCTTGGCCTGCGCATTCATCAGATATGACTCCAGTTGATTTTTGTATATGGGGTCACACTAAATTCCTCGTTTATGAGACACCTGTAAATACAGATGAAGTGTTAGTGGCTTGAATTATTCTAGCGTTTGGATAATATTCGTAAACGTCCGCAGCTATTTAGAAAAAATCGGCAGTCGATTACACATCGTTACAACTTGTCTTTCGAAAATGGTGGTCGTAACTTCGAACTATTTTGAAAAAGTTTGTTACAGTATTATTTCTATATAATAAAATGTTCCTTAACATAACTGGTTTAATTTATTAAGTAACTACTCTTTCCTGTTGTAATTAAAATTGTCTTTAAAGATTTCTAGTTTATCTTGTCATCGAGATTTTCCGGACAATAGTTTATTAATAAAATATTTTTATTTAAGTGGTCTATATAATTTCTGAAAATTAGGAATATTACGTGTATTACTGAAAATATATTACTGAAAATTACGTGTATAGAGAAAGAATTAAGATGGATCGAAAATTAGATTTTGAGATGTTGAAGGATTTACACGTTCTAATGTTCCCCTGAGTGATCTAAGTGATTTTTTAAATAACTGCCAATTAGTGTGGCACATAGCTTCCTAGCATCTTATCACGAACTTTATTGATTTTATGCTTTACAAGCCATTATTGTCTAATTAATTTAATTGTTTCCCGCGTTTTTTTTTAAATTTATCAAAATTGTTTTCATTTATTACATGAATTAAAGTATCAACAGACGGTTGAAATCAATTGACGCTATCTGCGGTCTACTTTGGACAAACCATCTAAATTTCATACAAATCAAATGAGTACTTTTGAAGATATAGGTGTAAATAAATGTATGTTTGTGCGCATGTTGAAGAGAAACAAATTGGTGCAGAATGTTGAAATTTATATGGGACCAACAATGAGCTAATTATGAACTATCATCAAAATTTAAACAAAATCGGACGAGTAGTTTTTAAGATATGTTGGTTCGTAAAAATCGAACGACAGACCGACAGACAAGGAACCAAAAATGTTCCCTGATGTCTGAAATAGATTACTCTCTTGGAATTTTTGACATCGAGCGCATAAAAAATGATCGTTCTTCAGAACGATCACGTAGCTTCCGTTATTTTCGGTAAGCTCGGAAGCAAAAACCAAAACAATTTTGACAGATTAAAATAAAAGGGGGGGGGGGGAATTAATAAAATAAATTTGACAGTAATAAGTTGTAAATGCATATTAGGCCAAGCGCCAGAGTCTTTGAACGAGAAAGAAAATCCGATAAAGCTGAATTTTGGTTTATGGCTTTATTTTGGTCCCCTGATCAACATTTTAATTTTTCCCCCTCGAGGGAGGTCTGCTTTGTCCGCCATTTTGAAAAAAGGGACCAGAATTCGGTTTTTGGCCAATATCTTCGTTCTCATCGATGATAAGACAAAAATAGATATTATCAAATTTGTAGGACTTTAAATTGTCAACAAAAAAGGTTCAATATCATTACGGTTCAAAGTCAATAGTTTCGAAGCTATACCTCTGCGAAGTGCGATATTTTGTCGATTTTCAGACGAAAAATACATTGACACTCGATAATAAATAACGTACCCCGAGGTTTGAATCTATATAGAAACTCGATTTTACCGGTGCCGCGATCGAGTCGTGGAGTAGAAAAACTCCCATTTCATGCGGGTGCAGAAATATGTCGCACTTCGCAGAGCTATAGCTTCGAAACTATTGACTTTAGCGTATAATGACATAAACATTTTTTTGTTGACAATTTAAAGTCCAACAAATTTGATAATATGTATTTTTGTCGTATCATCGATGAGAACGAAGATATTGGCCAAAAACCGAATTTCGGTCCCTCTTTTTCAAAATGGCGGCCAAAGCAGACCTCCCTCGAGGGGCAAATTTTAATATGTTGATCAGGAGACCAAAATAAAGCCATAAACCAAAATTCAGCTTAATCGGATTTTTTTCCCGTTAATGGCCTTTTTTGAGCTAACGCTCTTGGCCTATAAAACCATTACAAATAATAAAAAAGAGAATGCAATGAGCCACACCAATTGGCAGACTATTTTTTTATTTTTTTATTTTTAAACATTTTTACACATACTTTAAAATTTACAGACAATTGTGAAGATTTATAGAATATTCATTATGTGTTACGATCTTTTTCTAAAAAGGTGATTTTAAAGATGGTTAGATAAATACTATACGGCCAAATGTATAGTCTTGCTCGCGTCTGGCTTAAACGTATATCTACATCACACATCTAGCCGCTTGATTTGGCCAACAGCCAAACTATTTGGCTGATTAGCTTTCTATTTCTGTTGTTATACCCATATATTTTTTTTTCCTTTCTTTTCTCCCTCATTCTAATTTCTTTTATTTTTATATACATATTTTTTTTTTCATTTTTGTTTTTGTTTTGGTCCGTCAAAGCTCTTCAGGTAGGTCATTATAATTAGAAACATCGTTTACCATTATTTTAATATATATATATATATATATATGTGTATATATATATATATATATATATATATATATATATATATATATATATATATATATATATATATATATATATATATGTTTTAATTTCTTTTTTTAAACCTCTCTAGTTTACAATTCTTTTTGTGTTCAAAACTAACATTTCTTTTCTTTTTTTTCATGTTCTAATACATTCGATAATTTCTTTTCCCCCTACAAATATTTCATAAATATCTTTATATAATAATTAAAGGCTGTATTCCAGATTAATTAATCATATTTTATTTTTTTTAATAAATATTAATCACGTATAAAAAAAAAACAAGAAAAAAACTAATAAAAATTATTTACATAATTCCTAACCGTTTAAAGTGGCGCTACCTTAATAAAATACATGTTTTATTCTTTTTATAAACACTCGTATATATGTAATATATAGTTATAATGTCAACATAAACAAAATGTGGCGCTTGTTCCATAATATATAGGTATATATAAATTATACTAGCATTATTATTGTTATAACATAATTTATTAATTAATAAATGTCAAGAACAAGTGTTTAAGTATACATAATTAAAGTAATGGTAATTACCTACATAATATACAATATATATATATACATTAACTATATTATAGTTTATTATGCTATAAAGTTAATTTAGATGAATATTTACGAGCTATTTAAATTATTAATTTTGTAAAAATAGAAAAAGGGAAAGGTACAATATTGTACTACTTCGAGGGAAGGCAGTAGTAGAGGTTTTTTAAAATAGTATTTTGTGTTATCGCGTAGGTCATAAAATATAACATTAATCATTCACAAAACAGATTATCGTTTCTCCCCCCCCCCTTTTTTTGGGTCCTTAGGCAAACCCAAGGACTCTTATATTTTCCTGCGTCTGCCTGTCCGTCCGCCTGCTCTCACGGATACACCTTTTTTCCGATCACTTTGAAATTTGGCATGTATGTATTTGTAGGTATAGTAGGTATAGTACCTTAACACATTTTAAACATGTAGCGACATCAGTAAATCCCCATATTAATTTTATTATGATTTTTGACAGATCCTCGCTATTCCTAATTTTGTATTTCTATTTTTGAATGATCTTTGCCATTCCTATTTTTGTATTTTTATTTTTGACTGATCCACGCTATTCCTATTTTTGACTGATCCTCGCAATTCCAAATTTTGTATTTCTGTTTTTGACAGATCCTCGCTATTCCTAATTTTGTATTTCTATTTTTGAATGATCTTTGCCATTTCTATTTTTGTATTTTTATTTTTGACTGATCCACGCTATTCCTATTTTTGACTGATCCTCGCAATTCCAAATTTTGTATTTCTGTTTTTGACAGATCCTCGCTGTTCCTAATTTTGTATTTCTATTTTTGAATGATCTTTGCCATTCCTATTTTTGTATTTCTATTTTTGACTGATCCTCGCTGTTCCTAATTTTGTATTTCTATTTTTGATTGATCTTCACTATTCCTAATTTTATATTTTTATTTTTCATAGATCCTCGCTGTTTCTATTTTGTATTTTTATGTTTGACAGATCCGCAAAAAATGAAAAACGCCGCAATCGCGTGAGACGAACGTTGCCCAGTCTGAAACTGGCCTAACTTCCATTTTTATTTTTGACTGATCTTCACTATTCCTAACTTTTATTTTCTAGTTATATCACTTTTGACCTAAATTTTTGTATGAATTCACAAAAAAATATCCGATACATATTTAAAGTTCCTACTATTCTTTCTTAAAATCTCAACACAAACCATTTGACCCCTATAAAGTTTTAATTCGGTTTAAAATCTTAAAAGTCATTTTACAAATCATAAATTAAATAACATATATATTTATATATATATATATATATATATATATATATATATATATATATATATATATATATATATATATAAATAATATTTATTATTTTGGCACCACTCATTTCAATTTTTTTTTTTTTTACAAAACATGACATGTCAACACTGGGGACGAGAGAGGAGAAAAAAAAATCTGTAACAATTAGATCGTTAAACAAAGATTAAATATTCTGTTAAGGGGTCTAGTAGACCTCGTGGATGATCGCCCACTCTCGAATTTATCCGTCACTCATTGGGCCTTATTATTTACTCGCACATAAATTATATATATATATAATATATATATATATATATTACAGTATCAACTTGTAAAGATCTCTAGTCAAGATCTCGTACGTTGTAGGTTAGATGCCCAAAGTCTTAAGGCCAAGATGTTTGAGGAAGGGAGATATGATATCTTGGAATGACAGTTTGACAGTTTTTAAACTCAGCTGACAGGGTTTGACAGATTGATTCCGATGATGACCTCCGTGTAGCGTTTTGGATTGGCTAGTAGTGAAACTTATTTTGTTTATGTGTATACTTGTTCTGTTACTCGTATACTTGTACATATATAATATAATTATTTTAATATTATATATATAATTAAAGAATTAGAATGAAATTAGTGAGGTAAGGTTCAATAAAAAACAACATATTATATTAAAAATAAAAATTAATGTGACCTAGCTGGAAATCGAAACACGTTGAAGTAACGATTACTATGATTCCAATTTTCTTACAGTCCAGGAGATAGCGTGCAAAAAAGTGTCTGACTAACATTAAGCTAGAATATCATGTACCAGTTAATCTTTTAGTGCCTTTTAAGAATATGTGGTCGGTTAAGGGTACTTCATTACATTGTTACTCCCCTACGTTTTTTTTAGAATATAAATAATGACTGACTTAATAATTATTAAGACAAAGGGATATTTAGTCCAATGTACTTTGGGACAAAGAAATATCACACTTCTGTTTTTGTAAGGGGAGTAACAGTCTAAAGAAGGACATTCTTTACACTTCTTTAGACTGTTACTCCCCTCTGTTTTCTTTATAAGGAGAGTAACAATCTAAAGAAGTGCCCGGTTATGTTTGTCTACAGGCCATAGCTTGGCAAAAAGCATTAATTTGAAAAAAAAGAAACCGGTAGAGAGCGACCATGTCCCGCCCATTATGGTGGACAATTTGATTTTCATGATCCTGAGTGCAAAATTAGTTGGTAGACCGAAAATTAAGTTGATATTAGTTTGTTTAGTGATAGGTTAGTTATTCAAATATTACACCAAATCAAAGTTGTCCCCTATCAAGGGACAAGCTAACATCAACTTGATTTTCGATCTATTAACTAATTTCGTACTCAAGATAATCAAAATCACATTGTCCACCATAATTTGCGGGACATGGCCGCTCTCCACCGTTGTTGTTGTTTTTTTCAAATGTCTATTGCCAAGCTATGTCCCGCAGACGAACTTAGTCGACCACATATTCTTAAAAGGCACCAAAAGATTAACTTATATACAAAATTCTAGCTTGATGTTAGTCAGACACTTTTTTACACGCTATCTCCTGGACTATTACTAATTTCATTGTAATTAATTATTTTAATAGTTGCTAATTCATATCTTATTAAATGTAATAAGAACTGAACAATAAAAGATAACAACCGGAAATCAAAACTCAATCACACTTTTAATTTTTAATTCCCAGTGTGATCATATTATTTTCTGCTTACTATAATAGGTCGAGAGGAAGCAATGTGCCACACTAATTATCATACTATTTTTAAATTGTCTTTTTTATTTCACGCATTTAATTAAGAACAAATTTTTCGACCTAAGACCCAAACTTGCAGCTGTTTTTCTATAAACTACTCTAATTATGGTGTTTATAATATCCAAATTAAATTTAATCACGTTTCACCTCCCTTTTTATCAGTTCTGTTCACTAGTTTATCATATGTTATTAAATAAACTAATAATTCATAAGGGACTATGTTATCAGCTATCAAAAATGAAAGACAAACTGGGGTTCCATTAAAACAAAAACAAAAACAAAAAAACCCCGGTCAGAATTATCATACTCAGAAATATTTTTATTTAGTTTCTTTCAATGATTTATTTAATTAAAAAAAAATCAAAATAAAATAAATTAGGTGACAAAACCAATGTTAGGTTTTTTTCTATATTTAAATACTTTATATATCTAATTACACACACACACACACACACACACACACACACACACATATATATATATATATATATATATATATATATATATATATATATATATATATATATATATATATATATATATATATATATATATATATATATATATATATATATATATATATATATCTATATATATATATGTATATATATATATGTATATATATATGTATATATATATATATATATATATATATATATATATATATATATATATATATATATATATATATATATATATATATATATATATATATATATATATATATACATATATAACCAATAGTGTAAATTCCTGTTATTAGATTGTCAACATAATTAATATAAATAAATATATAGTTAGATTTATCTACGCACTTGAACTACACCTGTGTCAGAATTTATTCATAACTTTGTAAGATACATAATAAATCTATTCCCCACTCAACCATTATAATATCTGTTTTCTGCGAAGTGATATTTGACTGTTTGGCTATCGCACAACAAAACTGAAATTCAAATTAATAGAATAGAATTTTTATTTTTGAATTAATATGCAAATAAATGAATTCAAATATATATTTAAAATGAATTGGTAGACATTTCAAAATCATGTATTTGTTCGAAGAGTGTATTCGTAAGGTGATAATTTAGTTAGTTTTCTTTTCGTTTCTTGATAATTAAATGACTAATAAGTTATTGTATTTTTGTTGCCTGTCTTGTTACCCTGTCTGTCTGTCTAGCAGATTAATCTTTAAGTTGTTTATTTTTTAACAAATGCCTTAAACACAAAAAGGTATTTATGTTTAAGAGTGGAGAATCAAGATCGTAGGTCATTTTAAAATTATAATACATTTAGTTCCTGAGAAATCGTATAATATAGTCAATTGACTCAAGAGATGTAATTATACGCAGATATATATCTCTTATAAGTGACTGCAATTAGAGGTGGTTAGAGGTGGTTAGAGGTGGTTAGAGGTGGTTAGACTGCAATTTTAACGTATGTTGTCGAATCAAAAAACAAACATCCTAGCGGTTATATCTACTATCTACCTTTATTATAAGATATCAGCACAAATTTACATGATTATACCTCAAAGTAGTAATACGTAGACGTAGAGATAGATCTCTTATAATTGACTGCAATTTTAACGCAAGTTGTCGAATAAAAAAACAACACATCCTAGCGGTTATACATTTATCATCAGCTATCAGCACAAGTTTATAAGATTATACCTCATCATATCTATGTTGAGGTAAAAATCTTGTAAACTTAATCTTGTATCTTGTAAAACTTGATTATACCTCCACGTATTATAAGTCTTATAAGTTACTGCAATTTTAGATTAAGTTGTCGGAAACAATATCCTAGCAGTTATATCTAATTTTATCGTAAGATATCTGCACATGTTTACAAGAAGTTAAGGAGAAGTTTGTGATGATGAAAACACTTGTTTTACAACTGATGGAAGAAGCTTGATTTTTTAATATGAAGTTTAGCTGAAAAGAATCGAAGTTAGTTAACTAAACTAAAACTGAATCAAGATTAGTTTGAATGGATTAGTAGTTAGCTGGAAGGGAATGGTGGATAGTGGAACTGAATAGTGGATAGCTGGAAGGGATTTAAGGTAAGCAAGAAGGGAATGGTGATTAGCTGGAATAATATTGAGGTTAGCTAGAAAGAATTAGTAGGTAGCTGAAACAGACTCAAGGTTAGATAGAACAGATCAGTAGTTAGCTGGAACAGAAAGATGGATGATGGAGCTGAATGGTGGTTAGCTGGAACTGAAAGGTTGTCAGCTGGAATGGAATTGAGGTTAGCTACTAGAAAGAATTAGTAGGTATAAAAAAAAAATCGAGGTTAGCTAGAAAGGATTAGTAGGTAGCTGAAACAGAATCAAGGTTAGCTAGAACAGATTAGTAGTTAGCTGGAACAGAAAGATGGATGGTGAAGCTGAATGGTGGTTAGCTGGAACTGAAAGGTTGTCAACTGGAACGGAATGAGCTAGAAGGGAATGGTGATTAGCTGGAATGGAATCGAGGTAAGATTGAAGGGAATGATGATTAGCTGCAATGCAATCAAGGTAAGCTAGAAGGGAATGATAATTATCTGGATCGAAATCGAGGTAAGCTAGAAGGGAATGGTGATTAGCTGGAATGGAATCGAGGTATGCTAGAAGAGAATGATGATCAGCTGGAATGGAACCGAGGTAAGCTAGAAGAGAATGATGATTAGCTGGAATGGAATCGAGGTATGCTAGAAGAGAATGATGATTAGCTGGAATGGAATCGAGGTAAGCTAGAAGGGAATGGTGATTAGCTGGAATGGAATCGAGGTAAGCTTGAAGGGAATGATGATTAGCTGGAATGGAATCGAGGTAAGCTAGAAGGGAATGATGATTATCTGGAATGGAATCGAGGTATGCTAGAAGAGAATGATGATCAGCTGGAATGGAACCGAGGTAAGCTAGAAGAGAATGATGATTAGCTGGAATGGAATCGAGGTATGCTAGAAGAGAATGATGATTAGCTGGAATGGAATCGAGGTAAGCTAGAAGGGAATGGTGATTAGCTGGAATGAAATCGAGGTAAGCTTGAAGGGAATGATGATTAGCTGGAATGGAATCGAGGTAAGCTAGAAGGGAATGATGATTAGCTGGAATGGAGAAAAAATAGCTAAAGCGGATTAGTAGTCAGCTGGAGTGAAATTATGGATGGTGTAACTGAATGGTGGTTAGCCGGAATGGAATGAAGGTAAGATAAATCACAATTGGTTTTCTAAAACTGGAACTGAATTGTATTTAGCTAGAATGGGAAGCTACAGGAAGAACTGTAACCAGGATAGCGGCTATAGGCAGAATCTCCTATCAGAGACTACCTCCAAGAGATGCTGTAATCAACCACCTCTAACCTCCTCTTACCACCTCTAGCCACCTTTATACCCACCCCTGATAAGATGATAAAAACGATGTGTGCAAACTTTCAAACAATTATTTAGGACTCAGTTGACCATAAAATGTAGAAATACTTCCAGATATCAAAATCGAATGTTTACTGACGATAATTTCTTTTTGTTCACTTTATGTCAGAAATTGTGGGGGGGGGGGGATTTTTATTAACTAAATAAATTTAATTTATCAATATTGTAATACTATATTTACAAATGCATTCTAAAAGTAACCATAACAAAAGAAAAGAAAAGAATTAAGAAGAAAAAAGAAATAACAAAACTAAAAATAAATAAAGTATAATATTGGACATACATCAAATCTCAGAGAAATGAACCGTAACTAAATCGCGCTCTAGCGGCAATAAATACGCATCAACAATTCCACGACCTTTTAACTACCCCCTCTGTGGGTTCAATTTGGAACTAATTTGGAATGTGAGGTGGAGCGTGGATTGAGTCTTTTTTGTCTAATAGACATCGATCTAAAAATATTAATGCACCTAGTGTCTTTAGCGCTACACACACAAATATATATATATATATATATATATATATATATATATATATATATTCTTTCAACCATAACTTCGAAAGTCATAAATCATAATAAAAATATTGTCAAATGCGATTTACTAATTATTATAACAATATATTTAAATATTAACAAATTAATGTTTATGTCATACATTTCTATTATATTTAATTAATTCTTTAAAAAACTTTAATTATAAAATTAAAAAACATATTATTTGTCAAATAATATATTTTATAAAGAAAAACAACAAAAGTTCAAAGATAAATTTATTTAATGAGACTGAACGGAACTAAAATAAAGTTGGACTAATTGTTAGTTTTTCAAAATATTCTACCAAAAAAATATTAATTATGAATTCTTGGAATATTTTTTTATCTTTTATATTAATGTGGAGTTAATAATGTGTGGAATAAAATTTTAGGATTAATTAATTAATCCGCCTTGATATTTTTTTGAGCGTTTCTTGGCTGTCTAGTTAATTAATTCAGTCGTTTATTTAATTTTGTTTTTAAAGTTATAATAATTAATACTATTAATTAATAGTCCAGGAGATAGCGTGCAAAGAAATACTGACTGACATCAAGCTAGAATTTTGTTATAAGTTCATCTTTTGGTGTCTTTTAAGAATATGTGGTCGGCTAAGTTCGTCTGCGGGACATAGCTTGGCAATAGACAATTGAAAAAAATACGTGTGGTGTCGTGGGACACCCGGTAGGAACGAAGTTCCTTACGCTTTTCATTAAATATAAATTATAAAATCGCTGTAATAACTACGTATACATGGTGGAGTTAGAAAAGAAACAATATTAAAAGTAACTAACTATTTGTACTAGCGGAGGTTAGGCAAAATAAATGAAAATCTTTTTATTATCCTTGAAGCGAGTGTCTTTCAATAAATGTAAATAATGTATTGTATATTGAGAAAAAAGGTAATGATAAATTTATAGTTAAAGCAGATGGTTGTAGAACGAAAAAGAGCTGTCCTCCAGGCCCCGTCCGCATATTACTCCAAATAAATATTAAAATAAAAAATATAAATCATTAACTCACAAAAACTTCTGCTTGTATCAGGTTGAAATGTTACATGCTTGTTTCAATTGTACTGTAGGTGATATATACAAAGTTTCATTTAAATCTTTACGTTAGAACGTAAGATATCGGTAAAAACGTTGTTTTCTTTATTTTAATCGGTTTGGTCCGCTTTAATAAATTTAGCTATCTTTATCACTTCATAGTAGTGTCGGTGTTCGTTTTACTAACAAAATTATTTAAAAAAAGTTGATTATCTCATTAAATAGATGAAGTTAGAATTTTTTCCCGTCCAAAAATTCCAATTTTAAATTCGAAGCTTACGTTTACGCGAGCGTTGCGCGTGAACGCTTGGGCGGATAACGTTGTCCAACGAACTTGTCCCTGACATTGGTAAAATGAACATGTGTACCAAATATCAACTAAGTCGGTCAACTTTTACACAAGTTATCGCCAACGGTAGATTTCGTGACGGATTTTGCGTGACGGTGATTTTGTGACGGTTATTTTGTGATGGTGATTTTGGTCGTTTTTTTTGGATTCACTCCCGGGCTCTAGAACGTGCCATAAGGAACTTCGTTCCAAAAAAAAAAAAAAAAATCGCTAGGTAGGTCCTTGGAATTTTTCCTCACATCGGAGGTCACTAATCACTAACTAACTATCAAGTGCAAACTACCATCATCTTGATTTTCGGTCTACTAACTAATTTTGTACTCAGCATCATAAAAATCACATTGTCCACGTCCACCGTAAAGTGCGGGACATAGCCGCTCTTCACCGGTTTGTTTATTTCAAGTTCCTAATGCCAAGCTGTGTCCCGCAGACGAACCTACCCACATATTCTTAAAAGGTACTAAAATATTAACTCAAAATTCTAGCTTGATGTTAGTCAGGCACTATTGCTTCCGAGCTTACCGAAGGTAACGGAAGCTACGTGATCGTTCTGAAGAACGAACAATTTTTAGGTCTCCGATTTCAAATATTCCAAGACAGATATCCGTTTCATACATCAGGGAACACTTTTGGTTCCATGTCTGGCCGTTAGTCTGTCGGTCTGTCACTCTATTTTTGCGAACCAACATATCTTAAATACTACATTTCCCATTTTAATGAAATTTGGATGATAGATCATGATTGGCCCATTGTTGGTCCCATATTGGGATTATAATATATATATATATATATATTATAATCCATAATAAGATATATGGGTATAAGTTTAAGCTTCTGCTCCCATTTGTTTCACTTCTACATGCACACAAACATACATTTATTTACACCTACAGCTTCATAAGTACTTATTTGATTTGTATCAAATTTTTATAGTTTTTCGAAGGTGGCTCGCAGATAGCCCCAGATTAATTTTAACCGGCTGCGCTCTTTAAATTATGCTAAATTGATATTTTAAATTCATGTAAAAAATCAAAAACAATTTTAACAGATTAAAAAAAAGGGGAAAAATAAACAAATTAGACAATAAAATAAATAAAATACGTGATAGGATGCGAGGAGGCTATGTGCCACAACGATTGACATTCTATTTTGCACGTTATCTCTTGGAATAAAAGAAAATTGGTAATTGTTAAAATAAAATAATATATAATAAAATAATGATAATAAAATAATAGTAATTGTTACTTCAACAAATTCAATTTACAACGAGGTCCTATCTATTTACCTTCTGTGAGCAAATTTTGACGTATTACCTCAATTTAAAGTTAAAATCGAGGGTAAGTTATCATTTTAATTATAATTCTCCATAAATGCATTTCCCTAACAAATAACCTACTAGTAAGCATTATAAAGTTAATGTTGATTACAAAATCATATAATATGATGTCATTTTCTACCCATAAATATATTTAATACCTAACTAAAAAATATTTACTATCATAATATCATTAAAAAAAAAAAAAAATCTAGAATTAAATTAATAAAAATATGTATATATTTATGAGTACATGTCAAAATGCTATAAAATATTTATTGCTGTTTTTTAGAGTAATTAAATTTTACGCTGTGCAAATAGTAAATTTTTATCTATTTAAATGTCATATTTTTACTTGTTTCAATTTTAATATATCAAATCTCAATCAATCATAGATTTTTTTATTGTTTAATAATTGATTAATAATCGAACTTTAATATCAGTGGTTTATTACTGATAAATTTGCTGTTAGGAAAACCAAAATCATGTAATATTAAAATAAAAATAGACTGTGCTCATAGCTTCCTCACCTTCTATCATGTACTTTATTAATTTTTATGTTTTTACAAGCCATTTTTGACTCATTTATTTTATCTCAGGTAGGGAGAAAAAGTTAAGATTTTGAATTAGTTTAGAGGGACTAAAGTATAAGTCTTTTCTTCCCTGAACTCAGAAAGAGGGATAAAAAGTAAAAGTAGGGCAAAAAGTAAGGTTTTCCAACTTAATTATCTTATAAAATAGTAGAAAATGAATGGCTAATGTAATGAAGTTGTTGAAATCAGGTTGGCGGCACTGCGCTTTTTTGACCATGTTTATCTTTGTTTATAACCTGCATTTAAATAACCTTCTATTTGAGTTTAATTCCAATTCTTGTGCTAAAAATTATTGTTATTTATTAAAATAATAAATAAAAACTGTGCAATGGACGAAAATGTGTATTTTCTTCCTACTGGAGATAAAATATTGTATGTACCTCGTGAGTAAAGTGCCATTATTCCCCTCGCGATAATTATTTCCCTCGGCTGCGCCTCGGGAGCTAATTAGAGTTATTCCCTCAGCTGCGCCTCGGGAATTAAAGAGTCTAATTCCCTCGGCTTCGCCTCGGGATTTAGGGACCATGGTTCCTTTGGCTTCACCTCAAGAAACAATTTTTCGCTCAGAGAATAATGGCTTACTTTACTCCCTAGGTGCGTAAATAACTATTTTCCACCCGTTTTTTTAATTTCAAAATTGTTTTGATTTTATACATGGATTAAAGTACGAATTAAGCAAAAGTTAAAGAGCGCAGCTGGTTGAAATTAATCTGGTGCTATCTGCGGTCTACTTTCGATAAACCATCTAAATTACTTAAAAATTATATGAGTACTTTTGAAGATGTAGGTCTAAATAAATGTATGTTTGTTCGCATGTAGAAGTGAAACAAATGAGCGAAGTGAACAAAAAAAACAGAAGGTTGAAACTTATATGGAACTAACAATGGGCTAATTATGACCTACCATCCAAATTTCAAAGAAATCGGACTAGTAGTTTTTGAGATACGTTGGTTCACAAAAATTGAACGACAAACCGACCGACAGACAGACACGGAACCAAAAATGATCCCTGATGTTTGAAACCGATTTCTGTCTTGGAATGTTTGAAATTGGAGACCTAAAAATTTTTCGTTCTTCAGAACGATCACATAGCTTCCGTTACCTTCGGTAAGCTCGGAAGCAAAAATACTTATTATCGAACCCTGAAAACCACAACTTTTTATTTATCATGGTTCCAGAGATATTTCGCTGCTCCATATTAGCTGGGACACCCTGTATACCCGCTTGCAGACGCCATATTATACGATAAATACAGTTTAATGGATAACCCTATGTTATTAATTACATAAAAAAAAATGTATGCCGTTTGGGATGCCAAATTCGCCCACAACCTGTTAAGTCTTAATATTTAGGGTTTATTATCCTTAATGAATTTAACCCATTCTGTGTTTTATCGAAATAAACAATGGTCAAAATGAATGCAGAGAAATGCAATAAATAATACAAAATATTTCTTTTGTTTTAATAGCTCTTTTAATATTTTGTTCAAAGAACAAAAGATTATAACAAAAAACAAAAATTCTAAATTAAATGAAAGAGATGAGTTTTTTTTTTATAAAATTCAATTTTTAAAAACTACAAAGTCCAATAAATCATGTTTACAATAAAGAAATCGAAATAAAAGGCATTTGTAATTTAGCCAAAAAGAAAAACACTTTATTTTTTGTCGATTATCAAACGTGCTTTATACACAAACACATTTTATATATATATATATATATATATATATATATATATATATATATATATATATATATATATATATATATATATATATATATATATAATGTGTTTGTGTATAAACCAAGTGAAAAACATCAAACAGAAAAGGAAATGTAAAATAAAATTTATATTTAAAATAGTTTCAAGTAAGATATCAGAGGTCTAAAGAGGCAAGAAAGAACAGGTGCTTATAAAATACCTTACAAGCAACACTATACTAAAGAAAAGAAACGAACTGAAACGAAAATCTATCTTGGAAACAGCTGATTCCAATTCTGTATTTTGTAATTTATTAAAACATTTTGGATTCCCAATACCGCAGACAGAATGTTTACTGCTATTAGTGAAATATATGGTGGGAAATAAATAAGGGAGAAATAAATTGTGCCCGATATACAAAAGTGTTTTCTATTAGAAAAACACATAATTCGTAAAATTTAATTAATTCTAAGATGTGTAAATGTAATTAGATTCATTTAACATTATAAATATTAGTAAACCAGTATGTTTATTAAAAACCGAATGAGATATATTTTAATTGATGTATATTTATCTTAAACTTTTGTACCTTAATTAGAATTGGAATTAAACTCAAATAGAAGGTTATTTAGATTCAGGTTATAAACAAAGTCGAAAAAGCAGTGTCGCCAACTGATTTCAACAACTTCATAACATTAGCCATTCATTTTCTACTACATATTTATAAAATAATTAAGTTGGCAACCCTTACTTTTTCGCCCTACTTTACATTTTCGCCCTACTTTTACTTTTTCTCCAGGGAAGAAAAGACTTACTTTAGTCCCTCTGTACTGATCCAAAATCATAACTTTTTCTCCCTACTGGAGATAAATATTCTTTATTTTATACCCTTATAATATATACCAGCGTTCGTCTGTCCTTAACACATTTGTAAGTTATGTGGGTCATGTTATGTGTAACAAAGCAAACACAGCAAAAATAAAATGAAAATTAGTGTGGCACATAGCTTCCTCGCATCCTATCACATATTTTATTGATTTCATGCTTTTACAAGCCATTATTGTATAATGGGTTTAATTTTTTCCCCCGTTTTTTTTAATGTCAAAATTGTTTTGATTTTTTACATTAGTTAAAGTATCAATTTAGCAAAAGTTAAAGAGCGCAGATTATTCTGAGGCTATCTGTGGGGGTTACTTTCGATGAACTATATAAAAGTTTCATACGAATCAGATAAGTACTTTTGAAGCTATAGGTGTAAATAAATCTTAAAAACTACACGTCCGATTTTAATGAAATTTGCTTGGCAGGTCATAATTAGCTCATTGTTGGTCCCATGTAAGTTTCAACCTTCTGCGTCCATTTGTTTCCCTTCCACAAGCTCACGAACATACATTTATATACACCTATATTTTAAAAAGTACTCATCTGATTTTTATGAAATTAGAATATTTTGTCAAAAGTAGCCCGCAGCAATTTGAACCATCTGCGCTCTTTAAATATTGCTAAATATTGCTCTTAAATATATTCTTAATTCATGTAAAAATTAATATTAAATTGAGTTGTAAATAAACAGGTCAAGTGTGTGCTAGTCAGCACACAGCGAGGGTCCGTAGGCAACTCTGTATAGTGTTTAACTGTAAAGTGTATAAACAGTGTTTTTTTAAAATGCTAAAAAGCTTACTTTGAACCATTTTAAGGGTCTGATTTTCTCAAAACACACTCTGATAAAGTATTTTTTTGCCACTGAACCGGACTACAACCATATAAATACTTCGAAAATACCATAATTATAAAAAAACGTATTTTGTCAATAAAAAATAAAATAACATTTTTTTCGAAATTTCCAAAAAGTGGTATCTTTACTTTTGGTCGAAGAATGTTAAGGAATTTTTTCAGATTTTTTGCACTTTACATAAGCGAGATAGAGGGGGGGGGGGGGGGGGGCACGTTTCACACCCACTTCAAACTTGCCTACGCTCACCCTATCAAAGTTATATCCAAAGAATTATATATTTTTGTAATCAGCTCCACGTACCCTTTTATATGATTCCCCTCACGGTGTCGAAAAAAAAAAAAAAAATATTTAACCCTTAAGTTTTTTTACTCTAATTATTTTGAAAAATATTTTTTTAAGTTGCTATATTTTTAAAATATGTGGGTTGGTACAAGACACATACATGCCAAATTTCAAAGTGATCGGACAAAAGGTGTAGCCGTGAGAGCACGCGAGAGGACGGACGGACAGGCACACGCAGGTAAATATTATAAGGGTCCTTGGTTTTGCATACGGACCCTAAAAACTAAATATATTTGACAATAATGGGCAGTAAGACCATAAAATTCATTGAAGTATACGAAATAGGACTCAAGGAAGCTATGTGCCACACTAATTGGCAGAGAACTTTTAATTAATATATTATTAAAGGGGATGAAATGTTTTTGAAAATTTATACAATTTTTCTAAAGGCATCTATAAAGACAGACTGATTTTTTTAAAAAAATACCTTTTTTTGAAATCAGGTAACCTTAAAACGTTTACATAGAGTTAAAAACTGCAAATAGTCCAGTGCAATTAGACATTGCACTTCGGAAAAATTAGGGGAAAGCTGAATTTTGGCATGAACCTTGATATTGTGGTTCTAAACAAAATGTCAAAAGTCCCTCTATTGATCCGAGTGCCGCTAAAAGAACTACGCCTGGTCAAAGGTCATCAAAATCGGTTTTTTGTGAATATCTCATTAACGGTCATGTTTACAGAAAAAATACAAGTAATAAAATTTGTAGCTTAGATCATTTCCTACAAAAAAGATTTCATGACTTTTATTCGTAGGTGTAACGGTTTTGGAGATAATTCGATTTACAGAGTCGTCAAATTTGTTCAAAAATGTTTCAAATTTCAGAGTTGAGTTCAAATGCAGGGCCGCCGACAGGGGGGGGGGGGGCAAGGGGGCAAATGCCCAGGGGCCCGGGTCTCTAGGGGGACCGGGCCTCCGAGGGGCGGCTCTGGTGTTTTACAATCAAAAAAGGCAATATGGATATTGTAATTAGTGGCATAACTATGGGCCCGAATCGCGGGCGGACCCCGGAACCAAGGGGCCCCAAATCCAAATAAAACATGAAATTACTATATTTGTACCAATGTCGGTAGGGGCCCCTTTAGAGCATAATAAAATTTAACTTAAAATTATACTTCTATAGTATTGTAAAGGGGACCCCATTCAGTTCTGAACGCAAATGTTTTTTCATTTCTATTCTCATCAATTTTTTTTGGCTTGGGGCCCCTATGCCCTAGCTAAGTTTGGGAGGGACAGGCTCGGGCCCCCTTGAGCTCCGGGCCTCCGGGGGCGGCTATGGATTTTTAACAACTAAAAAGGCAAGATGGATATTGTGCGATTAGTGGCATAACTATAGGCCCGAATTGCGGGTGGGCCCCGGAGCCAAGGGGCCCGCAAATCTAAAAAAAAAACATGAAACTACTATCTTAGTACCAATGTCGGTAGAGGCCCCTTGAGAGCATAATAAAATCCTCCAATCCAACAAATAAGGGGGGACCCCCCCCCTTATTTGTTCAAAGGGGCCCCGGTGCTAACTTGCCCAGGGGCCAGGAAATCCTCTCAGCGGCCCTGTTCAAATGTGTTCTTGATGGTTTTTATGAATTATTTCAACATGTTAGGACCAGCCGTAATATAGTGGTTGAAGGGGAGGGGATTTTTTGGGTATATTTTAACTTATTAAACCAATAAAGAATGCAAAATTCAAAAAAGTATCTATATAGTTGTATCCTACTCTTCAGCAGCTTTCATTTGATACCCAACCAAAATTAAAAAAAAAAACAATGTTTAGGCGCACTTCACATTTGCGCGAACAAAATTGGCAATTCTAAAAAATTGGAAATTCCCTCCCGGATTTTTCTTAGCCCTACAATAAGGTATTAACATGAATTATTTCGAAATTTTAGGACTAGCCTTCATATAGTGGTTGGAGGGGGGGGGGGGGTTCTTTTGGGTACATTTTAACTTATTAAACCAATAAAGAATGCAAAATTCAAAAAAGCATATATATGCACTAATTTGTATCCTACTCTTCAGCAGGATCACTTGCACTTACTCCTCACTTTGCACTTTACCTCTAAGGTGGTGTGGAAAGGAGTGCACGTTTCATGATAAATAAGAAGGTAAATTGAGGTTATCTCCAAAACCGTTACACCTACGAATAAAAGTTGTGAGACCATTTTTGTAGGAAATGTTCTAAGCTACAAATTTGATTACTTGTATTTTTTCTGTAAACGTAGCTGTTAATGAGATATTCCCAAAAAACCGATTTTGATGACCTTTGACCAGGCGTAGTTCTTTTAGCGGGACTCGGATCAATAGGGACTTTTGAAATTTTGTTTAGAACCGCAATATCAAGGTCCATGCCAAAATTCAGCTTTCCCCTAATTTTTCCAAAGTTGAGCCTTTTTTTTGTCTAATTGCACTGGACTAAAACTTCATACATAATTACATAATTTGATTAATCATTGTAAAAAAAAAGCAAATTTTCAATTCTAAGAGCAACAAATAGTTCTAATTGGTTTTAAACTATATGGTTACAGCAAAAATGATCGCTACGTTAACACAGGTGTCTTTGGTTTCAATTCCCAGATCTGGCAAGTTTATTTTTATATGGCCCCCCCCCCGCCCCTTTCCCTCTTTAATAATAATATTAATAGGTGAATGTAGATCAAACATCCGACTTAATTGAGGTTGCATAGAAAAATTACACGCATCATTTACTATTAAATTATCAAAAATAAAATTAAATATTTACAAATATAAAACCCCTCATAGCCTTTATTTATTCCATCGTTACGCTGCTGTCCGTCATCTTTTTTGATGAATGTGATTTATTTGATGTATCCAAAAGAAGTAAAGGAATATTATATATATATATATATATATATATATATATATATATCATTTACTATTAAATTATCAAAAATAAAATTAAATATTTACAAATATAAAACCCCTCATAGCCTTTATTTATTCCATCGTTACGCTGCTGTCCGTCATCTTTTTTGATGAATGTGATTTATTTGATGTATCCAAAAGAAGTAAAGGAATATTATATATATATATATATATATATATATATATATATATATATATATATATATATATATATATATATATATTTGTGTATAGGTAGGACGGAAAAATCTGGCAGTAAGAAATATTAAAAGCAGTCATTTGTCCCGCACCATTTCATACCTGTCCATCGTTGGCATGATTTGTTTACTATTTATAATATATATATATATATATATATATATATATATATATATATATATATATATATATATATATATATATATATATATATATATATATATACATATACATTTGAAATAGTAAGTAAAGAAAGACATCACAAATTTAATATCACATCAAGAGTAAAAAGATATTTTTAATATATAACATTTTTCATCTCTTACATAGTATTTTAAATATATATATATATTCAAAATAGTAAGTAAAGAAATGAAAAATTAAAATATATTTTAAATATTAATTTTTCACCCTTGAAGTGAGATTGGCATTAAATTTGTGATGTCTTAATAATTTTCATCTTTAAAGTTTCTGTTTTATTTTTATTTTTTTTTTTTTAAATATGTCAACAAGGTAATAATGCCAAGTTTAGATGTCATGCTAAGTGTCTCGAGACCGTACAACATGTCTTTTTAAGTTTGTTTTAATATATATATATTTATATAAAAATATATGTATATATAGTGTGTCATCAAAAAAATCGGAATTAAAATGTTTAAAAGAACTATTTTTGTCCATAGGCGCCAGATGGTGATTTCTTTAGGACCCTACATTCATTCCTGCGCTTGTCCGTCTGTCTGTCTGTTTGTCTGTCTGTCCGTCTGTCTGTAACCACCTGTTCTCCGACAGTAACCAACTCAAATATTTTTAAACTTTAGAGTTATGTTATGTGGAATGACAATGACCCAATCACAGGAAAATTATAGGGAATCCCTCAAATAAATCATCCCTAAAAAACTAGGGTTGATGTTTAAGGGTTTAATCAATTTTTGCTTTCGAGTTTTCCGAAGGTAACGGAAGCTATGTGTTCTGGAGGGAACAACGCTAATTAGGCTGCGCCTCTGAAGCTAATTACTCTCGAGGTACATACAATATTAGCACTTTACTCTCGAGGTACATACAATATTTTATCTCCAGTACGGTGAAAATACCCATTTTCGTCCATTGCACAGTTTTTATTTATTTTTTTAATAAATAAAAATAATTATTAGCACTTTTAATAGCAGATATAAGAGATTCAATATTAAAAACAAATAAGAATTGGAATTAAACTCAAATAGAAGGTTATTTAGATGCAGGTTATAAACAAAGATAAACATGGTCAAAAAAGCAACTTCATTACATTGGCCATTCATTTTCTACTATTTATAAAATAATTAAGTTGCAATCTTTACTTTGTCGCCCTACTTTTACTTTTTCTCCCTACTTTTTGAGTTCAGGGATGATAAGACTTACTTTAGTCCCTCTAAACTAATTCAAAATCATAACTTTTTATGTCTCCAATCGTCGTACTACCTGTCGCTCAATTTTTGCGAACCAACATATCTTAAAAACTTTACGTCCGATTTTAATGGAATTTGTATAGTAGGTCATAATTAGCCCATTGTTGGTCCCATATAAGTTTCAACCTTACGCTCCCATTTGTTTATCTTCAACATGTGCACAAACATTCATTCATTAACACCTACACATCTGATTTTTATGAAATTTGAACGATTTATCAAAGTTAGACCGCAGATTTATTTCAACCACCTGCGCTCTTTAACGTTTGCTTAATTGATACTTTAATTCATGTAAAAAATCAAAAACATTTTGACATGAAAAAAAACTGGAGAAACAATTAAATAAATTAGACAATAATGGCTTGTAAAAGTGGCCAATTGGTGTGGCACAAAGCAGATAGCACCAGATTAATTTCAACCGTATGTGTGTTGGTGGACTTTTTGATTTGAAATAATATTTGACTTACTAACCTATTATAGTAGTTTCTGACTAACATCAAGCTAGAATTTTGTATACAAGTCAATCGTTTAGTGCCTTTTAAGAATATGTGGTCGGCTAGATTCGTCTGTGGGACATAGCTTGGCAAAAGGCATTTGAAAAAAACAAAATGGTGGAGAGCGGCCATGTCCCGCCAATTAAGGTGGACAGTATGATTTTCATGATCCTGAGTACAGAATTAGTTAGTAGACCAAAAATCAAGTCGATATTATTTTCACACTTGATAGGTTAGATATTCAAATATTACTAAAATTCAACGGGCTCACCTATGTCAAGGGATAAACTAACATTGATTTTCGGTCTACTAACTAATTCTGTACTCAGGATCATGAAAATCATATTGTCCACCATAAAGGGCAGGACATGGCCGATCTCTACTGGTTTGTTTTTTTCAAATGCCTATTGCCAAGCTATGTCCTACAGACGAACTTAGCCGACCACATATTCTTAAAAGGCGCCAAAAGATTGAATTGTATACAAAATTCTAGCTTGATGTTAGTCAGACACTTTTTTGCACGCTATCTCCTCGACTATTAAGTGACAAACTCAAAAAAAGAAATTCAGGATAATAAAAATACACTTTGTCCAACAAAATTGTCCAACATAAATATCTATAGCCAGCAGATGAATATAGCCGACTAAATATTCTTAAAAGGCACCAAAAGATTTACTTATACACAAAATTCTATCTATCTCCTGGACTATACATTTACATACACCATATACCTATATCATCAAAAGTACTCAACTGAAACTGAGTATGCCAGAAAGCTATGCGCCACACAATTTGGCACACTATTTTTATATGGCACACTTAATCAATTAATCTTGCGAGTTCTTTCTTGATAGCTTCTCCACAGGATTTTAATATGAACCGATTAGACCAGTTCGAATTCACCATCAAGTTCCAAAATTAACCCCCTTTTTTTCAAATGAACTCTTAAATTCTTCACCAGGTATTTCAGAACTATAATTTTCTCCACTAGACTTTTCGACTAATCCATATAAACTGTCTTCTAGACACGAAATACATTTTGGTATAGTTCCAGGTCTTCCTTCTTCTGAAATTTGTTTTTTTGAAATCATTCCAACATATTTTTTTTTTTTTTTTTTGTCGTTTCGATCTTTTATTTTTTTTCATTTGTTCCCCCGTCACGTCTACCTTTATCTTCATAATATCATATCTAGGAGAAGAATTTTTCTAAATTAAGAGGCGCCCGATGAACAAGAGAAAAGAAATTAACAGCAATCATAATAAAGCATAAATTGCCTTTTTAACATTCCAAATGATTTTTAGTTTTTATTCTAAATTTTTGTGTTCTCTACATCTCGCCTCCTTATTATACATAGAATAAATAATATGGCGCCAACTTTATATATATATATATATATATATATATATATATATATATATATATATATATATATATATATAAAATATATATATATATATAATATATATATATATTAAAATAAGTAATTTAACTCATCTAATTTAACGAATCATCGTAGTTAAATTTAAAATGTTTGTTAAATTTCTCATTTGCTGCTAATTTTTAAACAACCCTATTTTTCCCGTTGTCTGTGCAAAAAAACATTATCGATAATTTATTGTTTTTTATTTTTTGTTGTGCAATTTTTTATTTTGTAAAACGTGGTGAATTTTATTATTTTTGGCTAAAAATCAAAAAAATTATTAATTTTTCTGTTTTTATAAAGTCTAGACACATCGCACGAGTGAAGTATAGTCATACAAATATGCAAAGACAATGTTTATTTCATATTTTATTATATTTCATATCTCATTATTATACTATATATATATATATATATATATATATATATATATATATATATATATATATATATATATATATATTATGAGAGAGATTTAAAAATTCATATTTTTTAAAGTATTTAAAATAACATTAGTTTACTATTAATCATTTTTTTATTATTTAAAAATTAATTCTGTCTGTAATTAATAATCTTATTATTAATTTAAAGTAGTGGATCCATTTGAGTAGAAAGAAAAAGACCAAATCTTTACATTTGCGGCAACGTTTCGGCCTAGCCGGCCATTTTCAAGCCTAAAACATAATATATTTGTTGATAACTACAATCAGGGCCGTCCCTAGGGGTTTAGGCGCCCGGGTCAAAGGCATCATTGGCGCCCCCCCCCCCCTTATTGCCAAATTCACCTAGAAGTTAAGAAGGGGGCCTGGCGGCGCCCCCTAGACGTGGCGCCCGGGTCAGCTTGACCCGGTTGACCCCCCCTAGGGACGGCCCTGACTACAATATTGGTGTTGAACAACGAATAAACCATATTGTAAGGACTAGAATGAATAATAAATACCTTCCAGTTTAACGGGAGTCAGTGAAGTCACAGGTACATAATGAGAGTAAAAATATTTAAAAACTATGTAGGAACTATACAAGGCAGTTCCGCCGTCTAAACATCAATTTTTCCACTGACTCGTCGCAAAACCGGCTAACAATAAAAAACAAAAGCGATTGAGAACATGATAATAAATTAAGTAACAATAGGTAACAATTAAGCTAAAATTAAAAACGATATCACAGATAATGAATTAAAAAACCAAACAGGCAGTGATAAAAAGCCTGACTCTTATCATCCTGTTATCACCTGTTGTGTTTACGTTACTACAGTATTAAGTTGCTATAAAAATTAAGTATAAAATAAAAATACATAATAAATAAATAAGCATTAGTATAAGACTAGGATTTTAATCATAAATTTTAAAAGAGGGACGTTTAACTACGTGATCAAATTTAAAGGTAACTGCAAGCGGCCACGTAATCAAGAAGGCATAGCTTGTTGTCCACGGCGGGGATTTTGCTTCGAGTGATCGTAGTATATTCCACTGTAGAATTTGTTTAGAGACCGAGAATCTGTTTTGATATTGACAGTCTTGTCAGATTTTATTGCGATGTTCAGAGCTTCCTTCATTTTTCTTCTGTTGGTCTTTTTCTTTCTACCCAAGTGGATCCACTACTTAAAATTAAGATTATTAAGGGTTCCCTAAAATCAACTTACATGTCAATCTTATTATTGTTATAGCTTATTGAAAGTAATGGAAGCTATGTGATGGTTCTGAAGAATGAAAAGTTCTTCGTCTTCCCACATATTTTCTTGATTAATTTTGTTTTAATATTTAAATTTGAAAGCTATTTAAGGCTCTGTAACTGACTAATAAAATGTAAGTTCAAACTAGCTAGTAATACAAGCTGTAGCTACTACCATCCGAGTAGTTTAGAAGCTACCTTTTTATTTTACTTTCCTAAAATTTGTGTTGTTTGCTTTGTTTTTAATGTGTAAATATGAATGCGGTACTTATTTACTTGGGTACATACCAATTAGTATGTACCCAAGTAAATAAGGTGCCATAGGGAAAGAGTTTGCCTTGGTACATACCATTTATATGTTGGAAAATATGGGGAAATGAAATAAAACAAATTAATAGACAAACTTAATGGGTGTTGAAAAGCACTGGGGCTTTTGTATGGGGTTAAGAAGGGGGAAGAAAAGAAAAGAAAAAAGGATGTACCCAAGTAAATAAGGCGTAATAGGGGTAGAAGTTTTGTTGGGTACATACCCAAGGTATGTACCAAAGTAAATAAGGAGCAATAGGGGCAGGAGTTTAGTTGGGTACATACCCAAGGTATGTACCAAAGTAAATAAGGCGCAATAGGGGCAGGAGTTTAGTTGGGTACATACCCAAGGTATGTACCAAAGTAAATAAGGCACAATAGGGGCAGGAGTTTAGTTGGGTACATACCCAAGGTATGTACCAAAGTAAATAAGGCGCAATAGGGGCAGGAGTTTAGTTGGGTACATACCCAAGGTATGTACCAAAGTAAATAAGGCGCAATAGGGGCAGGAGTTTAGTTGGGTACATACCCAAGGTATGTACCAAAGTAAATAAGGCACAATAGGGGCAGGAGTTTAGTTGGGTACATACCCAAGGTATGTACCAAATTAAATAAGGCGCAATTGGGGCAAGAGTTTAGTTGGGTACATACCCAAGGTATGTACCAAAGTAAATAAGGCACAATAGGGGCAGGAGTTTAGTTGGGTACATACCCAAGGTATGTACCAAATTAAATAAGGCGCAATAGGGGCAGGAGTTTTGTTGGGTACATACCCAAGGTATGTACCAAAGTAAATAAGGCGCAATAGGGGCAGGAGTTTAGTTGGGTACATACCCAAGGTATGTACCAAAATAAATAAGGCGCATTTAGGGGCAGGAGTTTAATTGGGTCAAGTATTTTTATTTTATTATTTATTTTCTAAATATGAATTTAAAAAGTATTAACAGAAATTACATGTCAAAGAAATTATTTTTATTACATAATTCATTTTTTAAATAAAATAAAATCTGAAAAGTTGGAAAAAAGTACAATTACAAAGAAAAAGACAAGGATAACCTCAGAGACAAATATGAAACAAGTCATATTACTGACTGAAAGGATGACAACATGGAAGATGTTTCATTGGTTCCAGCGTAAGTAAAATTATTTAAGTCCACCCGGATGGATTAGAACAAAGTCCCCTCATTTTTGAGGTGAATTGGAGGTATGTACCCAAGTAAACAAGTGCCATTATTTTTTGGAACGAAGTTCCTTATAGCAAGTTATAGGGTCTGGAGCCCGAGAGTGAATCCGAAAAAAATGACCGTCACAAAACTGACCGTCACAAATCCAACCGTCACGAAATCGACCGATGACGATAATTTAAGTAAATGATGGCCGATTTAGTTGAAATTTGGTACACATGTCCAGTTTACCAATGCTATTGCAAGAGCTTGCTTCAATGAAAAAAAAAAAAATCTTTTAATTTTGCCTTAAATCCGCTAAATACAAATAGTTAGTTACTTTTAATTTTTGTCTCTTTTTTAACTCCGCCATGTATGAGTAGTTAGCAACGTATACTTAGCAGTGTGATTTTATAATTTATATTTAATTGTTTTAATAATTATATAGAAAAAAAGTAATTTATCATAATGTAGAAAATTTTGTAAAAATTTGTAACAGATTTTAAGATTGTTAAATAATTTGATATTACTAGTAAGGCTTCGGCCCAAAAGGGTTGAAATATAGCGAAATGATCAACATGTTTAAATTTTAAAAGGACTACAGGGTACACCTAGCATAAATACAATTTAAATTTAAAATTTTAAACGAAAATATATCGTACCCAAAAGACCAAGTTAAGGAGAATTCCTCAAGTTTACAAGTATATAAAGAGGGTAATAATATACTAAAGAAATTTATATTTAATGAAATGCGTAAGGAACTGCGTTCCTAATTGTCTTGCGATATCACACTTTAAAAATAATAATAATAACTTACTTAATTCATTTTATTGTAGTTTCTCCACATCTATCAATTAATACTTAGCCACTAAATACACACATCAAATTATAATTATTATTAACAACGGGAGATAGACAGAGAAAAATAGACTCCAGCGCCGGGACTCGAACCACGGGCCTCTATATTTCCAGTATAGCGCTCTTACCATTAATTATAATTTGATTTAAATTAAAATTTAAACTTTTCGTAGTATGAACATTACCTAAAACTTAAAAATAAATACACACATTTGAACCTAAGTTTAAATATAGATAATATTTGTATATTATTTACCTCCATAATTTGCCAAGTGTTTTGCTGAGTTCAGCATTATGTAGTTGTGGATACTGATCAGCTAGTTTTCTCCTCGCAGCTTGGGCCCAGACCATGAAAGCATTCATGGGCCGCTTCACATGCATCTTCTTCTTATCACTCGTAGTTGTCCTGGAATGAGAACAGAAGTGGGAAATCTCCCGTTAAAATAACATCTACTGTAGATAAGAAATTAAAAAAAATAGACTGCCAATTAGTGTGGCAAATAGCTTCCTCGCATCCTATCATGCACGTTTGTCTCATTAAATAGATGAAGTTTGATTTTTTTCCCGACCTAAAATTCCATTTTTTAATTTGAAGTTCACGTACGCGATTGCTGCACGTGAACGCTTGGACGGATAACGTTGTCCAGCGAACTCGTCATGTGCATTGTTAAAATGAACATTTCTACCAAATTTCATCAAAATCGGTCGACATTTACTTAAGTTATCGTCACACGTTTCAGGATTCGCGGACACACAGACAGACAGACACGAGACCAAAAATGTCCCCCGATTTCTGTCTTGGAATTTTTAAAATGGGGACATAACATTTTTTGTTCTAAAAAGTGAACAAAATGCTTCAGTTACCTTCGGTAAGCTCGGAAGCAAAAAAATTATAACCAATAATTGAAGCGAGCGTAGCGAGCTTCCTACATTCAACGAAATATGCTCCGTGTCTGTCTGTCTGTCTGTCTGTCTGTCTGTCTGTCTGTCTGTCTGTCTGTCTGTCTGTCAGTAACGTTTACGCGTGTGACGATAACTTGAGTAAAAGTTGACCGATTTAGTTGAAATTTGGTATACATGTTCCTCTTACTAATACTCAGGCTAAGTTCGTTGGACAGCGTGATCCGTCCATGAGTTCGCGCGCAACGCTCGCGTAAACGAGAGGTACAAAAATTAAATTGGAATTTCAGGACGGGAAAAGATTCTATCATCATCTATTCGATGAGACAAACATTTTTTCCAAATAACATTTTTTACTAAAACCAACAGCGACACCGCTATGACTTAATAAAGATCGCTAAAACTATTAAAGCGGACCTAAACGTTTATAATAGAGAAAACAACCTTTTTACCGATATCTTACGTTCTAACGAAACGATTTTAATAAAACTTCATATACACCATCTAATGCACAATTGAAACAGGTATGCAAAATTTCAACTTGATACAAGCAAAATTCTTTGCGTAGTGACGAGATACATTTATAATAATTGTTTAAAAGCTACCGCGGGTGGTGAAGATTGTTATAGTCGTATAGTGTATGGTTTGTTTAGGAAGTAAAGCTTTGTACCGAGTACCCCCACTCTTTCCTACACTACCCTCTTCCACTTATCTTCAACTATGACATTCATCATGATTAATAAATTTCAATATTCAGTATTTTATTGCAATACGCTCGCTTCAATGATAGAGCCACGCGATGCCTAGTAATAGACTAAAACAGGTCTTCTCATCCCTGAACTCAAAAAGTAGGGTAAAAAAGTAAAGTAGGGCAAAAAAGTAAAGATACCAACTTAATTATTCTATAAATAGTAGAAAATGAATATTAGCTATTCATTTTCTACTATTTATAAGTAATGAAGTTGTTGAAATCAGGTTGGCGGCACTGCGCTTTTTTGACCATGTTTATTTTTGTTTATAACCTGCATCTAAATAACCTTCTATTAGAGTTTAATCCCAATTCTTATTTGTTTTTAATATTGAATTCTCTTATATCTGCTATTAAAAGTGCTAAAAATTATTGTTATTTATTGAAGCGCTTACGCTCGCTTCAATAAATAACAATAATTCGAGCTTCTTACATTCAACGAAATATGCATCTTGTCTGTCTGTCTGTCTGTCTGTCTGTCTGTCTGTCTGTCTGTCAGTAACGTTTACGCGTGTGACGATAACTTGAGTAAAAGTTGACCGATTTAGTTGAAATTTGGTATACATGATCTTCTTACTAATACTCAGGCTAAGTTCGTTGGACAGTGTGATCCGTCCAAGAGTTCGCGCGAAATGATCGCGTAAACGTGAGCTTCAAATTTAAAATTGGAATTTCAGGACGGGAAAAAATTCTATCATCACCTACTCGATGAGACAAACATTTTTTTCAAATAACATTTTTCAGTAAAACCAACAACGACACTGCTATGATTTAATAAAGATCGCTAAAACTATTAAAGCGGACCTTAACGTTTAAAATAGTGAAAACAACCTTTTTACCGATATCTTACGTTCTAACGTAACGATCTTAATAAAACTTCATGTACATCGTCTAAAGTACAATGGAAACAAGTATGTAAAATTTCAACTTGATACATGCAGTAGTATTTGAGTAATGAAGTGATACATTTATAATATTAGTTTAAAAGCTATTCCGGGTGGTTAAGATTCTTATAGTCGTTTTGTGTGTAGGTTTGTTATGAAGTAAAGCTTTGTACCGAGTACCCCCACTCTACTCCTCACTACCCTCTTCCACTTATCTTCAACTATGACATTCATCATGATTAACAAATTTCAATATTCAGTATTTTATTGCAATACGCTCGCTTCAATGATAGAGCCACGCGATGCCTAGTTAAAATAATAAATAAAAACTGTGCAATGGACGAAAATGTGTATTTTCTTCCTACTGGAGATAAAATATTGTATGTACCTCGTGAGTAAAGTGCCATTATTCCCCTCGCGATAATTATCTACCTCGGCTGCGCCTCGGGAGCTAATTAGAGTTATTCCCTCGGCTTCGCCTCGGGATTTAGGGACCATGGTTCCTTTGGCTTCGCCTCAAGAACCAACTTTTTCGCTCAGGGAATAATGGCTTACTTTACTCCCTAGGTGCATAAATAACTATTGTGCGCTCGGAATAATTAAGATTATCCGGTAATTCTTCTGTTATCTTCGGTAAACTCTAAATGAGAGAGTAAATTCTATCCATTTACTAAATTAGTTACTAACCCCAAAATATATCATTATAAATTTTGAACAACGCAGTTTTAAGAGACCACAATATTCCGCAATGCAGTTCTGTCGTAGGCACCCCTTAGAGTTCTAAATATACCCCAACTAATAGCAATATAACTTTAGACTCAATTACATAGTTTATAATTTTAAATTTTAAAGTTTTAATAAATATTTAAAAAAAATCACAGGGAAGTACTTGCGTCCAAGTACTTTTTAGGGTTTTGTAGATGATTAAGCATACCCGTTATGTAATTATGATTTTTTTTCTTCAATCCTAAGGATCCCGGGTTCGATCCCCCGGAAGGTCACAATATTTTTTATAGGTAATAACGACAAGATAAATTACATTTTTTAGGAAATTTTCATCGCCCAACCATACGGTGTAACCATGAATAATTTCAAAATTTTAAGACCAGCCATTATATAAAATTTGGGGGGGGGATTTTTTTGGGGGTATATTTTTACTTAAAAATTTAAAAATGCAAATATATATTTGTGTCCTACTCTTCAGCAGCTTTCATTTGATACCCAACTCAAAATTTTTAAAAAATAAAATTTTGGGCGCACTCCAAATTTTCGCGCACAAAATTGGTAATTTTTAAAACCTGGGAATGAACTCCCGGAAATATCATCGCCTCACTATAAGGTATTAGTATGAATTATTTCGAAATTTTAGCACCAGCCGATCTATAGTGGTTGGGGGGGGGGAAAATTTTTTTGGGGTATATTTTTATTTTTTCCCCCTATAAGGAATGCAAATTTTAAAAAAGCATATATATATTTGTGTCCTACTCTTCAGCAGCTTTCATTTAATACCCAACACGAAATTTTAAAAAAATAAAATTTTGGGCGCACTTCACTTTTTCGCGCCCAAAATTAACAATTTTTGAAAATTTGGGATGAACTCCCGGAATTTTCATCGCCCCACAATAAGATATTAGCATGAATTATTTCAAAATTTTAGCGCCAGCCGATCTATAGTGGTTGGGGGGGGGAAAATTTTTTTTGGGTATATTTTGATTTATTTAACCAATAAGGAATGCAACATTTAAAAAATCATATATATATTTGTGTCCTACTCTTCAGCAGCTTTCATTTGATACCCTACTCAAAAATTAAAAAAAATATAAATTTTTGAGTTTACCACATTTTTTCGAATTGCGCATGCGCAAATCTAATTATGAACTTCTGTATATTTTTCCTGTGGTTGGGTCAAAAAGTTGCACCAGTGTTTCAAATTTCAGTACTTTCGCTTAAACGGTTCGGGCCCTATGAACCAAAGAGCGACGGACGGACGGACACATCACCCTCGGTATAAGGGTTTTGAGAAGTATCTACAAAACCCTAATTACTTTTTATATACTACGTTTTTAAATTTTCTGTCATAAATCATAAATTTGAAACACGTCAAAATGAAGATCGTAAATATGGGATTTGTCAAAACAAATAAAATAACTTGCGGATTTTTTCCGAACTAATTTTCCATACAGCAAAATTTGCTGAAAACGAATTAAATTCTGCTGAAAGGTGGCTAAAAGTATCAGGGGCGTACCTAGGGGGGGGGATATGGGGGATCAATCCCCCCCCCCGAAATTTAAAAAAAAAAAAAAATACTCTTGTAAATAATAAAACTATTTTTATACCTTACGACATTATAAAAATGCACCCTGTCTGTCTTTCAGTAACTATCATATTATCATCTAATCATGATCAACTATTTTCTTAATATTCAGTATAGTCTATTGAATGAAAGCCAAGCGTGCGATGCTTAGTTTATTGACAATCAACATTCTCCTACACTAGACGTTAGCGACCGAATATTTGGAAATGAAAAAAACTCTTTGGTGTGATACCGCGTATTTAAAGAATTCCCAGCAGTTTAAAATATACATCAGTCGAATAGTAATCGATAAAATCGCAACTAACGGCTAGTTCTGATTTTTTAATATGTTGTCAGGAGCACTACCAGTAGTGTATATCCAATTTTGCAGCTTCCAAAGATCTGTGCTAACTTTGTGGTACTCGAAATTTTCGCACTTGTTGCGGTTTTTTGTTCTTACATCTCCTAAACTATGAGTTTCTTTTCATGTAAACAATTCATTTATGTTTTTAAAGTAGAGTAAATTTCCTACAAGTTGAGGCCAGAACCAGCTATGTACGACCAATAGTTACCAAGATACAGCCCTCCAAAAATTGGCAATTTTTTCCAAAAAAAAGTGAAATTTTAAGATTTGGTCATCTTTTGACCCCGAAATCGAGGAAAGTACTCATTTTACTGGTAAAGTCATAAGGAGAGATGTTGTAGCAAATGTAATTAGCTTAAATTGAAGCGAGCTTCTTACATTTAACAAACTATGCATCTTGTCTGTCTGTCAGTAACGTTTACGAGTCCGACGATAACTCGAGTAAAAGTTGACTGATTTAGTTGAAATTTGGTATACATGTTCCTCTTACTAATACTGAGGCTAAGTATGTTGGACAACGTTATCCGTCCAAGAGTTCGTGCGCAACGCTCGCGTAAGTGTGAACATAAAATTTAAAATTGGAATTTCAGGATGGGAAAAGATTATAATATCAACTACTCGATGAGACGATCATTTTTTAATAATAATTTTAATTTTATTTAGATAATTTTTTAGTAAAACCAACAGCAACACGGCTATGAAGTAATAAAGATCGTGAAAACTATTAAAACAGATCTAAACCTTTAAAATAGAGAAAGCAACATTTTTGTAGATTTCTTATGTTCTAACGTAACGATTTTAATAAAACTTAATATACATCGTCTAAAGTACAATTGAAATAGGCATGCAAAATTTCAACTTGATACAAGCAGAAGTTTTTGTGTAGCGAAGTGATAGTTTATAATAATAGTTTAAAAGCTACTGCGGGCGGTTAAGATTGTTATAGGCGTTAGGCATGTAGTTATATAGGAATTAAAAATTAAATAAATACATACTTCCACTTATCTACAACTATGACATTAATCATGATAAGTAAATTCCTTAATATTCATTATTCATAGCAACACACTCGCTTCAATGATAGAGCCACGCGATGCCTAGTTTGAACACAGAACGACGTCTGTGATGATAGTTTCATCACAATGCTCAAAAATCCAAAAAATGGGAAAACTGCATTTACAAATCGTTATATTGAGATTTTCGTCGTAAAAAGTTCGTTATAATGAGGGCCGACTGTATTTCACTCTTAAACTCCAGGGTGTAGACACACACTTACAAATGTTGTATTCACACTTTTTAAATGCTCAGAAAAGCGTTAATTTAACGTAGTAAGAAGTCTAAATTTCCAAATTTTTCCGGGGGAGGGCCCCCGGACCCCCCCCCCCCCCTTGCGTGTTGGTACTATATAAATATTCATGTATATCCCCCCCCGAAAAAATATCCTGGGTACGCCCCTGAAAAGTATTAAACTAATGCATTGTCATCGTGTTCTGAGCTATTCTAATAGTTTCAGATGTCTACGTGGGAAGTTAGTTAAAAATCGATTGCAAGATTTGTACTGGACAAACAAACAAACAAACAAGAAAGCAAGCTAACATAAACGTAGTAAGAAGTTAAGTCCTTTCTCACAATTACTTCACCCAAAAGAATGATAATTATTAAATAAAGAATGATAAATATATAATTAATTAAATAATGCTAATTTATCCTGTTTTTTTATTTATAAATATCAATTTGGAAAGAGACGTAGAGATTTGAATTGCTTTTTACGCCACCAATCGAGGGGGGGGGGGGGGATTAAAAAGTAAATAAAAATACAGTCTAAATCACAAAAATCAAAACAAAACAAAAACTACCTCATACATTAGTGACACTGATTAAAATTCTCTGTTTCGATGCGTAGAAAGTGATTCTTTACATACATGTATTCATTGCGCATGCGCGTCTCATAATTCTGAAGAATTCCTCTTCTTTATAGCGCGGTAAAGAAGAGGAATTCTTCAGCTTTACGCACGATTAGCAAGTTTGTTTACATCTAACACAACTAATTTGCTGTTCTTTTATTAAAGTAACTGTTTATATCGAGTTGTTAGTGAAAAACAAATAGTGAATCAAGTGACTTTGGAAAATGTGGAGAATATTAATCCTCCAAAAATAATTAATTCGGCAAAAAATACAACTCAAGAATTAATGCCATCTTTATCAAGAGAGAGATACGAACTTACATACAGCAAGTGTATTTTTTTCTGTATTTATTATTTAAATCTAACAATCGTAGATAATGTACGGTACGCAACTCATGGGAAAACGGCATTTTGCATTGCTCGTGTGGTTTTACTACCCTCGCTGTCGCTCGGGTGCAAACTCCACACTCGCATGCAAAATGCTACTTTCCGCACTCGACGCGTAATGTACTATTTTGAATTTATTTTGCTACCGAGCTTACCGAAGGTAACGGAAGCTCTGTGATCGTTCTGAAGAAGGCAAATAGTTTATGCCTCCGATTTCAAAAATTCCAAGACAGAAATCCGTTTCAGACATCTGGGAATATTTTTGGTTCCGTGTCTGTCTGTCGCTCAATTTTTGCGATCTAACATATCTTAAAAACTACACGTCCGATTTTAATGGAATTTGTATGGTAGGTCATAATTAGCCCATTGTTGGTCTCATATAAGTTTCAACCTTCTGCCTCTATTTGTTTCTCTTGAACATGCGCAAAAACATACATATTTAACTTTTCCTTAGTTCATACTTTATATTCATGTAAAAAATCAAAACAATTTTGACATTTTTAAAAAACGGGGAAACAATTAAATAAATTAGACAATAATGGCTTGTAAAAGCATAAAATCAATAAAGTACGCGATAGGATGTGCTACATTAATTGGCAGTATATTTAAAATTATCTAAATTATCTATTAAGCAAAAGTTAAAGAAAGCAGACGGTTGAAATTAATCTGGTGCTATCTGCGGTCTACTTTCGATAAACCATCCAAATTTCATAAAAATCAGATGAGAACTTTTGAAGATATAGTTGTAAATAAATGAATGTTTGTGAGCATGTTGAAGAGAAAGAAATATGCGCAGAAGGTTGAAACTTATATGGGACCAACAATGGGCTAATTATGACCTACCATCCAAATTTCATTAAAATCGAACGTGTAGTATTTAAAATGCGTTGGTTCGCAAAAATTGAGCGACAGACCAACACTGAAGCAAAAATGTTGCCAGATGTCTTAAACAGATTTCTGTCTTGGAATTTTTGAAAATATCTTCACATAAAATATCTTCGTACTTCAGAATAATCACATATCTTCCGTTACCTTGGGTAAGCTCGGATGCAAAAGATTTACTGGTGAATCTATACTATTTTGATTAATCATGGTAATTTGATTAGTCACTAATTTTATTAGTCATGGAGAGCTATCATTTGGAAAATACGAATATTATATTAGTACTAGACTACCGATTTCGGCAATTCTCGGAAGTTGCGATTTTAAACGAAGTTAAGTTGACAGTTTTTCCCGAGTGGTCATCAGTTCTTGGTCGGGTTTAGTCATCTGTTTCTAGTGAATAAATATTGTTACGATTTCATAAAGTAAAGAACATAATTAGTCAGTTCTGACGATTTAAAAAAGAGAATGTTTGATTGGTCTAAATACGATAGAGAATTGGACAAATATGAATCAGTGTTGAAATTAGGTGTACGTCAAAGGTATCTGATAAGATAATTCAATTTTTGTCAAGATTTCTTGGTGAAGGTATCAGTTCTAATAATAAAAATATAAAGTAGAGACTTCTGTAGAATAAAATTTTACTGGGAGATAGAGGTCTCATAAACAGATCATCCTGCTTAAACTCTTCTTTGAATATAAACTTGAAACAAACTCAGCAATCAATGACTTGGGTTTCCGGTGAAATCCGCGTCACGAAGGGGTTGAAGTTCGACGTTTCGCTTCCTCTACTGGAAGCATCTTCAGGGCTGTAGTGCGTCATGGTGTTGACTCGCAGCAAACCAAGATGTACTGCCGACTAGAGAGAAGAACGGCGTATTTATATTGGTTATTGGTTTTCTAGACAGTAGATTGTAACTGGATTTCCTTGGGGTTCCTTTACTCGGGGTAATCCTTTGTCGGGATGACGCAATCAGGCAGGTGCTGCCTTCGTCGGTGTTCCTTTGTCGAGTGGGTGATGTATGAACATTCCTGAAGATGCTTCCAGTAGTGTAAGTGAAACGTCGGACTTCAACCCCTTCGTGAGGCAGATTCATCCGGAATCTGATTACGATTCAACCCGTGGGGGTCTACGCACTAAGTTAAACTCAGCTATGTTAAAATGGATAACGTAGAAAGAGATTAAATATGATCCAAGGTTAGAGGAAGGAGATCTGTAGCTTAGGTTAGATTGGGATCTAATAAATATCTTCCACGGTTAAAAGAAGAAGATCTATGATAGAAAGATGCCTAAAGATACCCCAAAGTTATAGGAAGGAGATCCGAGACTTAGGATAGAAAGAGAGAGAGACTAAAGATGCTCCACGGTAAAAGAAGATGCTCCACAGTTAGAGGAAGGATATCCATGACTTAGGATAGAAAGAGACAGACAATAAAGATGCTCCACGATTAGAGGAAGGAGATTCATGACAGGGTAGAAAGAGACAGACAATAAAGATGCTCCACGATTAGAGGAAGGAGATTCATGACAGGATAGAAAGAGACAGAGACTAAAGATGCTCCCCGGTAAAAGAAGATGCTCCACAGTTAGAGGAAGGATATCCATGACTTAGGATAGAAAGAGACAGACAATAAAGATGCTCCACAAATAGAGGAAGGAGATCCGAGACTTAGGATAGAAAGAGAGAGAGACTAAAGATGCTCCACGGTAAAAGAAGATGCTCCACAGTTAGAGGAAGGATATCCATGACTTAGGATAGAAAGAGACAGACAATAAAGATGCTCCACGATTAGAGGAAGGAGATCCATGACAGGATAGAAAGAGACAGACAATAAAGATGCTCCACGATTAGAAGAAGTAGATCCGTGACTTAGGATAGAATGATACCTTAAGATGATCCACAGTTATAGGAAGATCCTTTACTTAAAACAGAAACAGACAGAGACTCTATGGTAAGAGGAAAAAGTGCTATGGCTTAGGATAGAAAGAGACCTAAAGATGATCCACATTTATAAGTAGGAGATCCTTAGCTAAAGAAAGATATGATTAGAAGCAAGTCATTCATCAAGGCAAAGCCCTGCAGACTGTAGAGATACAGTAACAATCCACAATAAAATAAAATGTTTTCTTCTCTAAGCTAATTTGTTTTGAATGAAATATAGAAATATAAATTTTATTTTTACAATTCCAATTAACCAACAAGATTAATTTTGCTGAAAGGATATCAGCACAAAAAAAACGAGAACAATAGAAACCCCTTTTCATTTAATCTTTAATCGAAATTTTGACTACATCCTTGAATTAACATTTTAAAATAACATCTCTTTGTTTATTATATATTAACTAACCAGAAAATTTGTCTGAAACAATCAGACAACGATAGAAGAACAAAAAAATAAAACACAACTAGAATGCATTAAGGTGAGAAAACAAGGTGTCTTGTTTATTATCACCTGGTGCATTCGTTCATTTAAACTAAAGATTAGGGATGATGAAAGATCTTGCATGATGCAATCCTAAAAAAAATAAATTATATTAAAAGAGATTACTTGTTTTAAATAAAAGATACATGATACATATTTGTTCCGAGAAAATTCCTTTATTTGTTTTGTGAATAAGTGATTTTTCAAAATATAATAAATAATTTATACTAAGTTTATTAGTATGTAACAGTATTCTACTCTACTGTTTATTATTATTATCTAAACAGTGGTTCTTTCTTATCCATGATAGATTTGTTCCAAGATTTAAACATGAATAATAGTCCGTAACGTAATTATAATCATAGTATGAATTACATTCATTAGAAAAACAGAAATAGCTAATAGGATTAATGATTAATTACGTTAAAGAAACGTCTGCTAATTAAAAGTCTGCGCATAGCTTTTTCGAGTCATATTATTTCATATGAGTTAGTAGTATAGTAAACAATAGTTATAGTTAACAATATAAATTTTAATCAAAAGTTAACATGACGGGATAAAAGTAATTCTATAAAAATAATGTAACCCCTCTAGGAATTGAAAGATATATTGGCCCTGAGTTTATTTTCGGGTAGATCAAATTTATTTTTATTGAATATTAAATGTGTAAAGAAGATTCAAATTTCAAAAAATAATATGGAACCATAAAAGGACTACTTCAAACAAACCATCAAACTCAGATTAAACACTTTTCTGAGTTTTTAAGCGTTACTTTCAGTAACGGTGACGCTTTTTGTTATGTGCCATAGCCTAAACATGAAAATGTCAAAAAATACTCTGCCAATTAGTGTGGCACATGATTCCTCGAGTCCAATTTCGTATACTTTAATGATTTTATACTTTTACAAGCCGTTATTGTAAAATTTATTTAATTTTTTCCCCGAATTTTTTCCAACTGTCAAAATTATTTTGATATTTTTACATGAATTAAAGTATCAATTTAGCAACATTTAAAGAGTGTAGACAGGTTGAAATTAATCTGGGGCTATCTGCGGGCTACTTTCGATAAACGTTTTATACAAATCAGATAAGTACCTTTAAAGACATAGGTGTAAATAAATGTATGTTTGTGCGCATGTTGAAAAGAAACTAATGGGCGCAGAAGGTTGGAACTTATATGGGACCAACAGTTGGTTAATTATGTCCTACCATACGAATTTCATTAAAATATGACGAGTAGTATTTAAGATATGCTGGTTCACAAAAATTGAGTGACTGACAGACCGACAGACAGACACGGATCCAATAATGTTCCCTGGTGTCTGAAGCGGATTTCTGTCTTGAATTTTTGAAATCGGAGACATAAAAATTTTTCGTTTTACAGAACGATCACTTAGCTTCTGTTACCTTCGGTAAGCTCGGAAACAAAAAAAGTAAACAGATTGAATAGGGTATGGCACTTTATTAACAATATCGACAAACAATTAATCAATTGAAATTTATGAATGAAAAATTAAAACTACGGTTTTTGATCGGTTTTTTTACTACGATTTTGGTAGTATTCATACTACGGAACGATTAAATTTTTAATTTAAATCTAATTATAATTATTATTAACTACGGGAAACAGACCAGGGATTTGAACCACCGGCCTCTATATTTCTAGTATAGCGCTCTAACCAACTAAGCTACGCAGGAGAATGAATTTCTCTGACGTTAATGATACCTTGACCCGAATTTAAAGCTTTCAATTTTTCCACAAGTCTGATATAGAGGCCGGTGGTTCAAATCCCCGCGCTGGAGTCTATTTTTCTCTGTCTGTTTCCCGTAGTTAATAATAATTATAATTTGATTATAATAATAATGAAGTTCAAGAATATCAAGAAAGTTTTTTGCATAGTCCAAAATGTAGCATTTATGTGCAATCGCGAGAAATGAAGTCATTGTGCCATTCTTTTGAGAAGAAACGACACAGTTACGTCAGAGCTTTATGCGGAAACGTTGAGAAATTTCCTTCAGTGTGAACTGTGAACGTCGCAAACCTCTTCAAACTATAAACCATATGATTTCAACAGGATGGAACCATTTTCCCCCATTCACCCATGCTGCTTCTATTTCAATGAATGAACTTCACCGAATGTTTCCCTAACGGCTCATTACATGGAATGGTAAAATAAGCAATCCGAGATACCACCATGGTAATTCCGAGGAAGATGATGCAGAACACGATGGAAAATTTTACCCAGAGGCTCACAGAGAAAGTTTATCACAAAGGACACCATTTACTTGATGTAATTTTTCATACATCTTATTTTGCTTCCGAGCTTACCGAAGGTAACGGAAGCTATGTGATCGTTCTGAAGAACCAAAATAATTTTATGACTCCGATTTCAAAGATTCTAAGACAGAAATCTGTTTCATCAGGGAACAATTGTTCCGTGTCTGTCTGTCGGTTTGTCTATCGGTCTGTCTGTCACACTGTTGTTCTGTCACTCAATGTTTGCTAACTAATATATCTTAAAAACTACACATCCAAAATGAAATTTGTATGGTAGGTCATAATTAGCTCATTGTTGGACCCATGTAAGTTTCAACCTTCTGCGTCTATTTGTTTCTCTTCCACATGCCCACAAACATACATTTATTTACACCTATATCTTCAAAAGTACTTCTATGATTTATATGAAGCTTTTATACTTCATTGAAAGTAGTCCGCAGAGGGCCCCAGATTAATTTCAGCAGTCTGCACTCTTTAAATTTTGCTAAATTGATACTTTAATACATGTAAAAATCAACGACGACGCATCTTGGGATGATTTGTTATTGCTAACCAAAGGCAACCACATTTATTCCAATAAAAATAAATGTTTGTTTCGATTTGTTGGTCTTCGATTAGATTTAATAACCTATCTAAATCAATTTACTTAATTTTACTTTTTATCTAAATATAAAATTAAGACACGGGCCTAAGAGCTCATATTATAATATAGTAAATGCTTCGTTTCTGTATCCGCAAGTCAGATATGTCGGATATAAGAAATCAAATTTTGATGTATTTTAACTTTCACCGTGTAGTCTGTACACCTCCACGATAGTTCTATGACGTTAACTGACATGATAGTTCTATCATGTGAGAACTATCACCTTGTCAATGAGGCTTGTCACTAAAATAAATCTATATGTTTATTTTGTAAGTGAAGTCTTACTGCACAAAGAACTATACTATTAAAATATTTCATTTAAAACATATTTGCAAAATTTTATCTCTAGTAGGGAGAAAAAGTTATAATTTTGGAGTAGTTCAGAGGGACTAAAGTAACTCTTTTCTTCCCTGAACTCAAAAAGTAGGGAGAAGAAGTAAAACCAGGGAGAAAAAGAAGGATTGCCAACTTAATTATTTTATAAAAATAGTAGAGAATGAATGGCTAATGTTGTGAAGTTGTTGAAATCAGGTTGGTGGCACTGCTTTTTCGACCTTATTTGTAATTTGCGCGTATCATTGTTTAAACCTGCATCCAAATAACCTTCTAATTTAGTTTAAATTGAAATTCTTATTTGTTTTTAATATTGAATCTCTTATATTATATGCTATTAAAAGTGCTAACAATTATTATTGATTAAAATAAATAAAATCAAGAACCAACATATTCGCTCAGGGAATAATGGCTTAATTTACTCTCTAGGTGCATAAATAACTAATGTGGATAGAAAAAAATTGTTCCCCCCCCCCCCTTTTTTTAAGCGAATCACCTTGTATATAATATTGATTATAAGCTGTAACGATATTTAAACACTGAAGAAATGAAGAATAGAAGAAAACAAAAAATCTGGCAATGCGTATTAAAAAAAGAATTGGTTGTCTAAACTTACCTGAAGGGTTTGTATATAGATTAGTAACAAACAAAATAAAAAAGAAGTTTGACCTATGTGACACATGTTAGTCACACTAGAATCAGGTCTGCCTAACCCCCGGGGGCTCCTCTTCAATATCTAAATATAGACCAACAATGCAGAGCACACCGCTCATCAATTTTATTTTAATTCTTATTCTTATTTTTATAATTCTCTTTCTTCATTACTATATTTGTTTTTTTTTATTGTTATTTTCTTTGTTTCATTTTGTAACAGTGAGTAATCGGACAAATAAAAATACCTTTTGTTTTTCGTTTGTATATCTTTTAATGTGCCTATGTAATTATAAACTAACCGAGATTTACCAGCCTGTACTTTTATTATTGTATTTTCGTTGGTTCTTTTTTTAAGGCATCGATCAATAGGTTATGAACTGATTTAAGGATTGTGCTATCAACCACTTTGCACATCTATTCGTTGTGAAACATTCGTTGACTTAACTTAAGAACTAAGTAGAACTTCAAATTTTTAAGTTTTTGGTAGTATTCATACTACGGAAAGATTAAATTTTACTTTAAATCAAATTATAATTATCAATAACTACGGGAGACATAATAGATTGTACTAGGTACAGGTACTAATTGAGTACTTTATAATTATAAGCGTTAATTCTCGGTCTAGTTCTATTGCCGTAAATATTTGGCTTACTAGATTTGTAGAAAAGATTGAAAGCTTGGATTCGGGGAATTTGTATCGGTAACGACAGAGACAAATCATTCTCCCGTATAGCTCAGTTGGTAAGAGCACCTGTAACGGATTAATAGGAGGACCCGTGGTTCAAGTCCCGGTGTGGGGGTCTATTTTGCTAAGTAGAACTTAGTTCTATAAACAACTTCTTATTCTATAAACTACTAGGTTTGTTAATAACACTTTAGGTAACTTAGGGATACCTAAACCTTCAAACCCTTACCTAAACATTCATCTATATTTAAGCTGAAATTAAATACCTGAATTTTATATATTTTTTATTGCTTCCTAGATTACCGAAGGTAACGGAAGTTATGTGTTCGTTCTGAAGAACGAAATTATTTTAGGTCTCCGATTTCAAGAATTCCAAGACAGAAATCAGTTTCAGACATTAAGGGAACATTTTTGGTTCCGAGTCTGTCTATCGCTCAATTTTTGCGAACCAACATATTTTAATGAAATTTAAATGGAAGATCACAATTAGCCAGATGTTGGATGTTGGTCCCAACCTTCATGTTGAACCTGTTAACCTTCTATGTGATAGTCTTGAGGAACATACATTTTTTTATGTCTCCGATTTCAAAACAAATCCTTTGCAAACATTTGGGAACATTTTTGGTTCCTTGTCTGGCTGTTACTTAATTTTTGCGAACCAACATATCTTAAAAATTTTGTTTAAAAAAAGTCCGATTTTAATGAAATTTAGATGGTAGGTCATAATAAGCTTATTGTTGGTCCCATGTAAGTTTCAACCTTCTGCGCCTATTTGTTTCTCTTCAAAATGCACACAAACATACATTGATTTACGCACCTATATCTTCAAAAGTAATTTGTATGGTTTGTCGAAAGTAATCTGCAGATAGCACCAGATTAATTTCAACCGTCTGCGCTCTTTAACTTATGCTTAATTCGTACTGATTTCAAGAATTCCAAGACAGAAATCCGTTTCAGACATTAGGGAACATTTTTGGTTCCGTGTCTGTCGATCTGTCGTTCAATTTTTCAGTAAATTGTGCAAACTTTAAAGAGCGCAGAAGACTGAAATTAATTTAGCCCTATCTGCGAGCTACTTTCGACAAACCATGCAAATTTCATAAAAATAGGTGTAAAATAAATCTATGATTCTGCGCATGTGGAAGAGAAACAAAGGGGTGGAGAAGGTTTGTTAGTTTGAATTTGAAACGATTATACGCCAATAACTTTAATTAACCGATTGGAAAGAAATAATATATAAAATAATAATATTATATACACATAATAGTTATTTAATCACCTAGGGAGTAAAGTAAGCCATTATTCCCTGAGTGAAAAAGTTGGTTCTTGAGGCGAAGCCGAAGGAACCATGGTCCCTAAACCCCGAGGCTAAGCCGAGGGAATAACGCGAGGGGAATAATGGCACTTTACTCCCGAGGTACATACAATATTTTATCTCCAGTGGGGAGAAAATACACATCTTCATCCATTGCACAGTTTTTATTTATTATTTTAATAAATAACTATAATTGTTAGCACTTTTCACAGCAGATCTAAGAGATTCAATATTAAAAACAAATAAGAATTGAATTAAACTCAAATAGAAGGTTATTTAGATGCAGGTTATATACAATGATAAACAAGGTCTAAAAGGCAGTGTCACCAACCTGATTTCAACAATTTCATTACATTAGCCATTCGGCCATTCATTTTCTACTATTTATAAAATAATTAAGTTGGCAATCCTTACTTTTTCACCCTACTTTACTTTTTCGCCCTACTTTTACTTTTTCTTCCTACTTTTTGAGTTCAGGGAAGAAAAGACTTACTTTAGTCCCTCTAAACAACTCCAAAATCATAACTTTTTCTCCCTACTGGAGATAAAATACATTTGTCGCCCCAAAAAAAAAAAATTAATAATCAGAATTTCGATAACGGAAATATTTTCAGTAATTCCACGAAATTAGAAATCATAAAAAATATATTTTACAATATTTAACTTTAAAAATCCAATTATTTACAAATATTTTGTTTATGAATGGATAAACAAATAGTCATGATTATAGCTATGGACTTGACGAGATAAATTTATTGCTTTTTATATTAAAAGAATATATATTATCAAAGTTTTTTTTTATATAGATTATTTAAATGTATCTAAATATAATTGAAACAACTCGAAGTAAATATTTATTTTTGTGGTGATTTATCATTTTTGTTTAGTTTCCTGAACAAAACAAATAAAAAATGTTTCTCTTCAAATAAAAATGTTCGCGGCAACTTAGACGACCGTTCTCAAATACGAGTTCATAATAACTTAGCCCAGTGTATTCCATTCATTAGTTTTCGTAGGTACATTTAATTATTATTGAACATTTCATCAAAATTTACCATAAAAATAACTTCTCCTCGGTAGGGAATCAAACCGCCCCTCTTATCCTATCACGTACTTTATTGATTTTATACTTTTACAAGCCGTTATTGTCTAATTTGTTTAATTGTTTCTCCCGTTTTTTTAATGTGTCAAAATTGTTTTGATTTTTTACTTGAATTAAAGTATTAATTTCACAAAAGTTAAAGAGTGCAGACGGTTCAAATAAATCTGGGGGTATCTGCGGGTTACATTCGATAAACTATAAAAGTTTCATACAAATGAGATAAGTACTTTTGAAGCTATAGGTGTAAATAAATGTATGTTTGTGCGCATGTGGATGAGAAACAAATTGGCGTGGAAGGTTTTGAAACTTATATTAGACCATTAATGGGCTAATTATGACCTACCATAAAAATTTCATTAAAATTGGACGTGTAGTTTTTAAGATATGGTGGTTCGCAAAAATTGAACGACAGACTGACAGACTCGACATACTGACAGACCGACAGACAGACACGAAACCAAAAATGTTCCCTTATATCTGAAACGGATTTCTGTCTTGGAATTTTTTAAATCGGAGGCCTAGGTATTTATATGCACCTAGGGAGTAAAGTAAGCCATTATTCCCTGAGCGAAAAAGGTTGGTTCTTGAGGCGAAGCCAAAGGAACCATGGTCCCTAAATCCCGAGGCGAAGCCGAGGGAATTAGACTCTTAAATAACTCTAATTAGCTCCCGAGGCGCTGCCGAGGGGAATAATGGCACTTTACTCACGAGATACATACAATATTTTATCTCCAGTAGGAAGAAAATACACATTTTCATCCATTGCACACTTTTTATTTATTATTTTAATAAATAACAGTAATTATTAGCACTTTTAATAGCAGATATAAGAGATTCAATATTAAAAACAAATAAGAATTGGAATTAAACTCAAATAGAAGGTTATTTAGATGCAGGTTATAAACAATGAATCTATGATAAACATGGTCAAAAAAGCGCAGTGCCGCCAACCTGATTTTAACAACTTCATTACATTTGCTATTCATTTTCTACTGTTAATAAAATAATTAAGTTGCAATCTTTACTTTTTACTGGTCTTATATTACTTTGCTTTATAAGTTTCATCGCACAATTCCGTTTCCCCATTTTCGAACCACTTCCCGTGATTCAATCTTCCCCAAATTTTGCACATAGATACAACTAAGGTGAAGAATACAGAAAGAAAAAAAAAAAAAAAAAAAAAAAGTTTAAAATAAGACCAGTTTTGAAAAATGGCATTTTTATATTAATTATTTGCCCTACTTTACTTTTTCGCCCTACTTTTACTTTTTCTCCCTACTTTTTGAGTTCAGGGATGAAAAGACCTGTTTTAGTCCCTCTAAACTAATTCAAAATCATAACTGTTTGTCCCTACTGGAGATAAAATATTTTCGCTCTTCGAAAAGATCACATAGCTTCCGTTACCTTTGGTAAGCTCGGAAACAAAATTTGTATTAGCATAATCCTTCTTGCAACTTAGATAAGCTTGGAAGTAAAAGAAATATTAAATACAAGATATTCCGTAGCACAGCAGGATTTAGTCAGCTATTATTGATATATATATATATATATAACTAGTTGAACATTTGAGCAGACAAATTATTTTTGATTCTGGTCATTGACCGAACAACCTATTCTTATTATTTATGTAACATTTATGAGAACGATATACAAGAGGGGTTAGGGACTTAGGAACATGAGCGCCATGTTTATTTAGGACCGAGTTAGTTGAGGTACTCGTGCTCTAGAGATGCTGTTATGATGGATGGATTTACTGCTATTAATGGTGTGCGCCATCTTTATCATCTTTACTAACCTCCCTCTTGTACTATCAAAGCAAGAGTAGAATCTATAGGCTTTTTAAAACCTTGTATAAAATATTACACTTGAGTCCAACCTTTTAACATATTGGTATTTACAATGTACACAATGATTTAACTTAAATTTATATTATGATAATATTGTGGAAATAAAGTTCAGCTTAGATGAGTGGTTAGCGATATCGCCACTTGCGTCTACGACGAAATACTCTTACAGATGAGTATTGAGTATAGAGGACCAAAAGTCTTCCCCCTCCCCTATTAACTTTTGAACGGTTCGAGATAAATTATTGAAACTTGGGGTATCCGTACCATGTAATGGGAAGTTTGTTTTTATGCAATAGCGCACTTGGGGCAACCACCCACTTTGCCCCCAGGCCACCCAACTTCAAAATTTTAAATTTGTGTGTATATTTTTGGTAGTTGATATGGATTCTACGGTGAAAAATAAGAATATTTTACGGGTCCGTAGGCAAAACCAAGGACCCTTATATTTTCCTGCGTGTGTCTGTCCGTCCGACCTCTCGCGTGCTCTCACAGCTACACCTTTCGCCCGATCACTTTGAAATTTGGCATGTATGTGTCTTGTACCTACCCACACATTTTAAAAATATAGCGACTTTAAAAAAATATTTTTCAAAAAAATTAGGGTAAAAAAACTTAAGGGTTAAAATTGTTTTAATTTTTTTTCGACAGCGTGAGGGTTATTATATGAAAGGGTACATTGAGCTGATTACAAAAATATATACTTCTTTAAATATAACTTTGATAGGGCGAGCGTAGGCAAGTTTGAAGTGGGTGTGAAACGTGTTTATAACGATATAACGAGATTTTATAACGATATAACTGTTAGTTTTTCACTATTTTTGGAAGGGTTATTTTTCTACCCTTGCCCTCCTACAAGAGGAAAAATATTGGAGATAGAAAAAAAGTTTCAAGTTATAAATTGTATCATTATTCACTGTAGAATCCAAATATGCTATCAAAAATATACACTCCACTTTTGGACCACCCTGTATACTATACTATAGGTACTGCAAGATTTTAGTACATCTCATACTATTGATATATATACTACGTTCTCCATCGAGTTGATATAACATAAGAAAGTGTATTATTCATTGCGAAGTCGCAACCTTTCGTGTAAAACGAAATACTCTTATGATCGAGTATATACTATATATATACTAGGCATCGCGTGGCTCTATCATTGAAGCGAGCGTATTGCAATAAAATACTGAATATTGAAATTCGTTAATCATGATGAATGTTATAGTTGAAGATAAGTGGAAGAGGGTAGTGTGAGGTAGAGTGGGGGTACTCGGTACAAAGCTTTACTTCCTAAACGAACCTACCAATACAATAAACCAACCACTCGCAATAGCCTTTAAACTATTATTATAAATTTATCACTTTATTACTCAAATACTACTGCTTGTATCAAGTTGAAATTTTACATACTTGTTTCAATTGTACTTTAGACGATGTACATGGAGTTTTATTAAGATCGTTACGTTAGAACGTAAGATATCGGTAAAAAGGTTGTTTTCTCTATTTTAAACGTTTAGGTCCACTTTAATAGTTTTAGCTATCTTTATTAAATCATAGCAGTGTCGATGTTGGTTTTACTAAAAAATGTTATTTAAAAAAAATGTTCGTCTCATCGAATAGGTGATGATAGAATTTTTTCCCATCCTGAAATTGCAATTTTAAATTTGAAGCTCACGTTTACGCGAGCTTTGCGCGCGAACTCTTGGACGGATCACGCTGTCCAACAAACTTAGCCTGAGTATTAGTAAAAGGAACATGTATACCAAATTTCAACTAAATCGGTTAACTTTTACTCAAGTTATCGTCGGACACGTAAACGTTACACACAGACAGACAGACAGACAGACAGACAGACAGACAGACAGACAAGATGCATATTTTGTTGAATGTAAGAAGCTCGCTTACGCTCGCTTCAACTACAGTGAGGATATAATATATAGGTACAGTAGGATTGTAGTACGATAATATTCATTGATATATATACTAACACTACTATTAATGATATATATTTCTATCGATTTGATATAACTAGGCATCGCGTGGCTCTATCATTGAAGCGAGCGTAATGCAATTAATTAAATTATTAAGAAAATAGAACATAAATAATGACAATAAAGAGATTATTTTTAAAAAACAGGTACGAACGAGCAAGACAAATGTATAGTGTGGACACAACAACAAACAAATAAACAGGTCAAGTGTGAGCTAGTCAGCACACAGCGAGGGTCCGTAGGCCACACTATATAGTATTTAACTGTAAAGTGTATAAACAGTGTTTTTTTTAAATGCTAAAAAGCTTACTTTGAACTATTACAATTCCAAGGGTCTGATATTCTCAAAACACACTCTGATAAAGTATTTTTTCGCCACTGAACCGGACTACAACCATATATAAATACATCGAAAAGACCATAATTATAAAAAAAACGTATTTTGTCAATAAAAAATAAAATAATATTTTTTTCGAAATTTCCAAAAAGTGGTATCTTTACTTTTGGTCGAAGAATGTCAGATTTTTTGCACTTCACATAAGCGAGATAGAGGGGGGAAGGGGGGGGGGCACGTTTCACACCCACTTCAAACTTGCCTACGCTCGCCCTATCAAAGTTATAACTAAAGAATTATATATTTTTGTAATCAGCTCGACGTACCCTTTCATATGATACCCCCTCACAGTGTCGAAAAAAAAAAAAAAAAATGTTAACCCTTAAGTTTTTTTACCCTAATTTTTTTTTTTTTTAAGTCGGTATATTTTTAAAATATGTGGGTAGGTACAAGGCACATACATGCCAAATTTGAAAGTGATCGGACGAAAGGTGTAGCCGTGAGAGCAGGCGATCGGACGGCCGGACAGACATACGCAGGAAAATATAAGGGTCCTTGGTTTTGCCTACGGACACTAAAAAAACATGTACGAACAAGCAAACAAAAAGAAATGTGGACGCAAAAACAAAAAAAACCATGTCGTATTTTGTTTTAAACATCAAGTCGTGGTGACTTGATTTGTGCCATGGAGTTTAAAAGTAGTTTGAAATCGAAAACAAAATAAATAAATTGATTAATAATAATAAAACCCAAAATACTCTTAAAAGAAAGAAAGAACTGGAATCGGTGACAAGAAGTGAAGATGGAAAGTTAACGAACACTAAACTTTATTTGGTTTAGAGTTTAAAAAGAAGGTACAAAAAGAATCGAAAAATATTGCTTCGGTAAGTATGCAAAACATTAACAACCTTTACCTAGGTAAAACATTATTTTTTATCTTTTTGTAACTTTTTTAACAAATATTTCGAGTAAATATTTGTCGAAGTTAGTTCCTTTTTTTCTGATTCACTCGCTTAACTAAAGGTCCGGTAGCTTCTGGGTTCCTAATTATCTCGGCAAATAAACAGCGGACAAATAATTAGAAATTCCTGTCAGAGAAACTGTCACTATTTTGGGGAGAGAACAGATCAGAACTTAAAAAAAAATTATAATAAGTAAATAAAAAGTATAAATTTCTAGTCACGTTTTAACAGCTAAGAGAACCCACGGTCTTTATTTAACCTTGCCTTTCCTCTAACACAAAAAATAAAAAATGATTTTTTTTTTCCGAACTTTAATGAACGCAAACGAGGTCATTAAAAAAGGAATCATAGTCAAGGAGATAGCGTGTAAAAAAATGTCTTACTAACATCAAGCTAGAATTTTGTGTATAAGTAAATCATTTGGTACCTTTTAAGAATATGTGGTCGACTAAGTTCGTTTGCGGGACATAGCTTGGTAATAGGCATTTGAAAATAACAAACCAGTGTAGAGCGGACATGTCCCACCCTTTTTGGTGGAAAATGCGCCATTTTCATGATTCTGGGTACGAAATTAGTTAGTAGACCAAAAATCAATTTGATGGTAGTTTGTCACTTATTAAGGTGGCCTCTTTGATTTAGAGTGATATTTGACTAACTAACCTATGAAGTGACAAACTAATATACACTTAAGTTTCGGTCTACTAACTGATTTCGTTCTCAGGATCATGAAAATCACATTGAACACCATTGCCGCTTTCCACCGGTTTGTTTTTTTCAAATGCCTATTGCCAAACTTGATGTTAGTTTGTTCCGTGATTGGTCAGTTTTTTAAATATTACACCAAATCTAAGTCTCTACAGTCTTCGCACAACTAGAATCGACGCGTTGACAGCGCGGGAAATTGAGTGACACACAGATTGGCCAACCTCTCTGGGGGAAAAAATAAAGCCACTACGAAGCCTTCTTATACTGTTATCCAGAGGGCCTCTCCCCTCCACTAGAGACATTTATCTTTGCCTAGTTGGCCCGACCTTTTGTCCGGGAAAATCTCAAGCTCTCATTGGCTCGTCCCCCCTTTTGCAAGTTTTTCCCGCGCTGTCAACGCGTCGATTCTAGTTGTGCGAAGACTGTAGCAAGAAAAATAAGATAAATTGGTCCTCTAGCAAGTGACAAACTACCATCAACTTGATCATTATTGGTCCATTAACTAAGTTCGTACTCAGGATCATGACAATAACATTGTCCACCAAAAATGGCGGGACATGTCCGCTCTCCACCAGATTGTTTTTTTAAAATGCCTATTGCCAAGCTATGTCCCGCAGACGAACTTAGCCGACCATATGTTCTTAAATGACACTAAAAGATTTACTTATACACTAAATACTAGTGGTGATTACCTAATGACAATATTTATAAGAGAAAGTTTGAAATATATCTATTGGAAAGGAGAATGCAGAATGGTGATTACCAAATAAGAATATTTATATGAGAATGTTTGAAATATATCTACAGGAAAGGATAATGCAGAATGGTGATTATCAAATAAGAATATTTATACGAGAAAGATTAAAATATATCTATTGGAAAGGATAATGCAGAATGGTGATTATCAAATAAGAATATTTATATGAGAAAGATTAAAATGTATCTATTGGAAAGGATAATGCAGAATGGTGATTATCTAATAAGAATATTTATATGAGAAAGATTAAAATATATCTATTGGAAAGGATAATGCAGAATGGTGATTACCTAATAACAATATTTATATGAGAAAGTTTAAAATATATCTACAGGAAAGGAGAATGCAGAATGGTGATTACCTAATAACAATATTTATATGAGAAAGTTTAAAATATATCTACAGGAAAGGATAATGCAGAATGGTGATTACCTAATAACAATATTTATATGAGAAAGTTTGAAATATGTCTACATCAAAGGAGAATGCAGAATGGGGACTAAAATGGTAAAATTGCGATACCAATTACTTATTTTAATTCGTTATTCGTATCCAAAAATTAATTTGAATATTGTAATGATCAAGATATATCATGGGTTACAATAACGATATAATTTTTTTATTTAACATGTTATAGACTAACACTATGCACACGTACAACAGTAATGCACACGTACAACAGTAATGCACACGTACAAAAGTATTATATTATGTTGTCTCTAAGTTGTTCTTAGGTTGAATCTGCTAAGTGGATGAGAGTCAATCCAAAAATCAACACTTCGTGCTTTGCATTTTAATATATATATAATTACATAAGACACATAATATATGTGTATGTACTTAGCCCCTTTTAACTCATATACATACCTGATTATATTTTTTCACTAAATAAAGTTAGTAGAGAGTTGTTTCATATTCTTTTTTTTTACAGGAAATTTGCATTGAAGTATAACTTTAGTTTCATATACATACTCGTATGAAACACGAATTTTAAGTAACGCTTTTAGAAGAAGACTCTGTCTATTAGTGTAGCACATAGCTTTCTTGTGTTCTATCACTGGTCGAATTTCCACATAAATTTGAAATAAAGTACAATGCGATGTATTTTTAAATTAGTTTAGGCATACGCGTCTTAGGAAGCAAAGTGTGCTGATAGAGAAATTAATGTGGGGTCGTCTTTGAAATTAAAGTAATGTGAGATCATCAGCAAGATGAAATTAATGTGGGATCATCTGTGAGATGAAATTAATGTGGAATCATCTGTGAGATGAAATAAATGTGGAATCATCTGTGAGATGAAATTAACGTGGAATCATCTGTGAGATTAAATTAATGTGGGATCATCTGTGAGATGAAATTAATGTGGGATCATCTGTGAGATGAAATTAATGTGGAATCATCTGTGAGATGAAATAAATGTGGAATCATCTGTGAGATTAAATTTTAAATTAATGTGGGATCATCTGTGAGATGAAATTAATGTGGAATCATCTGTGAGATTAAATTAATGTGGGATCATCTGTGAGATTAAATTAATGTGGGATCATCTGTATGATGAAATTAATGTGGGATCATCTGTGAGATGAAATTAATGTGGGATCATCTGTGAGATGAAATTAACGTGGAATCATCTGTGAGATGGAATTAATGTGGGATCATCTGTAAGATGAAATTAATGTGGGATCATCTGTATGATGAAATTAATGTGGGATCATCTGTGAGATGAAATTAATGTGGGATCATCTGTAAGATGAAATTAATGTGGGATCATCTGTATGATGAAATTAATGTGGGATCATCGATGAGATGAAATTAATGAGGGGTCATTTGTGAGATGAAATTAACGTAGGAAAATATTAGGTTAAATTTAACATACCAAATGCCATCCGCATTTATCTAAAATCGGGCAAGCAATTTTCAAAATATGTGTATCAGAATTATGTCCAATGCTTATTTTCCTTACAATACAATGCACCAATATCAAGTATATTTCACACTCTTAAGTTACACGATTATATAATTAACTTAGCTCTTCTGCTTTCATTTACTACGTTCACACATCGTTTTGAAAGCGTTTCGGATCCAATTCGTTTTCAAAACGATTCCCGTTCACACAACAAAAAATACAGGTGATCGAAATATTTGTTTTCGAAATCTCGTAACGGTTGCGTCACGAGTAAAACCTTCTTTATTGTTACCTAATATGTTTGCGAATTTTTACATTTTATTTACAAGTTATTAAAAGTTTTTACAGGTTCGTTATAGTATTAACTTTTGTTTAAAAACGTTTTTGCAGTTTAAAAAAAAGAAACGGAAGCTCACGAAAACTTAAAAGCTTCAAGAACTTAAAAAGTGGAAAAGAGTAAAATAACCTGATATCTCGATTTCCTCCACGACCTGTTCATACAAGCGTTTTGAATTTCGATTCCCCGTTCCGATCACGTATTTTTGGTGGAGCGGATCTAACCCGATACGATCCGTCGATCTCCGTTCGTACAGCGTTTTGAACTAGCGGATCGTTTTCAAACCCGTTTCCAAAACGATGTGTGAACGTAGTAATATAAAGTACCAATCTCATCAAAAACACTAGTATAAAAGAATAAGCCAAGTCTCGCGTAAAAAGTTATGGAATCATAAGATTAGCCAAGTCTCCCACTGTCCTAGTAAGTTCTACTTGGTCTAATTTATCCAGTGCAAGTACATGATGTTTGTCTGCCCCTCTCTCTATTCTCTTTCCCAAATAACTCTACAAATTTAAATATAAAAACATTTTCTGACTTGGCAAATACACACCACAAACTTAAATCGAATAATAAATATTATTTTTTCATTTGAGCGTCGAAGCACAAGGATACAAATTTGTATACGACACTGTATTTAATTTTAGCCTCTGGGATGCGTTTAGGCGGTTCTTCCATTAGTCTTGAAAGGGACAAAGAACCAGATTTTTTCGGATTTTTTAATTTTTCCTTTATTTGTACAACAAACTCTACCAATATACAAAATTTCAAGTTTCTAGGATTGTTAGTTGTGCCAGAATTATGATGAGTGAGTGACAAAATAACAAAACTTTAGGCTCATATATCTTATGAACTACTATGGGTAGAGGTGTGACATTTTTATTTCTGGTTCAGTTTGTCATGAACTTTAAATTAAAATTAATTTTATATATCTAAGTATCTTCAATAGCATAACAAAAGGGGGTACAAATTGCCGTGAGTTGGTTCCAGTAAAGGATGGCACGGCTGTGCTCGACTTGGCAGGGGTACTACCGTGCCCCCAGATAACTTCCACCAATCTAGGAGTATCAATGAGATATCTTTACTCAGGTTAAGAAAAATATTAAATTACATTATCAATTAAACCATTTTTAACGCAACGAAATTTGTTACAACATATTTTCCTTTGCACCTTTTTCATCACGTCCAACGTTTACCCCAATTTTTCTTTGCACCATTTTCATCACATCCAAAGTTTACCTGCATTTATCTTTGCACCTTCTTGATCTCATCCAACGTTTACCTGCATTTATCTTTGCACCTTCTTGATCTCATCCAACGTTTACCTGCATTTATCTTTGCACCTTCTTGATCTCATCCAACGTTTACCTTCATTTTTCTTTGCACCATTTTCATCTCATCCAACGTTTACCCCAATTTTTCTTTGCACCTTTTTCATAACATCCAACGTTTACCTGCATTTATCTTTGCACCTTTTTGATCTCATCCAACGTTTACCCGCATTCATCTACACCTTTTTCATAACATCCAACATTTACCTGCATTTATCTTTGCACCTTCTTGATCTCATCCAACGTTTACCTGCATTTATCTTTGCACCTTCTTGATCTCATCCAACGTTTACCTGTATTTATCTTTGCACCTTCTTGATCTCATCCAACGTTTACCTGCATTTATCTTTGCACCTTCTTGATCTCATCCAACGTTTACCTGCATTTATCTTTGCACCTTCTTGATCTCATCCAACGTTTACCTGCATTTATCTTTGCACCTTTTTGATCTCATCCAACGTTTACCTGCATTTATCTTTGCACCTTCTTGATCTCATCCAACGTTTACCTGCATTTATCTTTGCACCTTCTTGATCTCATCCAACGTTTACCTGCATTTATCTTTGCACCTTTTTGATCTCATCCAACGTTTACCTGCATTTATCTTTGCACCTTCTTGATCTCATCCAACGTTTACCTGCATTTATCTTTGCACCTTCTTGATCTCATCCAACGTTTACCTGCATTTATCTTTGCACCTTTTTGATCTCATCCAACGTTTACCCGCATTTTCCTTTGCACCATTTTCATCTCATCCAACGTTTACCCCAATTTTTCTTTGCACCTTTTTCATAACATCCAACGTTTACCTGCATTTATCTTTGCACCTTCTTGATCTCATCCAACGTTTACCTGCATTTATCTTTGCACCTTTTTGATCTCATCCAACGTTTACCTGCATTTATTTACACCTTTTTCATAACATCCAACGTTTACCTGCATTTATCTTTGCACCTTCTTGATCTCATCCAACGTTTACCTGCATTTATCTTTGCACCTTCTTGATCTCATCCAACGTTTACCTGCATTTATCTTTGCACCTTCTTGATCTCATCCAACGTTTACCTGCATTTATCTTTGCACCTTCTTGATCTCATCCAACGTTTACCTGCATTTATCTTTGCACCTTCTTGATCTCATCCAACGTTTACCTGCATTTATCTTTGCACCTTCTTGATCTCATCCAACGTTTACCTGCATTTATCTTTGCACCTTCTTGATCTCATCCAACGTTTACCTGCATTTATCTTTGCACCTTCTTGATCTCATCCAACGTTTACCTGCATTTATCTTTGCACCTTCTTGATCTCATCCAACGTTTACCTGCATTTATCTTTGCACCTTCTTGATCTCATCCAACGTTTACCTGCATTTATCTTTGCACCTTCTTGATCTCATCCAACGTTTACCTGCATTTATCTTTGCACCTTCTTGATCTCATCCAACGTTTACCTGCATTTATCTTTGCACCTTCTTGATCTCATCCAACGTTTACCTGCATTTATTTACTCCTTTTTCATAACATCCAACGTTTACCAACATTTTCCTTTGAACCTTTTTCATAACATCCAACGTTTACCAACATTTTCCTTTGAACCTTTTTCATAACATCCAACGTTTACCAACATTTTCCTTTGAACCTTTTTCATAACATCCAACGTTTACCAACATTTTCCTTTGCACCTTTTTCATAACATCCAACGTTTACCAACATTTTCCTTTGCACCTTTTTCATAACATCCAACGTTTACCAACATTTTCCTTTGAACCTTTTTCATAACATCCAACGTTTACCAACATTTTCCTTTGCACCTTTTTCATAACATCCAACGTTTACCAACATTTTCCTTTGCACCTTTTTCATTACATCCAACGTTTACCAACATTTTCCTTTGCACCTTTTTCATAACATCCAACGTTTACCAACATTTTCCTTTGAACCTTTTTCATAACATCCAACGTTTACCAACATTTTCCTTTGCACCTTTTTCATTACATCCAACGTTTACCAACATTTTCCTTTGCCCCTTTTTCATAACATCTAACGTTTACCAACATTTTCCTTTGAACCTTTTTCATTACATCCAACGTTTACCAACATTTTCCTTTGAACCTTTTTCATTACATCCAACGTTTACCAACATTTTCCTTTGCACCTTTTTCATTACATCCAACGTTTACCAACATTTTCCTTTGAACCTTTTTCATTACATCCAACGTTTACCCGCATTTTTCTTTGCACCTTTTTGATCTCATCCAATTTCAAAAATAATTATTTTACACCATTTTCATCACACCTAAAGTTTACCCAGCATTTCACTTACTAGATAATGAAAAGGTGTTAATGCCGGAACCGTTAAAACCGGATTTATTACAACTAAAACATAGATATAATTAAAAATTAATTAAATCACATAATACCATAATTAATTAAATAATAATTAATAAAATATTAACTATATTTACGTTGCATTTGGGTATTTATTCCGCATTTGAAAATCCATATTCGGTGCCTCATCATTAGAAATAGCATTTTGACAAACAATTTCGTCCTTATCTACCGCGAACATTCTCTGCTGATTAAAACGAAAATATGTAATATAATTAAATAAGTTTTTAAAAAAAGTAAATAATTAATAATAATATTTTTTTATATAAATGAGAACAAAATCAATTATAATGTAATAATTAATAATAATAATTTAAATAAATGGAAAGGAGAAAAAAATAATGTTATATTACATACTTTAACAGGAGTAAAAATAAAATATGTAAGTAGGGACAGACAAAATAAAAAATATTACATGTAGGAGTTCAATTTTTTTTTTAGAATAAATAAAGTATATAATATATATTATAAAAAATAGAAATATAAATAAATGGGGGAGGGGGAATAAATACAGATTTATGTAATAATTAAAAATCTAATAGGAAAGATACCAACCAATTTTTTAAATAAAATTTAATAACTTTAAAAAGAAGAATATAAAAAATGAGATAGATTAAAAATTAATTTAATAATAATAAAAAGTTTTGCTGAGATTATTAAAAAAGACAGGTGTCTTAAAAATATAATTTAATAGAATAAAAATAATAATAATATTTAAATAAATTATAATTATTTAAAGGTAATTTTAATCATATAAAGATAATTATTTTTAAAACTCCACTAAAAAAAATATATGTATATATATATATATATATATATATATATATATATATATATATATATATATATATATATAATAAAGTTATAAAAAAAGGAGGTGTATTAGAAATAAATATAATTTAATGGAATAAAAATAATAATATTAAAATAAATTATAATAATATAAAGATAATTATTTTATAAAACTCCACTAAAAAAAAATCCATATATGTAATTTATAAAAAACTTAGGTGTCTTAAAAATATAATTTAAATTAATATAAATAATTATAATAATATAAAGATAATTATTTTATTAACTCTACTAATAATAATAATAAAAAAAAAAAAATAAAAAAAAAAATCCAATAAAGTTATAAAGAAAGAGGTGTCTTATTAAATACAATATAATATAATAAAAATAATAATAATATTAAAATAAATTATAATAATATAAAGATAATTATACTTGATAATAAAGATAATTATTTTTATAAAACAGCACTAAAAAAAAATATCCAATTAAGTTATGTTACACGTCAATAAAAAAATGGTATATCCTCAGATGCTTCGCGGATCGAATCTCATTGAAGACTGCAGTCAATAAGAGGATATTTGAACGCATTTTTTTTTTTATTATTATTATTTTTTTCTTTTTTTATTTTTCCTTCACTTGTCCGAAAGTGTATATATAAAAAAAAGCGTTATTTTTGTCTAAGTGTTAGGGAGTATTGGTTTTTGCTTTATCTTTATGGAAAGAGGTTCGAAGTCGTTGGGCTCCCAGTATTTCCCATTACCCGATAGATATCTGTTATCACTGATTTTTTTTTTTTTTTTTTTTTCTTCTATTGTTAAATTGAAGTCTTACCTGGACCTTTTTTACTGGGTATTATCGGACTCAAACTATTATTCATTGCTAAAAAAGAAAAAGAAAAAAAAATATTAATCAAAAAAATTTTTTTTCCTCTTTCGATTTTTTTTTATTACTTATCAACTTTTTTTTTATTATCGTTTAATTTTTTTTTTTTTTTTACGGTTAAACATAATATTTTTCTTTTCTTTTCTTTCTTAAATAGCTAATACATAATAAATAAATATAATATATATATATATATATATATATATATATATATATATATATATATATATATATATATATATATATATATATATATAACAAAAATATAGTTATATCTCATAAAGTATCTTTTTATGACTGGTTAGTTGATAATATTACATTATTTCTTTTTAACGGATTTTTTTTTATTACTGTATAAATTATAATGTAGTTATGACAAATGTACAATTTTTTATTTTTATTAAATAATCGATCTGACTAGCTTAAACAAAACTATGTCATATGCATGGTGATACTAAATTTAATTCAATAATATATTAATTTTATTTTGCTTCCGAGCTTACCGAAGGTAACGGAAGCATTGTGTTCACTTTTGAGAACGAAAAACTTTTGTCTCCGATTTTAAAAATTCCAATACAGAAATCCGTTTCAGACATCAGGGAACATTTTTGGTCTCGTGTCTGTCTGTGTGTCCGCGAATTATGAAACGTCGATAACTTGAGTAAAAGTCGACAGATTTTGATGAAATTTGGTATCCATGTACATTTTATCAATACCCAGGACGAGTTCGTTGGACAACGTTATCCGTCCAAGCGTTCACGAGCAACGCTTGCGTAAACGTGAACTTTAAAATAGGAATTTTAGGTCGGGAAAAAATCTAACTTCATCTATTCAACGAGAAAAACATCAAATACAATTTTTTAGTAAAACCAACAGCGACACAGATATGAAGTGTTAAAGATCGCTAAAACTATTAATAGTTTTTACACAATAAATGATATAACAATAAAGTAATATAAATATAATTTTAATGTTAATATAACAATAAAGTACATGATAGGATGCGAGGAAGTTAAGTGCCACACTAATTGGCAGTCTATTTTTTATTTAATAATATATTTTTTGAGTCCCTAACTTCAATAAACGCCACAAGTGGGACACTCAAGTATACTATATTCAACACATTACAACAAATATACATAAAATTAGTATATAAACGATCCGAAAAAGCCGTAACAATAACACAGTTAAAGTAATATATAAATTTAACATGGGTTCATGGGTACTCCAGTGGATATTTGGGTACTCACAGTCGCAGTTGTCAACAGGCTGGATGGTAAGGCCAGCAGCCCCATACACGGTTAAAATGTTTGGGCAAACATGATTTTTGACGTGTATGGCCTAAATTTGCCGCGGACATCAAGTTTGCGCAAAATATTTGATCGTGTATAGGGGCCTTTATACTTCACTGGTTTGTTTTGTTTTCATAGCTCTTTTATGTTTCCTTTAAATAAAATGTTCACCGCCAAATCATATAACTCGTATCAAAATGTGAAAGAAAAAATCGGTCCGAGACAACTCAGACAAACTTTCTCATATACGAGTTCATAATTATTTAGCCCAGTGTTTTCCATTTAGTAGTTTTCGTACGTACATTTAATTATTATTGACCATTTCATCAAAATTTATTATAAAAATAACTTTTCCCGGGCGGAGAATCGAACCCGGGCTCTCTCGGTCCCCGTTTTAAGCTTTTTTCTCAGGAACTAGAATTTTCCCGGGAAAACGGCTTATATCGATGGATTCGTATTTAAATGTACTACATTTTAGAATTTTTAAATCAAAATCGTCGGAATCTTTAAATTTTATCTTTAAATTTTCAAATTATAGTCTGATTATCTTTAAATTATAGCCTGATTAACTTCAAATTATAGCCTGCTTATCTTTAAATTTTCAAATTATAGTCTGATTATCTTTAAATTATAGCCTGATTAACTTCAAATTATAGCCTGCTTATCTTTAAATTTTCAAATTATAGTCTGATTATCTTTAAATTATAGCCTGATTAACTTCAAATTAAAGCCTGCTTATCTTTAAATTATAGCCTGATTAACTTCAAATTATAGCCTGCTTATCTTTAAATTTTCAAATTATAGCCTGATTAACTTCAAATTATAGCCTGCTTATCTTTAAATTTTCAAATTATAGTCTGATTATCTTTAAATTATAGCCTGATTAACTTTAAATTAAAGCCTGCTTATCTTCAAATTATAGTCTGATTAACTTCAAATTAAAGCCTGCTTATGCTTATCTTCAAATTATAGCCTGATTAATTTCAAATTAAAGCCTGATTAACTTCAAATTATAGCCTGCTTATCTTCAAATTGTAGTCTGATTATCTTCAAAATATAACCTGTATATCTTCAAATTATAACCTATATACCTTTAAATTATCTTTCAATACATTTATTCGAACAAAAGTTGAAATCTTACTTATCTTTAGGAATGAACAGTAAATGAATTATAGTTTCTCAGCATCCTTAAACGAATCACGTTTCTAACGAATTGAAACACTTATATTTATTACTTCTCCAATCTTATTCCACTAAGCTGCTTTCCTTAATAATTAATATTTTTAAAAAAAACCTAATTAGCGACATTATAAGATTAGAGTTAATAATTTACTATGATAAAGAAAAAAAAAGTATTAAAACAGCAATGATAAAAACAAATGATTAAAAAAAATGGTATATATGTATATATATATATATATATATATATTCTCAAAACTAGAGTTAACATGTACAGCGCTGTCAAGTGGTAATTTTAGTAAATTATTCTCTACGTCTACTTCACTCAAAACTAGACTAATGTTGGGTCTGACGTTTCTTATCATTTTTGTATCTTATTTCACTTTAAAAAATAAAAAATAAATAAATGTGATTCGAAATTAAAAACTTTTTTTATTTTTTATTTTTTTTTTGTTGTTCACTAATTTTTCATATTTAATCTTGTACTAAGCTCTATGGTGTTATGGCTGTGTCTAGTTATTTTAATTATGTACATCTGGCTTGGATAAATCCAAACAGCGTGGTTAGTCGATGTTTCGAACTCAGGACGCCGGTATTTCTAGATGTGTTTAGCCGCCTTGATGACTCAAAGATTAAATGAGATTAATGCTTTTTCCCCCCAAGTTAATTTTCTCAGTATGGTACTATATATAAAAAAATATTTTCGTTTCTTCTATAATAATGACGCTATAATTCGCTACGCTATAATTTATTATTTTTTTATTTATAGAAATATAGTAAATATTACGTCTGCAGCATGTATTATTGAAATAAGTTAGTTTTCCCTATTCATATTCTTTAGAATTAACTAATATTAATTTGGAATAAACTAACTTTAATTAAGGAATTAACTAATATTAATTTTGGAATTAACTTGTATTAATTTTGGAATTAACTTGTATTAATTTTGGAATTAACTAATATAAATTTTGAAATTAACTAATATAAATTTTGAAATTAACTAATATAAATTTTGAAATTAACTAATATAAATTTTGAAATTAACTAATATAAATTTTGGAATTAACTTGTATTAATTTTGGAATTAACTTGTATTAATTTTGGAATTAACTAATATAAATTTTGAAATTAACTAATATAAATTTTGAAATTAACTAATATAAATTTTGGAATTAACTTGTATTAATTTTGGAATTAACTTGTATTAATTTTGGAATTAACTAATATAAATTTTGAAATTAACTAATATAAATTTTGAAATTAACTAATATAAATTTTGAAATTAACTAATATAAATTTTGAAATTAACTAATATAAATTTTGGAATTAACTAATATTAATTTTGGAATTAACTAATATAAATTTTGAAATTAACTAATATAAATTTTGAAATTAACTAATATAAATTTTGAAATTAACTAATATTAATTTTGGAATTAACTTGTATTCATTTTGGAATTAACTAATATAAATTGTTGATGGTTTCACCGAGAAATTGTATAGTTAACGTCCAATAACTACTTGATACATCCTCTTTTTAGGGTCCGTAGGCAAAACCAAGGACCCTTATATTTTCCTGCGTGTGTCTGTCTGCACGTCCGTCGCCTGCTCTCACGGCTACACCTTTGACCGATCACTTTGAAATTTGGCTTATGTATGTACAATACCTACCCACACATTTTAAAAATATAGCGACTTACAAATTATTTTTCAAAAAAATAAGGGTAAAAAAACTTAGGGTTAAAATAATTATTGTTTTTTTCTGGAGACCATGTGGGGTATCATATGAGAGGGTACGTCGAACTGATTACAAAAATATATAATTCTTTGGTTATAACTTTGATAGGGCGAGCGTAGGTGAGTTTGAAGTTGGTGTAAAAATTGCCCGATGGTGTGAAACAATTTTTTTTTTTTTGTTTTTATTGACAAAATACTTTTTTTTACAATTATGCTCTTTTGGGTGTATTTATATGTTTTTAGTCCGGTTCAGTGGCAAAAAATACTTTATCAGAAGTTTGTTTTGAGAATATCAGACCCATAGGATAGTTCAAAGTAAGCTTTTTAGCATTTTAAAAAACACCATCAATAGGGTACTACTTAAACTATACAGTGTGGCCTACAGACCCTCGCTGTGTGCTGACTAGCACACACTTGACTATTTAAATTAAACACGTAGATTAATATGGAAAAGAAAATGTTTGTGGTTGTGAGGTACAAAGAATAGAGAGGGGGGACAATCACATGATTTACTTGTATTGGATATATCAGACCTAGTAGAACTTACTTGGACCAGGCAAACTTGACTACACCTATGATCTCACAACGTTTGACGCGAGACTTGGCTTATTTTTTTACATAAGGGTTTTTGTTAGGATTTCACTTCTTTTTGTAAGTATATAATAGAAAGAGGAAATAAAGAGTAGTAGGAATACTAAGAAATGTTTAGAAGAAAGGGGTTGAAACTCAAAGACAAGGTTTGGAACGCGGTGGGTGTTCAAATTGAACTAAATCATAAATAATTATCTCGAACAATACTGTCAAATCTATTTAGTCAAATCAGTGTCAACCTAGCTTATTCCAATGTATAATTCTATAAATTAAAGTAAAATAATTCTTTAGTTTTAAAGTATCTTATAAACCAATATAGTTAGAGCTGAGATATTTATATTTCTTGTTCAGTCTGTAATGAACTCTAACTTAAAATTAATGAAGATGAAGTTAGCAACCGTAAAGTATAGATGTGAGGGAGTTAGTGATTCTATAATTACCGATTGGTACCGCAAACCCCAAAATTCCGGAAGACTTCTAAACTACTTTTCACACCATCCCTATACTCAAAAATTTAACTTTGCCCGATCCTACCTTAATCGCATTCTCTCTCTTAGTGATATCTCCTTTCATGACACAAATATTTGCCTATTTAAACAAAGCCTTAAAGATAATAACTACCCTCAAAACATAATTAACTCTATAATTAATACTAGAAATAATAATAATAATAACGCAACTCCAAACATCCTGCTTGAAAGTAGTAATGCTAAATTCTGTTCACTGTCATATGTTAAAGGTCTCTCTGAAAAAGTCAAAAAAATACTTCAGTCCCCTACCACTAAAATTTCTTTCAAACCCATTAACACCGTTAAGAGACTATACTCCACTCTCAAAGACCCAACTCCTCTCACAAACAAATCCAATGTCATTTACAAAATTAATTGTTTTGAATGCGATTCATCCTATATTGGCCATACCTCCCAGTACCTACACAAGCGTCTATACCAGCACGAATACAGCCTCAAACCCAACTGCCCCAACCCAACCGCCCTTACTAATCACTTCTATTCCACTAACCACATATTTGATTTCTCGAATACCATAGTCCTTGCTCAAGAACCTAATTTTTATAGAAGAAATGTCCTTGAAATGTACTATATATCCAAAACTAATAACACCGTCAATTTTAGAACTGACACCAATAACCTCAGTATCTGTTATCATAACATTATATCTAATTTTTAATTTGTATATTCACCTCTCTTCTCCTTTCTAGTCTTGCCTTTAATTGTTAAAAGAGTCATATTTATAGTTAACCACTGTGCAATATATATTTTTGTTATTTTAGTTTTTAAGTGTTTATTGTAACATCTATAAGTTAAGGCAACCCACCACCTTTTTACCCTTACCTTAATTTGCAACCTGTACCTGATCACTTACTGTTAATCCTCTCATCTCCATTTTGTTGCCCACCCTTGTGTTCCTCTAACTAATCCAATCCTTAAACTCTGTTTTCTCCAATCTCACTTATTCACATTCCAAACTTTACCATAGAACTTTCTTTATAGTCTTGTATTGTGTTCATAAATGTTACCCTGATGATGTAAATATATTTTACGAAACTAGTTGGTAAACAAGTTTTTTCTTTAGACCGTACCTCACTAACTCCCTCACACTTAAAATTAATTTTACATATCTAAGTATGATTAATAAGATTATAGAGGAGGTCCAACATGCCTTGAGATGGTTCCAGTAAAGGATGGCACGGCTGTGCTCGACTTGGCCTGGAGATAATCTTATTTGTTGGATTTATTTTACAGAAAGATATTATGGGTGCGATTTTTAGCTCAATCGCCGAATTGGTTCCGAAATTATTTGATCAATATTTTGAAAATAGCAGGTATCAAAACGAAATTCCATGGAAATGTTTATCTTATAATTAGGAAATGTATCGGTTTTTTACGAATTCATGAAGGGTTTGCTCTCTCAGCAAGGTTAATGTTTTCACAAATTTATTATTTTCCTGCTGGCACAACTACATATTAAGGACTGAGTTTTATACCAAACTTCAGTTTTGTAGCTTAAAAACTGAGGGAGTTGTGAGTTGTGTGTGACACAAACAGACAAACAGACAGAGAGCTAAAAAACACTTTTAAGATCTTAAGCCCCCGCATATACGATCAAACATTTTGCGACACATGACGTTTGCGCAAACCTAATGTCGGGCAAATTTAGGCCATACGCGTGAAACATCATGTTTGAGCAAACATCAAACAGCCCCATACACTATGCACGGTCAAAATATTTGCGCAAACATTTTGACCGTGTATGGGGGCCTTTAAAAACGCCCAAAGCGGAATTTTATGGAAAGCTCAGTTTCGGATTCTTTGGGTGATAAAAATACTTTCTCTTTAGGCAAAAAAAAAAAAAAAATCGATACTAATTAATTTTGATTCTTTAAGATTTATTCACAAGAACTTATAATAATAATTTAATAGTGTATCTAAATAACTTGAAAAATAACTTTTGCTTCCGAGCTTACCAAAGGAAGCTGTACTTTCTTTATAATTTGACAGGAGAAGAGAGCCGAATGCGACTACAACGGAAGCTTCTGTTGAGCAAATGATACTCAGTAACAATACCGTAGGCAGTTAATTTACTGTACTATAATACACGACGATTAATATTAATACATAATTATTTTAACGTAAATATATATAAATTAATGTCAATTGATAATAAATGTATATTTTTTATTTTATTTATAGTTTTTTTGGGTTTCGTTGGTATCCCCCCCCCCCCAAAAAAAAAAAACTTGTGGAAATTGTTATTGATTTTGTAAAAAAAACATCAAAATTTTCCATTTAGTTTTTTTTTTTTTTTTTTTTTTTTTTTTTTATCCCTCCTCCACCCGCGGCTAAGGAAGGTGCGCTTTAACTACTTGGGCTATTAGCGCAAACCTTTACCTTTGTTTGTTTTATTATTATTATTATTTTTACTGTTAGTTTGAGTGATTTTATACTATATTCTTTGGTTAGTTTTAGATTATATTATATTCTTTGACATATTTATAGTTAGCCCTTTATATGCGTTATTTTGTGCCGCGCCACAAATACAAATGTACATAAATTTAATTTTGGTTTATTCCAGGAGTTATTTTTTCACTGTTACTTTGAATTGATTATTATAATTGAATTATTATTATTATTATTGCTATTCTTATATATATTTATTATTTCATAATTATTATTATTCGGAATATTAATACAAGAGTACGAGGTTTTAGTTGTTTTAAATTATTATTATCAGGGTTATTATTTTATTGATTTACTTTTTGTCTAACGCTTGGTTATAGAAAAAACCTCAGGATATTGGCAAAATACAAAATAGTCCTTTTCAGAAACTTAGAGAGACCAAAATTGAAAAAAGAAGAATTGAATAAACAGAGTTCCCAGTTTAAATTTCCCTTATGACATCAATTTCCTTTAAATATTCAAAAAGTATTTTTGTAGTGGTTTCACTGTCCTGCAGAACTTCAGCAATGCTAGAAGGCATTTGGTGTCGTTGTCGCACAGTGTCCAACCTTGGGCACTCACAGAGTATATGGTGCACTGTCATCTCTTGGTTGCATAGTTTACAAACAGGTTTATCTTTCTTAGTGATGAGATACCCGTGTGTCAGCCTAGTATGACCGATGCGTAGTCTGGCCAGTATCACTTCCTCTTGTCGGCACTTCCTATAGCATGTCTTCCAGTCTGATAAAATCGGTTTAATGAATTTCAGTTTGTTGTTGTTGCCCTCTGTCCACCTTTGCTGCAATTGTCGTAAAAGTTCCTGCTTGGTCTTTTTGTCTAGGTCCTTGGGAGTGATTACTGTACTCCGCTTTTCGCCTGATGTGATGGCAGATTTAGCAAGGCTGTCTGCCTTTTCATTGCCGGGAATACCTGTATGGCTCGGGACCCAACAGAACCGGACGTCTAAGCCTCCATTCAACATACAGCTACGGATTTTACCAACTACTTCTTGCTGTGTGTAGAGTTTGTCCAGTGATAGTAGGGCACTTCGGGAGTCAGTATACACTAATACTTTTTGCAGTCGGAGTTCAACGGCGTATTTCAGTGCTTCATAAATAGCTTCTAACTCTATGGTACTAACGGAGCTCCACTTACTATAGGAATAGGTCTTCGATGTTCCTTCATATATGAATGCGCTTCCAGATCCGGATGGATCCTTAGACGCATCTGTAAAGAACGCTTCCATATGTGAGTAATTGGACCTGTGTTTCCGATATTCTTGGAGGAACTGATCTGCTAGAGTTTGAGCTTTTGTCTGTGATTTGCCTAGATAATTAATTTTAGGTCGGTTAGTTGTCCAAGGGGGTACGTTTGCTAGTATAAAGGGAGTCGGTGAAGGTAATTCAGAAAGTGACAAGGTTTTTATTAAAATTTTATATCTTACTCCGGGGGATTTTGGCAGATGCTGTTTCCTCTCGTAAAGCTGGTCAAATTTTAAATTTCGAAATAATTTTGATGCCTGATTCCCAGGGAATCGAGCCATTTTGGATCCAAGCCGAAAAAGGAACAAATCTCGTCTAGATGCCAGTGGTGTTTCATTTGATTCGACAAGAAGGCTATCAATTGGGCTGGTTCTAAAGGCTCCCGTAGCCAGTCTAATAAATGTGTTTTGGATTGTGTTAAGTGCTTTGAGGTGACTCTCTCTCGCCGATCCATAAATTGCGCAGCCGTAGTCGATTTTACTTCTTGTAATTTGATGGTAAATACGAATGAGTGTACATCTGTCAGCTCCCCAGCGGTATGACTGAATCATTCGTAGTAAGTTTAAATCTTTAAGACACTTTGTTCGTAACTGATCTAGGTGGGCTTTCCAATTTAGTTTGTTGTCCAACGTTAAACCGAGATATTTGATATGTTGTACTGTTGGAATAAGTTGTCCGTCCAGAGTCAATGGTACCAGGTTTAGCTTCTTTCTTTTCCTAGAAAATAGTATGGTTTGAGTCTTTGAAGGTGAAAATGAAAATCCGTTATTAGATGCCCATTTGTTAATTTTATTGATAGCGTTTTGTATCACTGGGGTGGTGGCAGACCAGCTTCTGGCTCTAGAGAGAATAGTCAGGTCATCGACAAAAATAAACGGTTCCACGCATGAGGGGATAAACGAGGCTACCTCATTTATTGCCACTATGAATAGTGTGACGCTAAGTATTGCCCCCTGTGGGACGCCGTTCTCTTGGATTTGTTGGCTTGAAAACTTGTTGCCTACCTTCACTCGGAACCTTCTTTCTTCTAGGAAATTTTTAATACAAATTGGCAGATGACCCTTAAATCCAAATTTATACAGTTGTTTTAGAATCAGGTACCTCCATGTTTTGTCATAAGCCTTTTCACAATCGAAGAAGACTCCAACCGTCTCTTTTCCCTGCACAAAACCATCTTGGATGTACGTTACCAATCTCGTTAAATTGTCCAATGTCGACTTGTTCCTCCTGAACCCGCTTTGGTATTTTGAGAGTAGACCTCTAGACTCTAGCTCCCACACTAACCTTGCATTTATCATTTTTTCTAAAAGCTTGCCCAATGTATTGGTCATGGCTATTGGCCTGTATGACTCTGGAGCAGAACTGTCTTTCCCTGGTTTTAGTAATGGAATTAAGGTAGCATCTCTCCAGCTGTCAGGGTAACTATTTGTCTTCCAAAGGGTATTATATAGTCGTAGTATGTAGAGTCTGAAAGAAGAGGGTACATTTTTTATCATCGCATTGTGGATACCATCTGGTCCTGGAGATGTCATTTTCAGTGAGTTGATAGCAGTATCTAATTCCCATAAACTGAATTCTTTGTTGTAGGGGTAAGTAACGTTATGGGTGTTAAAAGGTAAATCCATTTCCTCGGCTTCTCTTTTTGAGTTTTGGAATTCCAGCTGATATGATTTTGTGGAACTAACCCTAGCAAAATGGGAGGCTAATTTATTTGCCACCCGTTGTGGGTCGGACTCATAATAGTTTCCAACCTTAAGGATTGGCATCATGTTTCTTCTGGATCCTGTTAGAGTTTTGACCTTTCTCCAAATCTCTGAAGGAGGTGCAGATTGATTCATCGAGGTGACATAATCCCTCCATGATGATCTTTTGGCCTCATTGATGATATACTTGCACCTTGCTCTTGCTCTCTTGTAGTTTATCAAATTTTCCTGGGTAGAATTGTTCTTAAATAGTCGGAGGGCTCTGCGTCTTTCTTTAATCGCTATCTTGCAATCCTTGTTCCACCACGGCATTAGAGATCGATTTGAATCCTGGGATATCAGAGGAATGGCATGTTGGGATGCTGACAATATTGATGTTGTTATATATGTAAGAAGCTCTTCGGCTAGGTCACCCTGGACAGTTTGTACAAACTGAGGGAGACCTGTTAGCCAGTTTCTAAATGCTGACCAATCAGCTCTCTTAAACGACCATCGCTTAGTTTGTGGGGTTGGTGGGAGATTCGGGAAGACGGATAAACAAAGAGGGAAGTGGTCGCTACCATATAAATCAAAAAGAACGCTAAATTTTGAATTTCGAGAAAGTGAAACTGAGGAAATTATTAAATCAATGGCGTCCAGTTTTCCAGTCCTTGAGTCCATGAATGTCGGCTCGTTAATATTGTACATGTATAAACCCCAGTCTTGAATGAAGGACTCTACCACTCGACCCCTACGGTCGCATTTACTCGAACCCCAAAGGGTGTTGTGAGCATTGAAATCGCCTCCTATGATGAAGGGGCTCTGGATCTGTGGGATTAAACTGTCTAGTTGAGGCTGGTTAAAACTCTGCCCACATTCCAGGTAGATATTGCAAACGTTCACTGGGTAGGCTCCACCTAGAGCCGTAACCAGTATTTGTAGATTGGAGTTAACTATGACTTCCCTGCACGGTATGTCTTGGGAAACTATTGTGGCTAAGCCTCCCTGTCGTATCCCTGGTGGGGGGTCCCTTCTAAAGATGTTATACCCAGGTATTTTGATGCTGCTTATGGATGGTAGATGTGTTTCCTGTAGGAGTAATACATGAGGTTTTTCATTGCTTAGAAGTAGTCGTATATCTTCACTACGAGCTCTATAACCTTTGCAGTTCCAACTAAGGCACTTGATGTTTTTGTCCATGGGTTGTTATTATAGGTATATTTATATTAATTAATCGGTATTTTAGTGTTATTGCTTATTATGTAGTATTATATTTCTATTTATTATATCTAATGAAATTATTTATATATGTATTTTCTATTTGAATTCATCACTTTTCCTGGTTCGTTTTCTTTTTTGTTGTTATTCCTTTGTTATATTTTGAAGTTGTTTTAACGATTTGCTCAGGTATGGATTTATTACTGCTGGCAGAGTCGGTGCCAGAATCCCACTCATTTATCCACATCATATTCTGTTCTGTCTGGGTGTTAATTTGAATCGGTTTCAATTTGTGACTGTTCTCTGTGAACTGACTTACGGTGTTAGTAGTAACTTCTTTTTCTTTTACGTTTGCAGGGTTAACTTTATCTTGGTCGGACAAGCATTTTGTAGGACTGGCTAAAATTTTTCTTGGTGTGCTTTCAGATTCCTTAAAATTGCATTGGATTCCCATATTTTTAAGTTTCACTTCTTTGTTTTGGCAAGTTTTACATTGATTATTACTTGAAAGAACGGACGAGAATGATTGTGTCAGATTAAATTTAGAGGTAATTTCAGCTTTTTTCTTAGCTTCGACGTAGGATACTTTTTCCAAAATTTTTATTTCCGTAATTTTCTTCTCTAATAACCACTTAGGACAATTTCGGTCTAACGCCGAATGAGAACCGTTGCAATTGACACATTTCTTAGGTTTGACACAAGACGTGTTTTCATGTGTGGGGTCACCACACTCAGGGCACATTGGACCTGACTTACACGTGATCTTTACGTGGGAAAACCTGTGGCACTGAAAGCAACGTCTTGGTAGCGGGATGTACGGCCGGACGGGGACAGACAAGTAGCCGACTTTTAGCTTATTAGGAAGAGACGTCAAGCTAAACGTTATAATGTAGCTGTTCGTGGGTTCCAGAATGTTATTAATTCTCTTGTTCAATCTTCTAACTTCTACTACTCCCTGGCTCTTAAGATGGTCTGTTATCTCCTCAACTGGGATATCTGAGATATCAATACACGAGATCACTCCTTTAACTTGATTTAGAGCTTTATGAGGTTCCACAGATAACTTAATAGATTCACTTTTTGGTAGTTTTGTCATTAATTTGACGGACTGGTCGTGTGTGAAGGTCTCTACTAAGAGGGACCCGTCCCGCAGCTTCTTCGCAGTCTTCACTCCGCCACACGCTTGAGAAAGCAGTCGTTCAATTATAAAGGGCGAAACTTTTGACATCGATCTGTCACCATCAAGCCGTTTTACTACAAGAAAGTTAATAACGACAGTAGGCGGCGTTGACTCGATTTTAACAGGGGTATTGGGCCTCTGGCGCTTACTTTTATGCGACTTCAAAGAGTTTTCATTTGGGTTTATATTTTTTTCTTGCATGTTTTGATTTTGATTTGAGTCTCCGACTATTTCCATTTCGTGCTCAAGTAGTACGTTAACATTGGGAATAGTTTTATTCCTGGATTGCCCTCCAGGGTCAGGGGGTCTCATTGCGCCTACTTAACACTAGATACAATGTAAATTATTAGAGTTATAAGTTGAAATAAGAGAGTTAAGTTACTTACGTGTATTTTGACGTGACAGCCCAAAACAATCTCCCCATTTAGTTTTAAGTGTTAGTGTTAGTTATTCAGCACTTAATTATACACTTAGTTTTTAAATAGTTTTTTTGATATTATATTTCTGGGTTGGACTAGCCTATATGGGGGCATCATGTATAGAAATGCAAAAACTAACTAATATAATGCATCCATCATTAAAGTGTTCCCTGTATATTGATATAAATTGCATTATTTATACATTCTTTTTCATTTCACTAGAAAAATCAAATATGCTACATCGAAGCCCAGGTAATCTACAACAGATACATACGCCCAAGATTCCCAAAATCGACCTTGTTACAGTTGTGTCTCAAAATAGAAGACTGAAGATGGAAATTGTATTAAGAGAAAACTTATGAAATGAAGAAGAATCCATAATTGGTGCATTTTGTATCAATATACAGAAAAGACTTTAATTATATGTGCCAGTTTTTTTCATTTCTATACATGATGCCCCGTATAGGCTAGTTCAACCCTTATTTTTGTTTAAACCTGTCATGCATCTAAACCGTATAGTCTTTTTTTCGTGAGACTTCCCGCACAACAATTTATTTTCAAATTCCTACCAAAATTTGTCTCAATGGCACTATGAGCGCCATGATCATCCCTTTCAGAACACCCCTGATCCCCATAGTTGGGGATCAGGTATACAAAAACAAACTGTACACTATAAAACTATGTACAAAATAAACACTGTATACAAAATAAAACTATGTACACTATAAACAGGTTGGTTTTCCGGTGAAATCCGCGTCACGAAGGGGTTGAATCCGACGTTTTGCTTCCACTACTGGAAGCATCTTCAGGAGTGTGGTGCATCGTGATGTTGACTAGAAGCAACAACAAGACATACTGTATGTATTTGCCTTCAAGTAAACATCACGATGCATCACACCCCTTAAGATGCTTCCAGTAGTGGAAGCGAAACTAAGGACTCTATCCCCTTCGTGACGCGGATTTAACCAGAAAACCAAGCTGCGTTTATTACGAGTCTACACGTGGAAGCCTACCATCCAGTTAATATCTTAGATAGTTTATTTACTGTGCGATTAATATTTATTTATTATTTTGTCCTTAGCGTACATTCATATATACAGGGTGACTGGAGTTATATGTGAAAAAATGAAGTAGGTTGTTCTCTTTTGATTAAACTTCGCTGAAAGTAAAAAAGAAACATGTTTATTGTTGCAATTCTTGACTTACAAGTGAGTAAATAATTAAAAACAAGCAAGGTTGGTTTAGTATACATACTTATCTTTGTGTCAACAATAGCAATAATAAACTTTCATTTCATTTTTACTTTCAGCGAAGTTTACTAAAAATTCCGCCTTATGAATGGGTAATAATATTAATATTGATCGAAACTTTAGTCAATAAGAAAGTTTTTCCTGGAGTCCAAAAAGTTTGAGGTCGGTTCATTACCAAGACATGGGACCTCAAAAAAAAATTGTTTTAAATTAGTTTCTTAAAAATAAAATAAGTATAAATTTTTTGTTGTATAATTTGAAGGCATGAAAATAAAAAATTAACTTTTTCTTATAGCAAATTTTGTCAGCTTTACAAAGGTGCCAAATATTTTATTCTAGCTTTTATACTTTTGCAGCAATAAGCATTTTTATGAGCAAAGGTATGTAATCTTAAAATAATCATGAAATTTGATTTTGTGGGAGAACGGTGAAGATTTGACCCATGGCTTATATAGTGTTTTTTGTAGCCCTTGAGGCGTAGAACAACCTGCTTCATTTTTTCACGTATAACGCCAGTCACCCTGTAGATATATAAAAGTCCTCCCCCAAAATTTATCTCTATGGCGCTATGAGCGCCGATCACCCCTTCCTGGGCACCCCTGATCACCATATACTTATTGTACACAATAAAAAACGTAAAAGATACTTACTTGGTAGCCATAGGTACTAAAGTCCAATCGTATCCTTGAAGTACTTTGCTGACAGTTTCCAAAATTCTAGGATTATCCTGCTTAGTATTTTTTTTCTGCTGTGCCTGACTTATTCCCGTTGCTAAGCTCACCACGGGCTTGGCTTGTACAACTGGAGCTGAGTTGTTCGCACCGCTTTTCGGCGGATCGTCCGATTTTGGTGCCGACATTTTTTTTTTACAAAAATTTAAACCCGAAAATATATATGTATATATATTTTTTAAAATGGACAAAATAAATCAACTTTTCATCACTTCAATAAATTTGATATTAGCTTGGTTTAAAAATTCGAATCAATACAAATTTCTTAATACTACATTTATTTAAGTTTTTTTTTTTATTATTAAAAAACAATTAATATTTATTATATTAATATTATTAAATGATTTAATACATATCTAATAAAGATTAACATTTTTATTTTTTTTAATTAGTAAAAATTATTTGAAGACCAAAAAAAAATTACTTAAATGATAAAAAAACATTAAAAATAAAAACTGTTCTTATGAGCTTCCTTGTGGTAAACCCATGATTTTCCTATAAATTATTACTTTCAATATTGATTTATTTATTAATTTAATTAATATATAAATTATAAATGATTTAGGTATAATTTATTAATTATGTATTATTTAATTATTTATAAAAATTAATTGAATATTTAATGTAATATACCAGAAAAAAAGAAAAAACACTTAATTATTTATAATTAAGAAAAATTAATATTTAATTATTTATGAAATTGATTTTAGTTTATTATAAGATTTAATTAATAATTTTAATAATGTTTATTATCTTAGTTTTAATTAACTTTTATTAAATTAATTTATTAACCTGTAATTAACAGATTTATAATGTTTAATAATTTTCTTCTTTTATATTTGTAATATTTAATTTATTACTTAAATTGATTGAAAAATTGTGATTATTTAAAAATTATAATTAGTTCTTATATAAAAGTTCTTTGGAAGAATTAAAATAAAAATAAATAAATAAAATAGTTTTTTATTCAGACGCACTTAAAATGTGGCACAAAAGTCTTTAATTGCAAATTGAATTTTGTTTATGGTTTTTTATTAAGACTTTAAAGATACTGCACTGTTCAATTTAATTCTTCAGAATTTAATTTTAGTTTTATCAGATAGTAATTGAAAGTTTCGTTGACGTAAAATACCGTCTTCAACGTAGTAAACTATTTGCTATCCTTCTAACAATTTTTCATGACGTGAAATGAAATGACATCAACGCGTTAAACTTTTCAATTTATCTACCGTAAAGTTTGTTTTTATTTGACAGTCTTTTGGTTCTTTTTTGGGTTTTTTGACGCGCGGATGTGTGTAAGCGTCGCGTCAAGGGTTCTTCTTCGTGAAGAGCACACGCACTATTAGATACGCGGTAAAGGACTGGTCCGTTGTACGACGGGGTCCTATTCGACGCTCTCTTGGCAGCTATCGTACCCAGGGGTGTCGCCCTGTCTATAGGGTGGGGATATGTACACACCCCCGGCATCTTCATCTAACCCCCTACTACCGAACTAAAAAAATAAAATATTTGAAATATATATATACACAGAGAACCTTAAAAACTAAACCGTAAGCTATTCCTTATATTTTTTGAATATTCGTCAAAAAATAAACAGGAAATTTGTAATGCGCACCACATAAAAATATACTTCATACATTTTACAAACTAAAGTTAAACATACATTTAAATAGAATAACTTACTTTTCTGTTTAAATAAAATATAAGAATTGTAAAATTAAATTATAAATATGCGAGTCAGATTTCGGATGTAGTACCTAAATACTTATACCTAATACGATTGCTTATGTCGTAGCTTATTCACTTTGGAAATAAACACAGATAAATTGTTGCTTCTAATCTTATTGTCTGTAAAGTTCTTATAATTGAAAAACAAAATAACCAAAGAATTCCCATTTAACACTTTGAGCAGACAAAATAAGGATATGAATTGTTGTTTCAATCATATTGTTTTTAAAGTGCTTCCACTTTTTTACTACGTTTTTATTAGCTTGCTTTCTTGTTTGTTTGTATGTTTGGTACAAATCTTGCAATCGATTTTTAACTAACTTCCCGAGTAGGTAATCATTTGAAACTTTTAGAATAGCTCAGAACACGATGACAATGCAGTTATTTTAATACTTTTAGCCATCTTTCAGCAGAATTTAATTAGTTTTCAGCAAATTTGACTGTATGAAAAGTTAGTTCGGAAAAATCCGCAAGTTATTTTATTTGTTTTGACATATCCAATAGTATTTACAATCTTCATTTTGACGGGTTTCAAATTTGTTATATTTTATTAAGAGGTAAACATTGAATGACAGCGAAACAGGAAAAGTAAACAAAGAAATAAATTAATTGACGTGTGGCACCCAGGTTTGTTTAAACTTGTGTGTCCTAGGTATAGGTTTAATATTTCTGCATCTGTACTTCTTTACTTGTACACATTTTTCTTCTCTTACTGTCCCTACACAGGGGCATATCAATGGCACGGTTTAGATTCGGTGTTGGTGAGATCCGTTGTACAAAGATTTGTCCTTTTATAGGTTTAACATCAGCTCTCTAGATGGTTGTCATTCATGTGAACCATCAGTGAAGTAAATATATTAGGAACTTTTTTTTCTTCACTAACATTATATATAACAATATTAATTATATTATCAACATTACATATGATTCAACAGAAAAGTTAAAAACGAAGTATATAAAAAGTTCTTTTTATCTTGTAATTATGTCAAAATACTAACCACAGCGTTTCCAAAAAACACTTTGAGCGGACAAAACACGGATATGAATTGTTGCTTCTATCTTATTGTCTTTAAAGTGCTTCCACTTTTCCACAAAATACTGAACACAGCGTTTCCATTGAACTGAACACTTTAAGCAGACAAAACACGGATATGAATTGTTGCTTCTATCTTATTGTCTTTAAAGTGCTTCCACTTTTCCACAAAATACTAACCACAGCGTTTCCATTGAACTGAACACTTTAAGCAGACAAAACACGGATATGAATTGTTGCTTCTATCTTATTGTCTTTAAAGTGCTTCCACTTTTCCACAAAATACTGAACACAGCGTTTCCATTGAACTGAACACTTTAAGCAGACAAAACACGGATATGAATTGTTGCTTCTATCTTATTGTCTTTAAAGTGCTTCCACTTTTCCACAAAATACTGAACACAGCGTTTCCATTGAACTGAACACTTTGAGCAGACAAAACACGGATATGAATTGTTGCTTCTATCTTATTGTCTTTAAAGTGCTTCCACTTTTCCACAAAATACTAACCACAGCGTTCCTATTAAACACTTTGAGCAGACAAAACACGGATATGAATTGTAGCTTCTATCTCATTGTCTTTAAAGTGCTTCCACTTTTCCACAAAATACTGAACACAGCGTTTCCATTGAACTGAACACTTTAAGCAGACAAAACACGGATATGAATTGTTGCTTCTATCTTATTGTCTTTAAAGTGCTTCCACTTTTCCACAAAATACTGAACACAGCGTTTCCATTGAACTGAACACTTTGAGCAGACAAAACACGGATATGAATTGTTGCTTCTATCTTATTGTCTTTAAAGTGCTTCCACTTTTCCACAAAATACTGAACACAGCGTTTCCATTGAACTGAACACTTTGAGCAGACAAAACACGGATATGAATTGTTGCTTCTATCTTATTGTCTTTAAAGTGCTTCCACTTTTCCACAAAATACTGAACATAGCGTTTCCATTGAACTGAACACTTTGAGCAGACAAAACACGGATATGAATTTGTTGCTTCCAATCAACCATTGGTGCATTCATTTTATTACCAGTCTCTTTTCTCAATATGGGAGTTTCACCAGTAAATATTTAATAACTCGAGTTCTAGGTACGAATTAATAAAATAATAAATACTCAATTTGAAGAGCATTAGCCCTAGAATACTACCTTTAAATATTAATGTGTTGTTACTACCGATACGTTACTGTGACTAGTGACTATCATTGGATCTTATTTAAATTAAACTATTTTTTAGTCTCAAAATATAGTAAGTTACTTAAAAATACATTATTAGTTTGGTTTATAATAAATAAGTAGGCGATTCATGAATATTTCTTTAAAAAAATTAGGTACACATTTCTGTATTAATAAGAAGAGGAACACAATTTTCTATCAGGTAACATCTATTCACAGTAATGTTTTCGTCTGTTTCAGTCAAATTTCTTACAACTAAGCGTTAAAATAATTATTATTATAAAAAATATTAAACAGGGTAGGCATACAGAGACGTTGGGAACCATTGGACGTAGTGGGGGCTACTGGCAGCCATTTTTATCAATTCAATACGTCACTTTGACGCATAGGTAGTAGGGTTAGTGTGAGATTTAAGCACCCCACAATCAGAAATTAAATCGGTCAGCAATTGCTCGACAATTGCTCGATAAGATCTCGAAGTCAAAAATTAAAAAAAAAAGTCCCTCTATTTAAGGCAGAAACGATGAAGTTACGACAAAAAGTCATAGGACCAAAGTTGTAGATCATTTAAAATCAGTTATCGCTGGTGCAATCTGCTTTTCGATACGACTTACTGTTTAGCCGCAATAAGCCTCCAAAAAAAACTTTTAAGTTGCGTCCGCCATCTTTAATTTTTTAAAGAGGGTAAAAATAATTCTTTCTAACTTTTCGGATTTTTCCAGTCGGTTAAGGCCAATTTCCGACCAACATAATATTATCATATATTTTTCTGTACAGATATAAAATACAAAATGGAAAGGCGAAATTTAAAAAAAAACTAAATAAATAAACATTTAAATGAAATTCATAGGAAGGAAAAAACCCCACGTTTATTTGTCTACATAAATTTCTAGTTTTCCCATTGGCTGTTTCTCTAGAAAGAGTATTAATTAAAATGTCGAAATACTATTGGTCAGCTATGAGTGTGTATCGTTCACACCCACTTGTTTCAACTACACCCACACACTCTGTCACTCCGTGCCAAAACACCGTACAAGTTCTGTCAGTGTCAGTATATATACTCTAATCACAACTAATACTAGAACAAAATGGCTTCTAACCAATCAAAACGTTCGGTTATATTTAGCTGTCATAAATAAATCATTATATTTAAGCAAAGATTATGCGTCATTTGTTTTATTTCGTTTTTGAAGTATATTGTTGATTTCATACTTACCTTACCACTGGTTTATCAAACAGGTTATTTATTTCAGAACGAATTATAGATCATATTTAGATTCTATTAATGATCTAAATTTGCCCAAAAGACTTTTACTTTATAATATATAAAATTCAAATTTTGTCTGTACATTGATAAGAATTCAAAAATGATTAGATACTTTTTCATTTTATACATTTCGAAAACCGAATCCGGCCTTAAATTTTTGTGTATGTATGTGTGTCTGTCGCCACCAGTCCGATTTCATAGGCGTAATATTGGCTGAACGAAATTGATTAATTTATTCGCAGAGGTGTGCGTTGTGCGTATGTTGTAGGCTTGGTATCATCGAAAAATATTGGGTTGAACTAAAGTTATTAAAAATTGTATAAAACAAATAGACTGCCAATTAGTGTGGCACATAGCTTCCTCGCATCATATCACGTACTTTATTGATTTTATACTTTTAATAGCCATTATTGTTTAATTGTTTCCCCCGTTTTTTTAATATGTCAAAATTGTTTGGATTTTTTACATATATTAAAGTACCAATTTAGTCAAAATTAATGAGTGCAGACGGTTCAAATTAATCTGTGGCTATCTGCGGGCTACTATCGATAAACTATAAAAGTTTCATACAAATCAGATAAGTACTTTTGAAGCTATAGGTGTAAATAAATGTATGTTTGTGCGCATGTGGAAGAGAAACAAATATGCGCAGAAGGTTGAAACTTATATGGGACCAACAATAGGCTAATTATGACCTACTACACTACCATTCAAATTTCATTGAAATCGGACGTGTAGTTTTAAGATATGTTGGTTCGCAAAGTTAGCGACAGACCGCCAGATGGACACAAAACCAAAAATGTTTCCTGATGTCTGAAACGGATTTCTGTCTTGGAATTTTTGAAATCGGAGATATAAAAAAATACGTGTGGTGTTGCGGGACACCCGGTAGGTACGAAGTTCCTTACATTTTTCATTAAATATAAATTATAAAATCACACTGCTAAGTACGTATACATTGCTAACTACTTATACATGGCGGAGTTAGAAAAGAGACAAAATTAAAAGTAACCAACTGTTTGTACCTGACAGAGTTAAGGCAAAATTAAAAGCAAATCATTATTAGTATAATTAAAGCAAGCGTCTTACTATAAATATAAGAAAAAAGTTGATCATGATGAGTTTATAGTGAAAGAGTATGTTTGTTAAAGGAGTTTAGATTGAAATAGGACTGTTTTCTCCCTACCCGGCCAATTAATTTAAAATATTATAAAATATATCTCTTCCCTACTTTACAGCTTCTGCTTGTATCAGGGTGAAATTTTACATGATTATATTTTATTTATTTACAAAACAAAGTGACATTTTTGACATATATAACAAAAATAATCAAAACAAGTCAAGTAACAGGCTTCCTTAATAACATTTTTTCCCGTCTTTTAAAGCTTACGTTTACGCGAGCGTTGCGCGTGAACGCTTGGGCGGATAACGTTTTCTGATGAACTCAGCCTGGGCATTGGTCAAATGAACATGTGTACCAAATTTCATCTAACTCGGTGAGCTTTTACTCAAGTTATCGTCATCTGTATATTTCGTGACGGATTTTCCGTGACGGTGGTTTTGGTCGTCTTTTTCGGATTCACTCCCGGGCTCCAGAACGTGCCATAAGGAACGTCGTTCCAAAAATTTCGTTCTTCAGAACAATCACATAGCTTCCGTTAGCTCGGAAACAAAATATTATATTAAAGACTCAAGGTGTACTCTCCTGTTGCTTATATATCAAGAAGAAAGAGGGAAAATTTGATTGCTAAGCCACTATATAAACAGAGGGGGTAGATTTATCAATATTTATAAGTTGATAATATTTGTATAAGTACATGTATATATAGATAGGTTCTTAGGCACGTGTTCAAATCTAACACGATGACGGTTTGGTGTATTTACTCAGGTGTATAAGTACTTCTACTAACACTTACCTAATATCAGTAAACGGTATCACAAAGTACTTAGAAATTACGTGAGTGTAGATGACAGACTAAGTTCTAGAGGAATAATACCGTAAAGCTCGGTAGACTTCATTAGTTATTAGTTATAATTTAATTATTAAATTTATTTAATAGGTGTAATTAAAATACTTGCGGTGGAGATGTCTTAATAAAAAATCGGTCCGAGACAACTCAGACAAACTTTCTCATATACGAGTTTATAATTACTTAGTCCAGTGTTTCCATTTATTAGTTTTCAAATGTACATTTAAATATTATTAAACATTTCATCAAAATTGATCATAAAAATAACTTTTCCTGGGCGGGGAATCGAACCCGGGCTCTCTCCGTCCACGTTTTAAGCTTTTTTCTCAGGAACTAGATTTTTCCCGGGAAAACGGCTTATATCGTTGGATTCGTATTCAAATGGACTACATTTTAGAATTTTTTAATGTAAATCGTCGGAACCGTTTTCGAGAAATATTTTTTTTTTCACGTTTTTTTCAGAGTTTTTGGGGGGTAGCGCCCCCAAATTTGGAGCTAAAATTCATTTCTCGGTTTCGCCTCGGGGTATGATTTTTGTGAGTATGTATGCCATATTTCGTCAAAATCGGCTCAGTAGTTTAGGCTCCAGGCGTATGCACAGACGACAGACGACAGACAGACAGACATTTTTTAAAAAACACTTTTTTGGACTCAGGGGACCTCAAAACGTGTAAATCCATCAAAATCTCAAAATCGAATTTTCGCGCCATCACAATACTTTCTCTTTATATGAGAAAGTAAAAAAAAATACTTCTTGCATACGAGTCCGCAAGACAGTGAGACATTTTCATGTTTTCGCTCTGCGTAAACTACCGTCATAAAATGAAATAAAATCGGTAATTTATTCATGTAATTGATAAAAGTAGATGGAAGATAATTTTTACTCTTATCTCCACACTGGCACTGCCACGGCTTGATTACAAAATACTGAATTCAAAGGGGCCGGCCCGCCTTCTACGAATTGTTAATTTGCCTTCATACTAGGTAGGCCGAGAGGGCTGAGAGTTGATGGCAACCTCCTGTACTTTCCTAACTCCCTGTCACACGTATAAATCTTTTCGACTCTCTTCGGCCCTATGACGTGCGGTGGAGAGAGGCCCAACAGCTGGAGACTGGATTACACACCTCCTATAGCTTTTTAACTCCCTGATATGCTTTTCTGAATTTTTAAGCTAAAAGTAACGTAACGTTTTTGACTTATGTTCCATAGCCTAAACATAAAAATGTCAAAAAAAAAATCGGGCACGGGGTACATAAGAACTTTTTCTCGCACTTTGGATGCCACTAAAGTGTGGAGGCCATTTTCCTTCTGCTGTCATTGGGAGTATTTTGATGGGTAACCGTTTTGAACTAACTGATTTTTTATTATAATTTTTTTTTTTTTTAAATTGTATACACACATTATTTTTATTTATTTTATAATTTGAATTTTGACAGGTACGTTTTACAAAAGTATCGCACTAATTAATATTTATATTCGCTTATAACTTTTAAACTAATTAATGGAATTTCATAGGGTTTTTTTTATATTTGTTCCTTATTTTTTACCGGTTCCAACGATATGCTATACGTCAAAAACGTATTTACTTTCGGTATATTATTAACCGTCAAAGATTAAAAATTCAAAGAACGATAACTTCAAATTGGCGGCCAATATCAAAATAAATTTAGTGGATTTGTTTGTCATACAGAGAGGTACATTCATGCTAAAGTTCAACTCGATTGGACCACTTTCCGGGCGACACAAAAAGAAGTAAGGATTGATTTTTCTGCCAAGTTTTAACTCTCTTAGAGAAAACAATATTTTTATCTACGATTGATACGAAATATAAACATTGTATCTCTGTTTAGATGCGTAAAAAGTGATTCTTTACGTACTTGTATTCATTGCGCATGCGCGTCTCATAATTCTGAAGAATTCCTCTTTTTTTCAGCCCAAGAGCGTTAAAAAAAGAAGAAATCTTCACTTTAACGCACGATTAGCGAGTTTGTTTACATTTAACAAAACTAATTTGCTGTTTGTTTACTTAAAGTAACTGTTAAAACTGTATATCGAGTTTTTAGTGAAAAACAATGAGTGATTTAAGTGATTATAACGAAAATGAGGAGAATAATACGCCTCCCGAAATAATTAATTCGGCACAAAATACAACTAATGAATTAATGTCATCTTTATCAAAAGAGAAATACAAACTTACATACAGGAATTTTATTTAATTTTTTTTTCTGTATTTATTATTAAAATCCACAATTGTAGATAAAGTTAGGGTACGCAACTCGTGCAAAAACAGCAATTTGCATTGCTCGTGTGGTTTTACTACCCTCACTGTTGCTCGAGTGCAAACTCCACACTCGCATGCAAAATGCTACTATCCGCACTAGACGCGTAATGTACTATTCCTACAATTGGTGACGAAAAGTAAAAAGTAGTTTTTAGTTGCTCAGTGTTGCTTGAAACGTAATCTAGTTCCAAAATAAGCAGTTTCCTAAACCCGACAAAAATCGGTGAGAGCCAACTCAGACAAACATTCTCATAATACAACTTCATATTTACTTAGCCCAGTGTTTTCCATTCATTAGTTTTCGTGTTTTCGTAAATACATTTAATTATTGAACATTTTATCAAAATGTATCATAAAAATAACTTCTCCTCAACGGGGAATCAAACCCGGCCTCTCTCCGTCCACGTTTAAAACTATTTTCTCAGGAACTATATTTTTCCCGGGGAACCAGTTTATATCATTAGATTCGTATTTGGATGGAACAACATTTTAGAATTTTTTAATTAAAATCGTCGGAACCCATTTCGAGAATTTTTTTTTTTTTTAGAAATAATTTCTGTCTGTGTCACGTCGATCTCCGACATATAAAGTAGACTTACCTCTCACTATAAATCTTTTTATCTCCAGTAGGGAAAAAAAGTTATGATTTTGAATCAGTTTAGAGGGACTAAAACAGGTCTTTTCATCCCTAACTCAAAAAGTAGGGAGAAAAAGTAAAAGTAGGGCGAAAAAGTAAAGTAGGGCAAAAAAGTAAAGATTGCAACTTAATTATTTTATAAATAGTAGAAAATGTATGGCTAATGTAATGAAGTTGTCGAAATCAGGTTGGCGGCACTGCGCTTTTTTTGACCATGTTTCTTTGTTTACAACATTATAACCTGCATCTAAATAACCTTCTATTTGAGTTTAATTCCAATTCTTATTTGCTTTTCATATTGAATCACTTATATCTGCTATTAAAAGTGCTAATAATTATTGTTATTTATTAAAATGTTTAATAAAAACTGTGCAATGGACGAAAATGTGAATATTTTTTCTACTGGAGAAAAAATATTCTCCAGTATATTGTGTTCTCAGTGTATATTGTATGTACCTCGTGAGTAAAGTGCCATTATTCCCCGCGCGATAATTATCTAGCTAATTAGAGTTATTCCCTCGGCTGCACCTCGGGAATTAAAGAGTCTAATTCCCTCGGCTTCGCCTCGGGATTTAGGGACCATGGTTCCTTCGGCTTCGCCTCAAGAACCAACTTTTTCGCTCAGGGAATAATGGCTTACTTTACTCCCTAGGTGCATAAATAACTATTATTAATGTATTTTTTTTTCTTCCGCAATATGCACTGACGCCTTTTGAAGTCTGAAAGCTGTTTTGGAATTAAAGTTATTGAAGTGAACATTTGTTTAGGTGCTGTAGAGTAATTTGGCTTGGATGAAACAAAATTGCATGTAACCAAGTTTGTGATTCGAGACTCGTCTAAATAAAAGATATTTTATAGGAAAATCAACAAGTTTTGATCCACCGACATCTGATTCAGCAGATATAAGTGCTAACCATTGCACCACGGAGGTAGATGATTTTTCAAATCACAGAATTCGTATGTAAGCGTAATATTATATACATTATAATAATCTATATATATAAAACTAAGAGTGACAGTGACTGACTGACTGATCACTAATTCTCCTACTTCCCATTGACATAGAGATTTGAAATTTGGTACATAAATAGAGTGTACCATAAATAGAAAAGTGCGGCCATTTTGATTTTCGATATATGGCCCCCATATTGAATTATAGCCGCCATCTTGGATTTAATAACACTCTATTATCTCAGCTTCCAGTGGACCTAGAGACCTGAAATTAGGTACATACTGATAGTAGCTAAAAAAGAAAATTAAAGGTACTTTCACATCAACATATGGCCACCATATTGAATTATAACCACCATCTTGGATTTAATAAAACTCTATTATCTCAGCTTCTAGAGGACCTAGAGATCTGAAATTTGGTACATAGACTTATGGTAGCTAAAGAAGAAAACTAAAGGTACTTTTACTTCAACATATGGCCGCCATCTTGGATTTAATTAGATATATTTATCTTAGCTTCCAGTGAATTTAATGATCTTAAATTTGGTACATAGACTCACTGTACCTAAAATTGAAAATTAAAGGTATAGTATAAAATAGAATAAATGAAAATGCCTAAAACAAATAATATAACCTTCTTGTACTAAAATACGAAATTATGTAACAGTAAAGATACCTATATTATTTATATTGTTTTAATTATTTTTTACAAACAGCACCAACTTCTAGACGGATAAGGTGCGCGAAGGGCACCGATCCGGCTAGTATAATATATATAAATGTTGTTTTCATGATTTTTCTTCACTATTCGCAAAAAAAAGAAAAATTCAATTAATTCCACATAACCATTTCTTAATGCTGAAATAATAAAATGGTCAACAAATGCAAAGAAAGCAATGCATAAAATCAACTGTTTCTAGAACTTAAGTTTCACTTCTAATACCTGAGAATCTCACATTCTTTTTTCTGTGGTACACTTGTCAGAGCTTGGCAACACTGTTTTTTAGCAATCTTCCCACCTTCCATATCAGTGTTACCAGCTATAGTTAATTATAGCTTAATGTCCGAGGTAAGAGATCCTCCCCTATATAAATTCACTATTCATAAAAGTAGGTAATAAATAATTAAAGGTAATACATTTTTAATTTAAGTGGAGCGACAGTTTTGTGTTATTTCTTTAAGATAACAAAAAAAGAAGCTCCCATATCTAGCTTATTACATAATATATCTATTTAAAGACCAACAAATCAAAACAAACATTTATTTTCTATTGGAATAAATGTGGTTGCCTTATCTTAGCAAAAACAATTAATTTCGAGGTGAGTCGTCAGGACACAACTACTCGAATATATAAATGATCATTTAAATCTTAAATAAACACTTAGAAGCTTGTCATATACACACTACACACTCTCTCATTTTGTCATTATCAAATGCTTATTATTTAATTTTTATTTCAATTTATCAACTTAGCTGGTTAGTTAGGTTATTCTATTTAGTATTGTATCAATATTACGTATGTAAACAATTTCCAAAATAAATTAAGCTTAGGTAATATTATTTTTCTATATTAGTAATATAGTTATCACTATTTTTAAGTGGTTCCTATCGTATCCCAAATTAGGTATATATATATATATATATATATATATATATATATATATATATATATATATATATTATCCTGATTTGGGAACAGTTCTAAAATAAACCGTAGAGCTAAATCAGCTAAAAAAAATTATGTTGAGACAAAAAAAAATAAAAAAATTAGGATTTATTATACATGAAAGGGTGTCTATTCATTTATAATTTTTTTTTTTTTTTCTTAAGATATTATATTTTTTTCCGGACAATATATTACGAATGAAAAAAAAAAAGTAATCTCTTATCAAAAAAAAAAATTATTTATTTGTATTTATAAAGAACGAAATATAAAAAAGGTGATAATGATATTTTGATAATTATTGTTCTCGCTGACTTAAATAAAATAAAATTATAGAAGTTCTCAGCTGTTAATTTTTTTCTCACAGTTTTCATTGATGGACATTTATGTAATTTTTTTTTTTTTTTTTTTTACTTATGGTGGATAATATTTTATTTTGAACCTAAATGTTTATTTACGTGTAAGTTTTAGGTTGTCTTCGATATAATTTATACTATTCTTAAAATTCTTAAGAAATTTATGGATTATTTATTTTCTGTTATATTTTATTTATTAGTTTCTGTACACAGTACAAATTAAGATTGTTATATTCATTATTTATTCAGGGGTTATGAAAGCCATCAAATGCATGTGTTTTCTAAGCTTTTTACTAAATTAATCGGCACTTCTTTAAATTGTTACTCCCCTTATAAAATAAACAGAGGGGTGAGGGGAGTAACATTCTAAAGAAGGTGTACGGAATGTTCTTCTTTAGACTGTTACTCCCCTTATAAAATAGACAGAGGGGTGAGGGGAGTAACATTCTAAAGAAGGTGTACGGAATGTTCTTCTTTAGACTGTTACTCCCCTTAAAAAAACAGAAGTGTGATATTCCTTTGTCTGAAAGTATATTGGTCTAAACATCCCTTTGTTTTAATAGTTAGTGTTTTAAAGTCTTTTATATTCTAAAACATAGTAGGGGAGCAACACTCTAAAGAAGTACCAATTTATTTTGCTTATATATTAAAATATTAAGAATCATCTTATTTAAAAAATATATACATATATATAAATAATAATAAATACCCACATATATTAAAAATATAGCGACTTAAAAAATATATTTTTCAAAATAAATTAGGGTAAAAAAACTTTTATTTTGTTTCGACACCGTGAGGGGTATCATATGAAAGGGTACGTAGAGCTGATTACAAAAATATATAATTCTTTGGTTATAACTTTGATAGAGCGAGTGTAGGCAAGTTTGAAGTGGGTGTGAAAAGTGTCCCCCCCCCCCCTTCTATCTCGCTTATGTGAAGTGAAAAATATCTGAAAAAATTCCTGAACATTCTTCGACCAAAAGTAAAGATACCACTTTTTGGAAATTTCGAAAAAAATATTATTTTATTTTTTATTGACAAAATGCGTTTTTTTATAATCATGGTATTTTCGATGTATTTATATGGTTGTAGTCCGATTCAGTGGCAAAAAAATACTTTATCAGAAGTTTGTTTATGTGTTTTGAGAATATCAGACCCATAGGATCGTTCAAAGTAAGCTTTTTAAGCATTTTAAAAAACACCATCAATAGGGTACTACTTAAACAATACCGTGTGGCCTACGGACCCTCGCTGTGTGCTCACTAGCACACACTTGACCTGTTTATTATTTAATAGTCTTACAATTACCCATACCGCACTGTAAAGGCATTTGATTGGCCGATAGTTTAGTCTGATAGGGTTCATCCACGCACACTAGACTAAATAAAGTATTTGATTGTCTGTTGATCGCGCAGACTGACCATGAATCGGCCAATTGCATTTAACACTCTTTCTTAATTCAGTCTAATTATGCAACCAATTAAACTATCGGTCAATCAAAAAGTCTGTAGTGTACGGTAAGCTTAGAATAATACAATATATAGAAGGAGGATCACTGATAACATTGAAGCCAACTTTGGTTGTGTCCCTTAATCCGCGTTCTAAAAAATAATTTTTTGAAATTTGTGACGTCATAACTCTAAAATTATTTGCCTTCGGTTTTTTAATATAATTTTTAGTAAATTTTAATTATTGATTAGTTAGTTTCGTTTATTGTAATATTTTTATTGTGTTTTATCTTATTACTGGTCTTATATTTCTTTGCTTTTTAAGTTTCATCGCACACCTATTACCCCAATTTTGAACCAATTACCGTGATTCAATCATCCTCAAATTTTGCACATAAATAAAACTAAGGTGAAGAATACAGAAACCAAAAAAAAATAAAAACAAAAACAAAATGGCGTCAAATTTATTTGCTTTTTAAGTTTCATCGCACACCTATTACCCCAATTTTGAACCACTTACCGTCATTCAATCTTCCCTAAATTTTGCACATAGATACAACTAAGGTGAAGAATACAGAAACCAAAAAAAAAAAAAAAAAAAAAAAGTTGAAAATAAGACCAGTTTTGAAAAATGGCATTTTTATATATGAATTATTTTTAGCAAAATATGCTGAAAATAATGTTTATTATATCATGCCGTGCGAGGTGAAAAAAATGACGTCAGAGTAAAACGTAAACAATAACCAATGGCAGGGTTTGTCTTCTTGATTGTTTGTGAGCGTGCTTTGAATAGTTACAAAAGTATGTCCAACCTTCTCCAGTATAATGAAAAAAATGAGTGTTGGTATGACCTCTCGGCAAAAGTTGGCTTCAGTCTCTTATCAGTAATTGCTTAGGATTCCGATTCTATGCTCCTTCTATATATAGTATTATTCTAAGACGGTAAGTCTTATTACTGACTTTTGACACTCAGGTTTGCCAAAGTATGTGAGAGAATAAAATAAAGCCACTAAACCTGTAGGAAGGGCCAGTGACATTTTTATTTGCCTAGTTGGCCCGACCTACTAGAATTCAAAATTCAAGTGCTCTCATTCGCTCCCCTCTACATTATTTCGATTTTCCCCGTGCTATCAGAAGTCAATACTAATTTTGATAATAGTATAGACTCAGCTTCATCATAATTTATTTTTATTTATCTAGATCTTCCACCACAAAGTCAAAGAGTAATCTGTCACTGAATAATCCACCGTGTGTGTTACCGCCCTTACGCCTTACATGCTCTATGGCCTTCCACGTGTGTTATGTTACACGCCCCAGTGACACGCAAAGGCGTGTCACTGGCACTTGTAGTGGTTACGGTAAAGTGTCGCTCGTTTTTTTTGCGAACCAACGTATCTTAAAAGCAACTCGTGCGATATTTATGAAATTTCATGGTAGGTCATAATTAGCCCATTGCTGATCCAATATAAGTTTCAAACTTCTGCGCTCATTTGTTTCTCTTCAACATGCACACTAACAAACATTTATTTACATTTTATTTATTTTTAAAAGTACTTATCTGATGTTTATGAGATTTGGGATGGTTTGTCGAAAGTAGCCATCAGATAGACCCAGAATTTCAACCATCTTCGCTTTTTAAATTTTGCTGAATAAATACTTCAATGCATGTAGAAAATCAAAACGATTTAAAATAGACTGCCAATTGGTTTGGCACATAGCTTCCTCGCATCCTGTCTCGTATTTTATTCATTTTATGCTTTTACAAGCCATTATTGTCTAATTTGTTAAATTGTTTCTCCAGTTTTTTAATCAGTCAAAATTGTTTGGAATTTTTTACACAAATTAAAGTATCAATTATTGAAAAGTTAAAGAGCGTAGACGGTTCAAATTAATCTAGGGCTATCTGCGGGCTACTTTGGATAAACTATAAAAGTTTCATACAAATCATTTAAGTACTTTTGAAGCTATAAGTGTAAATAAATGTATGTTTGTGCGCATGTGGAAGAGAAACAAAAGAGCGCAGAAGGTTGAAACTTATATGGGACCAACAATGTGCTAATTAGGACCTACCATACAAATTTCATTAAAATTGGACGTGCAGTTTTTTAAGATGTTGGTTCGCAAAAATAGAACGACAGACCGACAGACAGACACGGAACAAAAATGTTCTCTGTCTGAAACGGATATCTGTCTTGGAATTTTGAAATCGGAGACCTACAAATTTTTCGCAGTCTTTATTTTCAGAGATTTTAAAGGGTAAAGCTCTACTAAATAAAGAGCTAAAAATCAATTTCTCAATTTTGCCTCGTAGTATGATTTTTCTCTGAATATTTATGCCTTATTTGATCGAAATCGGTCCTATAGTTTAGGTTTCAATATGCAATGACGATAGACAAAAATTTCTTCATTTATCTTACTCAAAATCAAAATCTCAAAATCGATTCATCGCACCATCCCAATACTTTCTCTATATACATTACGTATATGAGGAAAGTAAAAAAAAAAAAAAAAAAAATGTCAAATCCAGTAAAAATATAGATCAATTAGGGTGTTTAACCTCGTGCCATCTGTGTCTCCCTAATTAACTAAAAACCACTTGAAAATGGGGGAAAATATGTTAGTATATATAGAAAAAATATATACAACCCTCTCCAAATATAATATATATATATATATATATATATATATATATATTTATTTTATTTTTTTTTAAGGTAACACTGATTTTTTGAACACATATTAATTATAGTGAGGTTGTCAACAACTCGAAAATCGTTTGTGGTTCGATAAGCACGAGTGGTTAGGGTTTTTTTTTAAAAAAAAACTTTTTTAAGTAATAATATTTATGTTTAAAACGCATAATTATAAAGGAAAAAATAACTTATGACCTTTTTTTTAAAAAAAAAAAAAAAATGAGAAAATTATCAGGTAGTTTTTAAAACACAATTAATATATAAGAGTTCAGCGCTAACGATTACTCAGAATTCTTTTTCTTATGTTTAAAAGATGACGACATTTTTAGCCACAAGAATCTATTAAATATACTTAGGACACGCATAATTTTGATGCTTTTTGACTAAATAGTGTGGAACATTAAACAATTTACACAGGTGTGATATATTTTTGTAATCTGCTCATTAATTCCTTTCATTTGATACCCTACACTACACTAAATTAAAAACAAAAAAAGTCGAGTAACATGAATTCGCCATATTGTAATTCCAAATGATCAGATCAAATTGGTATTCTTATGGTTGTTAAAATCCAGCAGACCACACATTTTTACTACGTTTTTATTAGCTTGCTTTCTTGTTTGTTTGTTTGTCCGGTACAAATCTTGCAATCGATTTCTAACTAACTTCCCGAATAGCTAGACATTTGAAACTTTTAGCACAGCTCAGAACATAATGAAATGCATTATTTAAATACTTTTAGCCATCTTTCAGCAAAATTTAATTGGTTTTCAGCAAATTTTGCTGTATGGAAAGTTAGTTCGGAAAAAATCCGCAAGTTATTTTATTTGTTTTGCCATGTCCCATATTTACAATCTTCATTTTGACGGGTTTCAAATTTGTGATATTTATGAATAAGAGATAAACATTGAATGACAGCAAAACAGGAAATATCGATTATATTATTTATCGATTATATTATTTATATTATTTCAAATATATCGATGGCACGGTTTAGATTTGGTGTTGGGGAGATCTGTTGTTCAAAGATTTGTCCTTTTATAAGTTTAAGATCAGCTCTCTAGATGGTTGTCATTTATGTTAAGTAAATAAATTCGAAACTATTTTTTTTTTTTTACTAACATTATATATTATATAACAATAACAATTATATTATCAACATTACATACAATTCAACAGAAAAATTAAAAACGTAGTATATAAAAAGTTCTTTTTATCTTGAAATTTGCATATTATAGTAACAGCCAATAATTAAAGAATATAAATGTGATACTAGAGGAAGGGGTGCCTGGTTCGATCCCCCGAGGGGTCACATTTTTTTTTTTTTATCGGTATAGCGATGTCATTACCATAAGGTATTTGCGTGAATTATTTCAAAATTTTAGGAATAGCTGCTATAGGGTAGTATAGTATAAAAATACTATAAAATATCTTCTTTTTATATTTGTTGTTATTGTTCTTTTTATACATGTATATTATAGCCCAGTTTAAGTTTAAATAAAGGTTTTAACCCGCAACTAATTAGGGGAAATCTGGATTTTTTCCTGATGATAGACCATGATAAGAGGTACATTCTCTCAAAAGTCCCCACTTCTCCCCCTTGTACTTCCCCCCCTACCCCCTCTTAAAGTTCAAAATTTACTTATTTTTCACTTTTTAAGCAAAACTGTTTATTTTTTGAAGAGAAGTGTTATTAACAAAAATATTTCTCACATAATTCTGCACAAAAAAGGTCCTATGCATGTTTGAAGTGAGACATGCCGTTTTCGAGATATTATTGATTTAAAATCCAATTTTTTATTTTTGCGAATCAAGATATGTTAAAAACAACACTTGGTAGGCCATACTTAGCCTATTGTTGATCCAATATAAATTTCAACCTTCTGCGCCCATTATTTTATCTTGCACATGCGCACAAACATACATTTATTGAGACCTTTATCTTTAAAAGTACTCAACTGATTAATATGAAATTTGGATGGTTTGTCGCAAGTAGCCTGCAGATAGCCCCAACTTGATTTCAACCGTCTGCCCTCTTTAAATTTTGCTAAATTGATACATTAATTCATTATAGACAGACAACAATTGATCAACAGACAGACAGAAAGGGAACCAATTTAGAAAATGTAAAGAGCGCAGACGGTTGAAATTAATCTCGAAAACGGTATGTCGCACTTCAAACATGCATAGGACCTTTTTTGTGCAGAATTATGTGAGAAATATTTTTGTTAATAACACTTCTCTTCCAAAAAATAAACAGTTTTGCTTAAAAAGTGAAAAATAAGTAAATTTTGAACTTTAAGATGGGGTAGGGGGGAAGCACAAGGGGGAGAAGTGGGGACTTTTGAGAGAATGTACCTCTTATCATGGTCTATCATCAGGAAAAAATCCAGATTTCCCCTAATTAGTTGCGGGTACAGCCTGTATTTGGCCTTTATTGACTGAGCTATTTGTAATCTACTCGTTAGTAGTTTTCATTTGATACCCTACTCAAAATGAAAAAAAAAAAAAAAAATTCCAAATTCCCCGAGACAGGAATTGTCAATTATTTTGGATTCCCAGTTAATCAGATCAAATTGCTATTCTTATTTTTTTAAGACCCAGCAGACCGCAAATTATGTATATTTTGTTATATTTTTAATAACAGCAGAAATATAGTTTTTTTGGGGGGGGGGCCTCGCAAACTTTGGATGTATTTTGACAAAATGGCATGAAAAATTACTTTTCACAATTTACTTTAGACAATAATGGGTTCTAAAAGTACGTCATTAAAGTATACAATATTTACAAGATAAAAAGAACTTAATTAAAAAGAAACGCTGTGATCAGTATTTCATCGAAAAGTGGAAGCACTTTAAAGACAATAAGATAGAAGCAACAATAAATATCCGTGTTTTGTCTGCTCAAAGTGTTTAATGGAAACGCTGAGGTTAGTATTTTGACATAATTACAAGATAAAAAGAACTTTTTATATACTACGTTTTTAAATTTTCTGTTGAATCATATGTAATGTTGATAATGAAATTGTCATTGTTATATTATAATGTTAGTGGAAAAAAATACATAGTTCCGAATTTATTTACTTCACATAATAATGACAACTATCTAGAGAGCTTTATTTCTTTGTTTACTTTTCGCTGTCATTCAATGTTTAACTCTTAATAAAAAATCACAATTTTGAAACCCGTCAAAATGGAGATTGTAAATACTATGGGATATGACAAAACAAATAAAATAACTTGCGGATTTTTTCCGAACTAACTTTCCATACGGCAAAATTTGCTGAAACTCAATTAAATTCTGCTGAAAGATGGCTAAAAGTATTAAAATAATGCATCGTCATCGTGTTCTGAGCTATGCTAAAAGTTTCAAATGTCTAGCTATTCGGGAAGTTAGTTAGAAATCGATTGCCAGATTTGTACCGGACAAACAAACAAGCAAACAAACAAACAAGAATGCAAGCTAATAAAAACGTAGTAACAAAATAGGATGCGAGGAAACTATGTGTCACCTTATTCGACAATATAATGAGTTTCATTCCATAAAAATAAAAAAAGTAAAATCAAATGGTAATATTATAAATTAGAATATTTTGTTATGTATTATGTATAATTATAATATTTTTTGTAATTTATCTTATATCATTGATATTGCCTTAATATGTTGATTTGTTTTTTCTCTTTAAAAAAATCAATTAAGCGTATAAAAATAATATTAACTTTTGCGTTTGATACAGAAAAAAAATAAAAATCCCGCCTTTTTGCGGTTTAATCTAAACAGGAATTCTTGTGGGGGGAAAAAAAAATCACGCGGGGTTTCCGGTCAATTTGATATAGAAGCTATAAGGAGTTTTGTCGGTAGATGAGAAGGTTTCGTTAGTGTGTGCGTGTACATGTTGGTTTGTGTGTTTATGAGACACAGCTGGTGATTATGTTTCTTAGGAAAGTACGTATAGAATCAAACGGTCCAGTTGATGGGCCCAGCAAAGCGTGAAACTCCTATCATATGATGGCCGTCCAGCAGTTTCTTCTATATACGACATTCATAATGCTTAGTCGAGAAAAATACAACTATAATATATACATTTTTATTTTTGTACAATTTAATTTAGTTTTTTTAACTAAATGACTTATTCCGATTCTTATATTTGTAGAAATTAACTTTATACCATTGAAATTAATTAGATTATGTTAATATGTTTTATCTACTTGCTGCAGCAAAATGACATTATTGAACCGATTTCGGGCAGAGAAATGTAATTTTACGCGGTGTAATTTTAGGCGGTAAAAGTCAGGAAAAATGTTACTGCCTAGGCAGTAACATTTTTACTTTTATAATGGTTATATAATTATATTATATTAATATGTAGGAGGGAACGTAAAATCAACTGTATCTAGAACTGTTTCACTTCTAATGCGTGAGAGTTTCACATATATATTTTTTTTTATTACATTATTGCTTATCAAAGCAGAATTTGAAAGGTTAATTTTTGTTAGTTATCGAATTTTGGGAAATGTATAAAATTGACTAATTTTAGTTTATAAATTAGTTTCTTAAATTGATTTATTGATATCCCATACTTCATATATATAGTATTTTACACCAGCTAGTTGGGTAACTCAGCTGCAGCTGAGAAAACAAGTTGAGGGTTGAAACGATGGAGACAGAGAGATAAGTGATACAGGACGATGTGGAGACGTCGTTGGGAGTCCTGCAGGTCCATAGCTTTGGGTACTTCCTGTGTATCATATATATCAGATATAGAGTGACTGAACTCGAGTCCTGGACCAACCCTAACTAACACTAAGATCGCAACTAGGTTCACTGACCTACATGAAATAAACTAACACACATAAATATAATTCCATCAATAAATCATTATATTTAAGACTCTCGCATCCAGGATTTTTTACTTTCTCGCATTGCGTGATGGCGTGAAAATTCTATTTAGTGATTTTTGATGGATTCACACGTTTTGAGGTCCCCTGAGTCCAAAAAAGTGGTTTTTAAAAAATGTCTGTTTATGCAGACGCGTGCCTAAACTACTGGGCCGATTTTGATGTAATTTTGCGTAAACGTTTTCTGGTGATTTAGCAATAAATTATTGAAAAGTTCAATTTTTACGCTGTTGTTCGTAGTTATTCCTTTATTGAATTCTATGCATCACACATAATTAAGTATTTATTACAGTATTAAGTTCAGTGCAAGTAAATGCATTGAAAGTATTAATTAAGTTTAAGTAATGATCTTTCACTGATTTCTTTGATTCTGACTTTGATCCTGATTTAGAAAACATCTTTAAAGAACTTTCGTTTTTCTTTTAATACGAGGGGTAGAATAATATAACTTTCAAACTAAGTTAAAAAAAAAAAAAAAACATAAAACTGGAATAAAGAATCGGGTACGTAGTACCTCGAAACTTTTCCTCACTTCGGAGGCCACTAAAGTCGCCTCATTAAATAATAGGTTTGTTCCAACCACACCTCAAACTAGTTCCAAACTAGTTTCAAACTGTACGACGCATGTGCATTAGGAAGAAACGTTCAAATGTGGTCCGATGCGCACGCGTCGGACAGTTCCAAACCAGTTTGAAGTGGGGTTGGAACAAACCTAATGTTTATACATTATTTTTATCTATTTTATTTCATTTATTTAATTATTTGATTTTTGGCGGTATTTTGACAGGAATGTAAACAAACTTTGACGTCATCAAAATGATTGCACTAATATATAATTATATTCGCTTATAAATTTTAAACTAATTAATGGAATTTCATCGGGTTTTTTTTTTATATTTGTTCCTTAATTTTTTCCTGTTCCAACGACATGCTATATGTCAAAAACGTATTTATACTTTCGGTATTATTAACCGTCAAAGTTTAAAAATTCAAAAAATGATAACTTCAAAATGGCGGCCAATATCAAAATGAAATTTGGTGGGCTTGTTTGTCATACAGCCCACCAGAGGTACATTTGTGCTAAATTTGAACTCGATCAGGGCCATTTTTACTTTGCTGACTCAGCAAACTGGGTTCAAGATGACGGAAAAAGTTGATTTTCCGGGCGGCATCGGCACCACTACAGGTAAGGTCTGATTTTTCTGCTAAAGTTTCAACTCTCTAGGTTAAATACCTTGGACGCTACGATGATAACACACATACATACATATATACAGACGCGTCATGCTGAAAACCACTAAGGAGGTCTTAAAAACACCCAAAATGGATAATTCCGTTGAAATCTCGAAAAAAAAATTTTGGGTGAAAACAATACTTTTCCTACTATAGGTAGTGAGGAAAAGTAAAAATAAAATTTTAATGATATATAATGTATTAATAAAAAACAATAATTACTTTTTAAATCAAAAGAATAACTTTATAATAAAAAAAACATAAACATTTAAAAGAGGAACATAAACATTTAAAGAGGAAGTTAAGGTTTCATTCAGGTTTTAATGCGGCTCCGCCAAAATGTTGTTTTGGAACAAACATTTTGCGTATCCGTATAAGAACGCCCGCTAGCTGTGAACCCACCTTTAAGGCAACTAATGGACCATTTTCACTAACCCCTTATGAAGTTCAGCCACTAAACACACCAATCTGCCAAAGCAAATACATTGTGATCGATAATGAAGCTCACTATCTAACAGTGAGCCATGAAAATGAAAGTGTCAAGACATGGTATCGAACCCATGATATTATTCTTGATTCATAAATCGCCGATAATAAAAAAATATAATTTGTGTAATTAAATTCTATGTTATCAACCAAATGGTTGAAAAATATAAATTTTAAAAACGTAAATAACAGACTATCACATCTTTTCCAACCCCCCCCCCCCCCATCATTTATATTATTTATATAACAAGGCATTTGCGGTCGATGAAAGTTTATTTACCGCCTATAATTTTTATTTCTCCCGCGTCCATCTGATGGCATTATATACTTCATGCCAAAAATTATTAAAACGAACACCAACAGCTGATGGGGTATTAAATTAACACGAGTTTATGATATTTCTTTCACATTAGTCATTAGAACCGTTTTGATTTAAATCTACGTAGTTTTTTATATCTAAATATATTTTTATTTTATTTTAAATTAATTGGGGTCAAGATGGTGATAAATAGGTGGTCTATTTCTGTTATTAGTCGTTATGGAATTGATAGGCATTCTACATATATATATATATATATATATATATATATATATATATATATATATATATATATATATATATATATATATATATATATATATATATATATATATATATATATATATATATATATATATATATCACAGGAATATCACACTTCTGTTGTTATAAGGGGAGTAACAGTCTAAAAATGAACATTCCGTACACCTTCTTTGGACTGCTACTGCCCACTATTTCTTTAAAAGGAGGGTAACAATCTAAAGAAGAACATTCCGTACACCTTTATTAGATTGTTACTCCCCTCCGTAGTTTTAAAAGGGGAGTAACAATCTAAAGAAGAGCCAATGGTCCTATGGACAAAGTTGGGATTCTTCTACCATTGAATATGAAACTTCAGGGTCAACACCTCTCAAAATGAGCTAACTAGGCATCGCGTGGCTCTATCATTGAAGCGAGCGTATTGCAATAAAATACTGAATATCGAAATTTGTTAACCATGATGAATGTCATAGTTGAAGATAAGTGGAAGAGGGTAGTAAGGGGTAGAGTGGGGTACTCGGTACAAAGCTTTACTTCCTAAACAAACCTATACACTACGCGACTATAAGAATCTTAACCACCCACAATAGCATTTATACTATTATTATAAATGTATCACTTCATTACTCAAATACTACTGCTTGTATCAAGTTGAAATTTTACACACTTGTGTCAATTGTACTTAAGGCGATGTACATCAAGTTTTATTAAAATCGTTACGTTAGAACGTAAGATATCGGTAAAAAGGTTGTTTTCTCTACTTTAAACGTTTAGGTCCGCTTTAATAGTTTTAGCGATCTTTATTAATTCATAGCAGTGTCGTTGTTGGTTTTACTGAAAAATGTTATTTGAAAAAATGTTCGTCCCATCGAATAGGTGATGATAGAATTTTTTCCCGTCCTGAAATTCCAATTTTAAATTTGAAGCTCACGTTTACGTGAGCATTGCGCGCGAACTCTTGGACGGATCAAGCTGTTCAACGAACTTAGCCTGAGTTTTAGTAAAAGGAACATGTATACCAAATTTCAACTAAATCGGTCCACTTTTACTTAAGTTATGGTCGGACACGTAAACGTTACACACAGACAGACAGACAGACAGACAAGATGCATATTTCGTTGAATGTAAGAAGCTCGCTTACGCTCGCTTCAACTAACCGGAAGATCTAGAAAGTATCTAGCCCATTTCTAGAAGTGAAGATATTTTAAATGTATAGTTTATAATTTATAATATAAATGTATAATGTACATCACAAAAGCTCTTGACTCTAGTAATATGTTATACAAGTGAACGAGTGCACCAGTTTCAAGTGTTTCCACTTACAAACATTGAACTAAATATGTTTGAACGATTCTTACATTAAAAAAAAAAAAATAATAATAATAATTAAAAGAGAAAGAGAAAGAAAACACTTGATTATTTCTAATTGAAATGTTCTTTAGATCTAAATTAAGACCAAACAATTGGAGTTGTAGAAAATTTGGACTAAGGGACAGCTCGAAATATAAATAATCTATTATTATTTATTCAATTAGTGTGGCATATAGCTTCCTCAAATTATATTTTGTAAAATTAAATGAATTTATGCTTTTAAAACCTACTATTATCCAATTTATTTTATTTTCCTCCCTTTATTTTAAATGTGTCAAAATTGTTTTGATTTTTTACATTAATTAAAGCAGTGGCGTAACTATGGGCCCGCAATGCGGGGGGGGCCCCAGTAACAGGGGGCCCCCAAATCCAGAAATAATTGGAATAATTACTATCCTTACCAACGTCGAGGGGGCCCCCAATCCTAAACGCAAGAGGTTTTTTTGCTCATCAATTTTTTTTGGTGGGGGGCCCCAAAAAAGTTCTTGCGGGGGGGCCCCCAATGGTCTAGCTACGTCACTGAATTAAAGTATCAATTCAGAAAAATTTAAAGAGCGCAGACGGTTGAAAATTATCTGTGGGTATCTGTGGGCAACTTTCGAAGAACCATAAACATTTTATAAAAATCAGTTAAGTATACTTTTGAAGCTGTAGATGTAAATAAATGTATCTTTGTGCGCATGTGGAAGAGAAACAAATGAGCGCAGAAGGTTTAAACTTATATGGGACCAACATTGAGTTAATTATGACCTACCATCCAAATTTCATTAAAATCGGACGTGTAGTTTTTAAGATAATATGTTGTTGGTTCGCAAAAATTGAACGACAGACAGACAGACAGACACGGAACCAAAAATGTTCTCTGATGTCTGAAACGGATTTCTGTCTTGGAATTTTTGAAATCGGAGACCTAAAAATGTTTCGTTCTTCAGAATGATCACGTAGCTTCCTTTACCTTCGGTAAGCTCGGAAGCAAAAATGTATTTTTAAATCACAAAATAAGTTTATAATATGGGAAATTATCCCTTTAGAACAGTAGATAAACAAATGAATCAAAAACTTTGTTTTGTTTATAACCTGACACCAGACTGAACCCAGGATGTTAAATAAAGGGGATGGAGCGTTGTGGAAAAAAGTGACCCCATGAAGATATGCAAAAAAAAGATGCTCCAATGAGACAAATTACCTTCCTCTTGGTTATAGCTTACCAAGAATTTGTTTATAGTTTCAGGATATAACCTGATAAAGAAGGTAATTTGTCCCAGTTCAAAGGTTGTGGAGCATGCGCAGTATGATTTTTCTCTCCAATTTCTCCTACCTCCATGGGGTCACTTTTTTGCCTTACACCCCTTCTTAACATTACATCCCCTTTATATAACATCCTTGGACTGAATGGAGAGGGGGAAACCAGCGAATATGTCCCCACGGCTTCATGAATATATTGTTAACTATATAGGCGGATACGCTAGCTGTGAACCCACCTAAACCAGAGACGACGTTTCCGCACCACACCATGAATATATTGTTATCTATATAGCTCCATATACGCGCGGAGATCCGCTAACTGACTTTTGCACTTTTCTTTCTGCAGCACTTCATCACACTATCCATTACGAAGGTCCCATCATACCTTTCGTATTCGACGTAACTTCCCAGGAATTCTGACCGGCATTCCCCTATCTCTATCAAGGATCTTATAAAATAGGGATGGAGCACTAAGTATACATCCTGGGTAAAAAAGTGTCGCCAAGAACTTGGAAAATAATCTACATAAAATTACGTCTGCGCATGCTCAGAACTTTTTAGTGGGATGAATTTCTTCCTGACTGTTATCCATTGTTTATTTTGAATGAAAGGTTACAATCTAACATTTTGCTTCCGAGCTTACCGAAGGTAACGGAAGTATTGTGTTCACTTTTGAGAACAAAAAAGTTTTATGCCTCCGATTTTAAAAATTCCAAGACAGAAATCCGTTTCAGACATCAGGGAACATTTTTGGTTCCGTGTCTGTCTGTCTGTCTGTCTGTCTGTCGGTCTGTGTGTCCGCAAATCGTGAAACGTGCGACGATAACTTGAGTAAATGTTGCCCGATTTTGATGAAATTTGGTAGACATGTTTATTTTACCAATGCTCAGGTCGAGTTCGTTGGACAACGTTATCCGTTCAAGCGTTCTCGCGTAAACGTGAACTTCAAATTTAAAATTGGAATTTTCGGTCGGGAAAAAAATCATACCTTATCTATTCAATGAGACGAACATTTTTTTCAAATATAATTTTTTAGTAAAACCTACAGCGACACCCCTATAAAGTGTTAAAGATCGCTAAAAAAAATTGAATTGTTCTTAGACAATAAACAATATAACAATAAAGTAATAAAACTTTAATGTTAATATAACAATAAAGTACATGATAGGATGCGAGGAAGCTATGTGCCACACTAATTGGCAGTGTATTTTTTAATTAAACTTTTAATTAAATATTTTTTTGTTTTAAGAATTTTTAATTTTAATTTAGTTTTAATTTAATATATTAATAAAATTTAATTATAAGAATAGTTTCTAATAATTGAATAATTAACATTGATTAATTTGGAAACGACTAATTTCTCTAACCACCTCTACAACATTCAGTAAACAATGATTGGCTAAATATAGTCCAAAATCACAAAAATAAACTCAAATTAATAGTGCACAAGATAAAACAATACATAAAGAAAGATAGAAAACAACCAAACAAGGACAAATATGAAACGCGAGTGAAAGAAAATTCAATTCATTCTTGAATTCTTCTCATTCTTCTTTATCTTCTATAGTTATGTTATAACCATATGGAAAGGTAATCTATCCCCCTAGATGTTACAAGTTCTTGGCGACACTTTTTTCGCTTAGTGCTCCATCCCTATTTTATAAGATCCTTGATCTCTATGCGCTGAGTCACTAAAACATAATCTGATTAATTGACAATTATCTTAGTATTAAACCATAGTCACATTAAATAGACCTAATATATAACATGAGTTAAACTGTTTACGATGTCACTTTAGAAAAAAAAGGTTTATTTGGATTAACCTCCCCTCAACCACATTTGAACTAGACCTTAGACCTACATTAGGGTTTTAGGGTTCTTTTTTTGGTACTCAGTGAACCTTAATTTTTTTTGAGTTGATGCCAGACGTCTCTACAAATTAGGGTGGTAGGAGCAAGCATTATTTTTTTTTTCCTTTTTAGAAATATGTTTTGTCGGCCGTGCCCCTTATTTTATGACAAGTGTCATGGTGTCATGAACATATTTTTTTTCTTTTTTAAGAAAAAAACTTACATAAGTGTTTATGAGATTTTTTAAAACATTTAACAGAACCACTCCTTAAAAATCCTTTTTTAAACTTGTGCCCAAATAATTTCAACATAGCTTATTTTAAGGAAATATATTACTAAATCTATATCTAAATTAAAATAATACATTTAATTAAACATTAATAATAAAAAATCTACCTCAGCTTGTACTAGACTTTATAATATGAGCGTGAGTATTTTCTATTTGTTTATTGTTTTAAAATTTCGTAGATAAATTTAATTATTATTGAAGAGTATATTAAAATTTACTATAAAAATTATTCCTTGACGTCGGGGAATCGAACCCCAACCTCTTACCTTTTACAATTATAGGTATTTCCTCAGAAATTAGATTTATCCCGGGAAAACGACTTATATGGTTAGATCCGTAATACAAGGGTTATAGTTTAGACTTTTTTTAATCAAAATCGGCGTAACCATTTACTTTTTTCTAAAGTTTTTTGGTAGTATCGCTTCCAAAATAGAAGCTAGAATATTTTTATTATTTCACCTTGGGGTATATGATTTTACTATTCTCTGACTGACTATATTTAATTTCGTTGCACTATAACTGTTATTCTATTTCTACTAATTTGTCTAAAGTTCTACAGTCATGCTCTGACTGACTATATATTTAATTTCGTTGCACTATAACTGTTATTCTATTTCTACTAATTTGTCTAAAGTTCTACAGTCATTCTCTGACTGACTATATATTTAATTTCGTTGCACTATAACTGTTATTCAATTTCTACTAATTTGTCTAATGTTCTACAGTCATTCTCTGACTGACTATATATTTAATTTCGTTGCACTATAACTGTTATTCTATTTCTACTAATTTGTCTAAAGTTCTACAGTCATTCTCTGACTGACTATATATTTAATTTCGTTGCACTATTACTGTTATTCTATTTATACTAATCTGTCTAAAGTTCTGTTCTACAGTCATTATCTGACTAACTATATTTAATTCCGTTGTCCTTTTATTTTTTTATTTTTAATCTGATAGAAATAGAAAGGGCCACAGTTTAGACTTTTTCAAATTAAAATCGGTGGAACCATTTTTAGGGTTTTGTAGATTCTTCTCAAAACCCTTATGCCGAGGGTGATGTGTCCGTCTCTCCGTCGCTCTTTGGTTCATAGGGCCTGAACCGTTTAAGCTAAAGAGCTGAAATTTGAAATACTGGTGCAACTTTTTGACCCAACCACAGGAAAAATATACAGAAGTTCAAAATTATATATGCGCATGCGCAATTCGCAAAAATGTTGAAAACTCAAAAATTTATATTTTTTTAATTTTCGAGTGGGGTATCAAATGAAAGCTGCTGAAGAGTAGGCCGCAAATATATATAAGCTTTTGTAAATTTTGCATTCCTTATTGGGTAAAAAAATCAAAATATACCCAAAAGAAATTCCCCCCCCCCCCCCCCCCCAACCACTATACTTCGGCTGGTCCTAAAATTTCGAAAAAATGCATGCTAATGCCTTATTGTGGGGCGATGAAAATTCCGGGAGTTCATCCCAAATTTTAATAAATTGCCAATTTTGGGCGCGAAAATTTGAAGTGCGCCAAAAATTTTATTTTTTTTAAATTTTGAGTTGGGTATCAAATGAAAGCTGCTGAAGAGTAGGACGCAAAGATATATATACATTTTTAAATTTTGCATTCCTTATTGGGTAAAAAAATCAAAATATACCCAAAAAAAATCCCCCCCCCCCAACCACTATACTTCGGCTGGTCCTAAAATTTCGAAATAATTTGAGCTAATGCCTTATTGTGGTGCGATGAAAATTCCGGGAGTTCATCCTAAATTTTAAAAAATTGCCAATTTTGGGCGCGAAAATTTGAAGTGCGCCAAAAATTTTATTTTAGTAAAATTTTGAGTTGGGTATCATATGATAGCTGGTGAAGAGTAGGATTCAAATATATATTTGCTTTTTTAAATTTTTCATTCTTTATTAATTTTATAAGTCAAAATATAGCCCCAAAAATTTCCCCCCTCCCCTACCACTATATAACGGGTGGTCCTAAAATTTCTAAATAATTCATGGTTATACCTTATGGTGAAGCGATGGAAATGGTCTGAAAAAATGAATTTTTCTAGTCGTAATTACCGATGAAAAACATTGTGACCCCCCGGGGGATCGAACCCGGACCCTTGAGATCGAAGAATAAAATCATAATTACATAACGGGCATGCTTAATCTTCTACAAAACCCTAAAAAGTACTTGGACGCAAGTACTTCCCTGTGATTTTCATGTTTACTTTACGTTTCTGTACCTAGAAGCAACTTACCTTTAAGTAGTTACTCAACCAATATTTATTAAGAAATGTAAATGCTTTGACAAAAGTAGCCCTCGAATAGCTCTATATTAATTTAAATCTTTCTGCACACATAAATTATCTTTTGCAGTTCTACAGTCATTCTCTGACTGACATATTTAATGTCGTTGCCCTTATATTGTTAATTGTTTTTCTTTTTATCTATGGCAGTTCTATATAGTCAATCTATGATTAACTCTATTTAATTCCATCGCCCAATTATTGTTTGTCAATTTTTCCTATGTTGAAAGTTCTACAGTCATTCTCTGACAGAATATATTTAATTCCGTTGTCCTACTGTTATTCTATTTCTCCTAATCTGTTGAATGTTCTCTCCAGTCATTCTCTAACTAATTATATTTAATTCCGTTGTCCCACTGTTATTGTTATTCTATTTCTCCTAATCTGTTGAAAGTTCCACAGTCATTCTCTAACTAATTATATTTAATTTCGTTGCCCCATTACTGTTATTTTATTTCTACTAATCTGTTGAAAGTTCTATAGTCACTCTCTGACTGACTAAATTTAATTCCGTTGCTCTATTATATTATGATTAGTCTAACTCTTAATCAATTGCAGTTCTCAAGTCATTCCCTGACTGACTGACTATATTTGTCTCTAACCAATTCCACGGTTTATTTATACATTTTCCTATACCTAGAAACACACAATTAATAATATATATTTAAATATATATATACACACTACACACCTTTTTTTCACTCTTTTAATTTATTTAAATTAATGCTTAAGCAACTAATAAATTTTATTATATAAAAAAAAACTAATTGATTTATTATTGTAACATTCGCTATTGCTCATGATATATATATATATATATATATATATATATATATATATATATATATATATATATATATATATATATATATATATATATATATATATGTATATATATATATATATATCTTCTCATTTTGTTGATGACAGATTTACGCGGCTTTCTGTCTAGTGTCTAGAAAGATTTTTAAAGAGGTGTTTAAAATTCTCTCGACCGCACTCTATGGGGTAGATTCGTATTTTACATTTTTTTTTTTTTTTTTCGTGCTTTTCTAAACAACACTAAACCCAAAAATATATTGGAACCATTTCAAAAAAACACGTTTCAATTCTTATTGCACCTATTCTACAACTCCACTATTTGCTTGAGTCGTTGCAATGGAATTTCTCACTCCCCATTGTCATATATATATATATATATATATATATATATATATATATATATATATATATATATATATATATATATATATATATATATATATATATATTTATCGTAACATTAATCTTTTAATGTTAGACTACTAACCGTATTCTGGTCAACTAGAAATAATATATTGTTTAAATATATTCTCAAACATAACATCAAAGCAAAGGGACAGACATCTGGCGGATTTAAAGAGAACTAATATTAATATAAAAAAAAAACATCAAAATCTTTTTGCGACACCTAGCGGATATAAGTGGAACTATCTGGCTGATAATATAGATGGGACGAAGTGAAATATTTGTGTTTCACTTTTTCGGTTTTTTTTTAATAACACTCGTTAATTTTATTAATTGATTAATTTGGTTATGTCTCTTTATTTTTTTTATTCTTTGATCTTAGTTTAGTTTTCTTTAAAATAAGCTTTTTCTTTTCTTTTTTCTTAGTAGTTTTATTTTAAATGAATTGTTAATTAAGATGTTTTTAAAATTATCTTTAATAAATCAAAATTAATAGTTAGTCTTCTTTTTTGGTCTATACGTTATAAAATCAAATAGAACGTATACTTCATTTGTGTTGTTTAATCTCCTCTTCAGGTCTTTAAAGTTGATATCCATTTGTTTATCATTAAAAAAAAAAAAAAAAAAAAAAAAAAAAAAAAAAAAAAAAATTGAACTATAATTAATATAAAATTTCTTCTCATAGCTGTTGTCGACACATTGTCGCACAATTTTTTGTTCTATACATGTTAAAAACTAATAAGTTGATTATAAAAAAAAATATTTTAAAAAACAAGCTTTTATTTGCATTCTTCTCAGCAATCCCTTTCATTTGATACCCATATGGGTGATTCCAAGTTAAAGTGCTATTTTGGAACCCAAAAATTGACTTAGACTGAAAATTTTGACTTTTTTAAAAAAATTCAGGAAAAATTATGGAATGTTCTCAGACTAATTTCAGATATTGTACAGCATGCCGGACAGATGGCAATAATGTTTTACATTTTTAGGCCGGAATCAAGTTTATTTAAACCATGGTAATTAAGCCACGGGAATTACACATTTTCGTGCACGGTTGTTACATTTCACACTTTAAGAAAATATTTTGGTCAGTAGTTTAAAATAAAAATCCAATTTTAATACACCATTAAATAGCACTCTTAAAAGCCTAAACAATGAACTATAACTTAACCTAAAAAGTTTTGGAAAATTGACTTTAATAACATGCACGGTAATTACGTTTAAAAGGGTACGTAACTGAAAGAACAATCGGAATTAGCGCTAGCTCCCAACTGAAGGGTTCAGCTCATCCCCTATCAACTGTTGCTAGAAAACCAGTGTTGCGGCATTGAAAAAATCTCTCACCACTTAAAATCTCCCTGCCACAACCAGAGTAGGGGTCACATATATATAATGCCACGGTAATTACATTTTTTTAAAGGACAAACTTTAACTTGAAGTTCCGTTTAGTAATAATTTATTATTTTTAATAACTAACACATATTTTAATCCTGGTAGGACCCTACTTCAAAACTATCCAATAAGTTTTTAAATAAAATTATTAATGTATGAGCTAGAGTGAAGTGAATAAGAACAACTGACTTAAGGACAGCCACGGTTGTTACAAAATCGCCTTTTGAAAATTTTTGTAGTGATTAAAATTAAACGGCGCATTATTTTTTTGCTTGGTTGTAGTTCTGTAAGCTTAACTGAGTAACCATGAAGAAAAATCCTGTCAATTATGTGAAAAACGCTCCAGTTATTCATCTAGGACATGAAAATTGCACTTTAAATTGGAATCACCCATATCATGGGCGTGCTTAAAAAATTACCAGTCCGCCATTTTGATCTGCCCGCCATATTGGATTTAGAATGACTTCACTTAGCTAACCATGCATTGTCATCCAAACTTAACGTGTATGAAAAATTTCAATTCAATCGGTTGAGGATAACTGCTTTAAATTTCAGTTGCAAGATTAGACCCGAACATACATACATACAAACATTGCAAGTTAAATAAAAACTTGTAAGTGTGTGTGTGGTGTCGCGGGACACACGGTAGGAACGAAGTTCCTTACATTTTTCATTAAATATAAATTATAATATCACACTGCTAAGTACGTATACATTGCTAACTACTTATACATGGCGGAGTTAGAAAAGAGACAAAATTATAAGTAACGAACTGTTTGTACCTAGCAAGAGTTAAGGCAAAATTAAAAGAAAAACATTATTTTTATCATTAAAGCAAACGTCTTACAATAAATATGTATTGAATATTGAGAAAAAAGTTGATCATGATGAGTTTATAGTGAAAGAGTATGTTTGTTAAAGGAATTTGGATTGAAATAGGACTGTTTTCTACCTACGCGGCCAATTAATTTAAAATATTATAAAATATATCTCTTCCCTACTTTACAGCTTCTGCTTGCATCAGGGTGAAATTTTACATGATTATATTTTATTTATTTGCAAAACAAAGTGTAATTTTTGAAATATGTAACAAAAATAATCAAGACAAGTCAAGTAACAGGCTTCCTTAATAACACTTTTTCCCGTCTTTTTAAGCTTACGTTTACGCGAGCGTTGCGCGTGAACGCTTGGGCGGATAACGTTTTCCGACGAACTCAGCCTGGGCATTGGTAAAATGAACATGTGTACCAAATTTTATCAAACTTGGTGATCTTTTACTCAAGTTATCGTCATCTGTAGATTTCGTGACGGTGATTTTGTGACGGTGATTTTGTAACGGTTATTTTGTGACGGTGATTTTGGTAGTTTTTTTCGGATTCTCTCCCGGGCTCCAGAACGTGCCATAAGGAACTTCATTCCAAAAAACATTTTGATTTTGATAAGACTTTCTTGATTGACAGTTTAATCAAAAATACGAAATGAACATGTTTTCTCTTTACTTCGAGGAAATTAAATATTTAGTTTTTAAAATGTATAAAACAATAATTGGGATAAAGACAATGATCTAAGTAAAATAAATAATTATAAATATATAAATAGCAAAATAAATAATAAACAGTAAAATAAAAGCTGACTTGGTCCTAGAATACTTCGACCGTGCAAACCCGGCTTTAAATAAACTTTTTATAACAAAAATGTACAGTAAAACCTGCTAAAGTGACCACCCGTGTATATTGACCACCTGGTCAATGTGACCACTTTTTCATGGTCCCTTCAGAAATTCAATACTTCCCTGTACATTTTCTTCTGCTTATTGTGACCATCTGCCTATATTGACCAGTAACCACCTTCCAGTGCCGGATCTAGGGGGGGGCTGCGGGGGGCAAGCGCCCCGGGCGGCAAAACGAGGGGGGAAAATAAAGAGATAAATAAAGGAAAAATAATTAAAAAAAAAAAAAAAAAAAATAGGTGAAATATAATTCATATAATATGTATTATAATTACAGTTATCATGTCTAATCTGATGTAGCCCACCCTTAACTTCGATTTCCCTACCTTTTTTTTTTTTTTTTTTTTGAGTGAATGTGAAAGGAGCTTCAGCATATTATAGTTTATTAAAAACTATTTAAGAAGTTCGATGAGTTAATAAAGACTCTCAAACCTTTCAATATTATCTATTGAGAGTGATGTAGCTAGCTCAATTGATTACGATTATGTAAAAAAAACTCATTTGCTGAAAGAAAAGCATGAAAGATTGATTTGAATACCTTATATTTCAAATCAAGTTTATATATATTTTAAATACAGTTTTTTCTCCTTAATTTTTATTTCTGATTTCATATTGCTTCCGAACTTACCGAAGGCAACGGAATAAGCTATATGTGATCGTTCTGAAGAACAAAAATATTTTATGTCTCCGATTTTAAAAATTCCAAGACAAAATTCCGTTTCAGATATCAGGGAACATATTTGGTTCGGTGTTTGTCTGTCGGTCTGTCGCTCCATTTTTGCGAACCAACATATTATCTTAAAAAAATACACGTCTGATTTAATGAATTTTGGATGGTAGGTCATGATTAGCCTACTGTTGGTCCCATATAAGTTTCGTCCTTCAACGCCTATTTGTTTCTCTTCCACATGCACACAATCAAACATTTATTTGCACCTATAGCTTTAAGTACTTATTTGATTTGTATGTAACTTTTATACTTTATCGAAAGTAACCCGCCGATAGCCCCAGATTAATTTAAACCAACTGCCCTCTTTAACTTTTGTTTGCTTAATTGATGCTTTAATTTATGTAAAAACATTGAAAATCGGCAACGAGATCGTGGTCGAGTTAATAGATATTCCAGGGCAACTGTCAACAAATTCGGTTTTTGGCGAATGTCTCACTTCCTATGGCTCCGACACCAATCTAGGAGGTTATGTAAATTAAAGATAACAAAATTCCCACAAATAAAGTTTAATTTTTTTTTTTTTTACGTACAATCCGTCGCCGCACCACTTTTTACGTATTTTTACGAATATCTCGCTTCCTATGGCTCGGAGACAAATTAAGAATATTATCAAAAAGCAAGACTACAACATTTACCACAAAAAAGGTCTCATTCATTTTTTACGTACAACGAACGGTTTAGCAAAAACCTAGTTTACTATAACTTGCGTAGTGTTTGTTTTTGCGCGACTTATTACGTAATTTTGAGAATATCTTGCTTCCTCTGACTCGGAGACAAATTGAGAATCAGATCAAAATTGAAGAATATAAAATTTCACACAAGAAATAATTTCTTATTTTTTTACGTACAACTAACCGTTTAGATAATAATGTGCTCCGAAGTTCCCCTTGTTGCCTCCGAGCCATAGGAAGCGAGATATTCGTATAAAAATAACGTCAAAATAAGGAGATTAAAAGAAAAAGAAATTAAAGCTCCAATTTTTTTGGAACCGAAAACCTAAAATAACTAAATAATGGCATGTAAAAGCATAAAATCAATAAAGTACGTGATAGGATGTGGGGAAGCTATGTGCCACTCCAATTGGCAATCTATTTATACATAGTACGTTGTTGTTATTTTAATATATACATTATACATACATTTCATAAATTTTACGTCTCACACTCTATAACCCTTTCCCATTGAACTAGACTTAGGCTATATTTTTGAGAGAGTGTAATCCTTAAGTAATTGTGCATCTTTCAAAGGTAGATGAAATATACTCAAAGTTAATAATACCGATATTTTTTAAAAAAAATATCAATAAATCAAGTAATTGATTGCCATTATAAACAAATTAATGTAATACATAATAAAACGTAAACATTTTACATAAACATTAAAATTAAAAAATAGATTAATATATAAACTAATAATCTTTCCTCTTGCAAATCGGAAATATGCAGTGATTATCATATACGATCCTTATAGGCCCGTGACAACGGGCTTAATTTTATATTTAGAAAAAATAGTAAAATTAGGTAAACTAATTTAGACAAGGGGGGCAATTGCCCAGGGGACCGGGTTTCCAGGGGGCCCGGCCTCCGGGGGACGGTCCTGGATTTTTTTACTACCAAAACGCAAAAAGGATATTGCGATCAGGGGCGTGGACCCGATTTGCAAGCGGGCCTCCGATGCCAGGGGGCCCCCAAATAAAAAAAAAAACATGAAACTACTATCTTTGTACCAATGTCGATAGGGGCCCCTTTAAAATATTTTTTTTTTGCTCATCAATTTTTTTTGGCAAGGGGCCTCTAATGCCTTATCAGTGGCCCTACGCCACTGATTGGTATGAAGTTAAAGTTTTTTCTAATGTCTCATGAGTACGGAAGTTTGAATTCTTGTTTCATTTAGTTACTTAGATTTTTGTGATGGTTTCATCTTATTCAATATGGTCAATGTTAATTTACAGGAGAGAAACTGACAGACAAAAATCATATTAACAAACTGATATTAATAACTTATACATTTTTACTTGTAATGTGTTACTTAACAATTTTGATTTGTTTACTCTTAAACTCAAATTTTAGGAAACACTTTATATTATGTTTTATTTTATATTATGTATTATAGAACGCGTAAAAGAAGGTTTTTTAATGAAACTTACGAGCTACAAACCAACTTAATTATTATTATTATTTTTTCTTAGCCCATCTTAGTTAAACTTAAAAATTCGTCCCCACCAAACATATTTTCCTGTAAAGACAAACTTGCTTCAGAAATCCTTAAAGCTCATCTTTTTGCACTTAAATTTTAAAAAATTCCCGGACCCCCGCCGTTATTTCTTCAACGGTGCCCAGATGCCAACTTTCCTTGAGCCCAGAAATCCTCTCAGCGACCCTGATTCGTACATATAGAGATATAGAGAGTGTGGCAGGGGCGGCAAAATGTGCTTTTGCCCCCCCTGAAAAAATACCTAGATCCGGCACTGCCACCTTCTTCTGGTCCCTTGAAGTAAATTTATTTCGGTTAAAGTGACCAAAGTAAAAAAAAATAAAAATAAACATTAGTGAGAACACCTATTAGAATTTTGAAACATTCAGTTTTTAATTTACTTTCTTAGAACTAATATAGTACTAGTTATTGCAATATCAATAAAACCCTCTTTACTTTTTTTTTTTTTTATAGGAATTATTAGAAGGATTTATATCAAGGAAATCAGTAAAATGAAATAATTCTTGCTGGTTCTAAGAGTTAACTATATAGAGTACATCATTTCTCTGTATTTTTTTTTTTTTTTTTTTTTTTTTTTTTTTTTAATTTTCACTTCATCCTCATTTCTTTGGAATATCTCCTCTTCTGTTTTTATTTTATTACTAGCTTAGTTTGTAGTATGATTTAGTAAGTAATAAACAGTTAAAAGGAGTAATTTTTTTAATTTTTGTTTTTTCATGTGCATTGTGTATTTTGCACTGAAATGACCTTAAAATTTTTTTTAGATTTTACTATTAAACAGTAATCAGTACAACACATGTTGTTTTTTTTTTTTTTAACTTTTTACAGATAAATGTCTCACCTCGTTTTTTGCATAAATTGTAAAAAATAGCTAATCATATTTCAGAAAATATGATCTAATCATATTTGCTTTGGCTATTAAAAAGTTAATTTTACGTGGAGAGACTATTTTGTTTTTCCATATTTCAGAAAGGTTTAATTACACTAAAAAAAAAGATTGTGTGACTATTCCATACATGTTCCTTTTCACCCTTTACATATGTAACATTATAAAAAATCAAGAATGATCAATTTTTTTTACTCATTTTGGGTATGTTGACCACCTGCATAAGGTGACCAGTTTTAGTTGGTCCCTTCGGTGGTCACTATATCCAGGTTTTACTGTATAAATTTGAATTGATAATTTACACTAAATGTACGATAGATTACATTTTAAAAGATAGCAACACTTGAATCATCTTCACGAACTTAAGTTTCTTAAAGTGTTTATAGAAATGTCCATTTTTTATAAGTGGTCTCTATTTCACTTGAGCTTTAAACACTTAAAAATCTTCAACAACGTATTGAAAAAACGAGACGTAGGTATGTAAATCTTTATTTAGACTTCTTTTTTTTAAAAAATAGAAACCTTTTGCAGTTCATTACAAAGAAGAGTTACACTGGCGCCTTGGTTAATTCCAATATTATCCGTCTCGTCGCGAGCCAAGCGCTGTTGTCACTTTCCTAATCTAAACACCTGATTGAATGGTTTCGCTCGAGTACATTTTGCCTTTTTTTAAAGTGTTATTTTTTGTTCCTTTTGCGCACTTATTTCTTTTTGCTTTTTTGAGATATTGTTTTTTTAGGATCTATTTAATCTATTTATAAGAACCATATTGATCTTGATTATGCCTCATTGAATCTTTTGATTATTAATTTTTTGTTTGGTTTAGAAGTATCTTGACTCCTAAATAATTGATCTATCTATCTATCTATATATATATATATATATATATATATATATATATATATATATATATATATATATATATATATATATATATATATATATATATATATATATATATATATATATATATATATATATATATATATGTATATATATATATATACTCTTCAACAAGGCAAATAGAAACAACTGAATTCAAATTTAAAATTGGAATTATAGGTCGGGGAAAAAATTTAACTTCATCTATTCAATGTTGCAAACATTTTTTTACAAATACAATTTTTTAATGAAACCAACAGCGACACCGCTATGAAGTGTTAAAGATCGCTAAAACTATTAATAGTTTTTACTATGGAAAGAACGCGGGGAGGGAGATAGACGAGGGGAATTGGAGGTGGCTTGGTTCTCCCACCTCTCTATTTGACCTACCTCTTCAATAGCACAGGGTTCCTAGGGACCTCGAGACCAGGCGACCAGGCTTCATTCGCTATCTGTACACTGTTGTATTCACTTCTGTGCACGCGTTATCGAACTGTTCTCGAACTATAACCTACTCTCACTCCTACCGACTTTTGCTTTGCGAATTTGAACACTTTGAATATTGCAACTGCTCTTTCCTTCGTTATATTTATTTCATCTACGATTGATACGAAATATAAACATTATATCTCTGTTTAGATGTGTAGAAAGTGATTATTTACGTACTTGTATTCATTGCGCATGCGCGTCTCATGGTTCTGAAGAATTCCTCTTCTTTACCCCGCTAGCGCGGTAAAGAAGAGGGATTCTTCAGCTTTACGCACGATTAGCGAGTTTGTTTACATTTAACAAAACTAATTTGCTATTCTTTTATTAAAGTAACTGTTTATATCGAGTTTTTAGTGAAAAACAATGAATGAATCAAGTGGCTTTGACGAAAATGTAGAGAATAATACTCCTCCAGAAATAATTAATTCGGCAAAAAATACAACTCAAGATTAATGCCATCTTTATCAAGAGAAGAGATACGAACTTACATACAGCAAGTTTATTTTTTTCTGTATTTACTATTTAAATCTAACAATCGTAGATAAAGTACGGTGCGCAACTCGTGGGAAAACGGCATTTTGCATTGCTCGTGTGGTTTTACTACCCTCGCTGTCGCTCGGGTGCAAACTCCACACTCGCATGCAAAATGCTACTTTTCACACTCGACGCGTAATGTACTATTACATACCCTCATCAACATTATTTAAAATAATGATGATATAATATAACAATAAAGTAATATAACAATAATGTTAATGTAACAATAAAGTACATTATAGGATGCGAGGAAGCTATGTGCCACACTAATTGGCAGTCTATTTTAATTCATATACGTGTAAGGTTATGATAAAGATTTTAATAAAATCAAAAAGAATCGCAAGTTGCTCAAAGGTTTAAATTATAACAAGCTATTTTATTTTTGTTAGTTAACAGCTATATTCCTTTTTGAAATTGTATTGTAATTCTGCACACTCACTGTAAATGATAAGGTTAATTGTACAGAAATTAAGGTTTTACCTGATAAAAAAAAATTCGGGCTTGGCCGGGATTTGAACCCGGGACCTCTCGCACCCTAAGCGAGAATCATACCCCTAGACCACCAAGCCAGACGGGCCAGCTGGATAATAATATAATACTTAAGTAAGGGCTTAGTGGAAGAAAGCTAGGGTGTTTAAGCAGAATTGACCTACTTTGGGAGTTCCAACTTTCTTATCCTTATCAGTCCGTTAGCTTGACTCCACATTCCATATTCTATATTTAAAAACAATCAACTGCTGTCGCGTTAACTTACATACAGGGCGATTGACGATATATGTACAAAAATAAATAGGGTGGTCTATTCTCAAACGTTTTCCCACAAGGTCAATTTTTATGATTTTTTTAAGATCCCATACTTTTGCTCATAAAAACACTTATTGCTCCAAAAGTATAAAAGATAAAAGAAAATTTTTGGTTTCGTTGTAAAGCTGACAAAATTTCTTACAAGAAAAATGTAATATTAATTTTCCTACCCACAAATTACATCACAAAAAAATGTATACAAATTTTATTTTTAAGATAATAATTTTTTGTGGTTCAATAACTCGGTAAAGAACCGAGCTTAAACTTGTCGGACTTCAGGAAAATCTTCCTCATTTACTGACGTTTCGATCAATATTAATATTATTACCCATTCATTGGGCGGATTTTTTAGTAAACTTCGCTGAAAGTAAAAAAAACATGTTTATTGCAGCTATTGTTGACTTATAATTATAGGTGAGTATGCTAGACCAACCTTGCTTTTTAATATATGAAAAATGCAAGACCGGTCTAGTATTCTCACCTTAAAGTCAACAATAAACATGTTTCTTTTTTACTTTCAGCGAACTTTACTAAATTTCCGCCTTATGAATGGGTAATAATATTAATATTGATCGAAACATTAGTAAATAGAAAGTTCTTCCTGAAGTCCGACTAGCTTAAGCTTGGTTAAGGAACCACAAAACAATAGACTGCCAATTGGTGTGGCACATAGCTTCCTCGCATCCTATCCACGTACTTTATTGATTTTATGCATTTACATGCCATTATTGTCTAATTTAATTAATTGTTTTTAGTCCAGTCATTAGGTAGTTTCTTAAAACAAATTCTGGAGTAGTTATGATTTTTTGCTCCTTTATGTTTTTTGAGGTGCTGATTACGAATCTGAGGTTTGCCACCAAACATTTTTGTTGGAATTTCAGTTATAGCCAAAAAACATGAAAAAAACTTTTTTTTCTCAGTTTTTTCCATAGAACTCAAAAACTATCAACTTTGGGTAAAAAATCATTCTTTACTAAAACAATCTGCATAAAATGTACTATAATAAAGATTACTACTACTTTTTTCGCCACACGTATCGTTCAGGCTCAAACGCGGGTTGAAGTAAGCGTATTATTTTGATACTCAAGCTCAATACAACACCAAGCGTGTTAAACGGCAGCGGGGTTCCATTCTAGGGTTGGGACATCGATAGGCAAACATCGATGTTTTCGATACATCGACATCGAAAGAACAAACATCGATGTTAGCCAAAACATCGAAAGAAAACATCGATGTTTTCGATACATCGACATCGGTCCTCCAAGCTGAAGAGCAAAAAAAAAAAAAAAAAAGTCACCACTTTCAAAAAATCTCTCTCTTTCGCCCTCCATTTTCGTTGTCGTCCATTTTTTAGGCTGCGATGGATCGATAACATCGATCTTTTCGATGTTTCAGGAAAACATCGATGTTGACCGATACATCGAAAGATCAACATCGATGTTAAACATCGATTTTTTAAAGTCCGATACATCGACATCGATGTCCCAACCCTATTCCATTCGAAGGGATATCTAATCTCGCAACTACCTCCCTTCCCTTATATAAAAATAATATATATTTTTCATTTAAACCATGATATGAGGATTTTTGTTTTTTAAGTGGTGAGTTGTTATTGAAGCAATATAGTAAAGAAGTGAATAGGAACGGTGGCAGGGGCTGGTGACAGTAGTGTATTCTACTGCCGGCTCTAGCTTTGGGAATAAAGAATTGAGTGTGGATTTGTTTCTGTGAGGAAGTATAAAAAGTAATTATAATTGCTAATAATTGGAATGACCAAAAAATAATTTAAAAAAAAAAAAAAAAATGAAAATGATTTCTCTTCATAAAATCTCCAGCTTGTTCTTAATGGACCTTTATGACATTACTTTTTTCAAATTGACCCTGAACCCAAAAAGTACAATTTTATAAAATCGTACAAGAAGAAACTAGATCAAATTTTGATAATTCCCCGCTGGCCGTTTAATACGCTTGGTGTTGTATTGAGCTTGAGTGTCAAAATAATACGCTTACTTCAACCGCGTTTGCGCCTGAACGATACGTGTGGCGAAAAAAGTAGTAAGAATCTTTACTATAGGAAATTTTATGCAGATTGTTTTAGTAAAGAATTATTTTTTACCCAAAGTTGATAGTTTTTGAGTTCTATGGAAAAAACTGAGGAAAAAAAGTTTTTTTTTTCATGTTTTTTGGCTATAACTCAAATTCCAACTAACATATTTGGTGGCAAACCTCAGATTCGAAATCAGCACCCCAAAAAAACACAAAGGAACAAAAAATCATAACTACTCAAGAATTTGTTTTAAAACACCCTTTTTTAGCACCTAATGACTGGACTATTTCCCCGTTTTTTAAATCTGTCGAAATTGTTTTGATATTTTACATGAATTAAAGTAACAATTATGTAAAAGTTAAAGAACGCAGACGGTTCATACTAATCTGGGGCTATCTGCTGGTTACTTTCGATATACTATAAAAGTTGCATTCAAATCAGATAAGTACTTTTGAAGTTATAGGTGTAAATAAATGTACGTTTGTGCGCATGTTGGAGAGAAACAAATGGACGTAAAAGGTTGAAACTTATATGGGACCAACAATGGGCTAATTATGACCTACTACCTACTATATAAATTTCATTAAAATCGGACGAATAGTTTTTAAGATAATATGTTGGTTCGAAAAGATTTAGCGACAGACAGACACGGGACCAAAAATGTTTCCTGATGTCTGAAATGGATTTCTGTCTTGGCATTTTTGAAATCGGAGACCTACAAATTTTTCGTTCTTCGGAACGATCACATAGCTTCCGTTACCTTCAGCAAGCTCGGAAGCAATTAAAAGAGGACTTGAGGTCAAGGTTTCATACAGGTTTTGAAGCGGCTCCGCGAAAAGATGGTTTGGTACCAATTTTGCGTAGCCGCTGTAAGAAGACCATAGATGAATCCGTACGCTCCGAGATTAGCTTGCAGCGAACCAATGTAACCTTGGTTTCGCATTCGGTAGTGGAAGCGAATCATCGGACTTACGCTGTGGAGAATCTAGATTGTTATCAAGTAGAAATTGAAGTAATTATAGTATTTTTGCATCTGTAAGATAATTAAATTTATAATTATCTCCAGTAGGGAGAAAAAGTTATGATTTTGGGTTAGTTTAGAGTTTAGAGGGACTAAAGTAAATATTTTTTCCCCTGAACTCAAAAAGTAGGGAGAAAAAGTGAAACTAGTGAGAAAAAGAAGGATTGCAAACTTAATTATTTTATAAATAGTAGAGAATGAATGGTTAATGTAGTAAAGTTGTTGAAAAAGGTTGGCAATACTGTTTTTTCGACCTTATTTCTAATTTGAGCTTATCATTGTTTAAACCTGCATCTAAATAACCTTCTATTTGAGTTTAATTTTAAATCTTATTTGTTTTTAATATTGAATCTCTTATATAATTATATTTATAATTATATCAGGATTTAGGGACCATGGTTCCTTGGGCTTCACCTCAAGAACCAACATATTTGCTCAGGGAATAATGGCTTACATTACTTTGTTTTATATAATAATGTAATAATAATAATATAATATAATAATAATAATAATAATGAGCAATGGAAGCGTGCTGGGCCCATAACCTATTGTTCAATAAAACACTTTAATTAAGAACGTCAAGTAATATTTTCAAATAGAACTGACAAATATAATGACAAGCCGCGGGCTTATATACCCTCGGACCTGCGCTTCCTGGGAGTAGTGAATCAGGCTTGCCAACACCTAGGTGCATAAATAACTATTGTTTTAACTGGTCATAATATCATTTCAATCACTCCTCAAGTCGTCTCAAGTTAAGTTCATGACCTTTCCATACCTCCGAAAAAAAACCATGATATAAGATAGTACTCACTAATGTGTCATCCAACGACACTTTTTCTAATAATATCTTCCTGAACCTTAGATAACACCAAAAAAAAGGGCTGTAGCCGGGAAGGGATGAAACAGAACGGAAGTACACACAAGGGGTTGATATCCCTTCGTCTTAAGATGACATCCAAACAGATAATAGATAAGGGAAGAACTAAACGTCCCTTAAAACTGATAAGGGTGAAGAAATAGATGGTTTGGGGGTTTAAAGTTGTGTTTCAATTTATTTAGCTAGACAGTTGGTAAACATGTTACAGGTATGGAATATGGAAGGAGAGGATCAAATATATTGTTTATAGAATAGTGTGATAATAAGTATCAACAAAAAAAAACATACTCATAATATCTATTTCATTGAAAAACATTGGGAAAATTCATATTGTACGTGCCAGGCAGAGATTTAAAGCCACCTCTAACCTCCTTTAACCACAGCAGTGTTCAAGTATACATTTTTATACTATTAATGTATTAATAATATTATTATTTTTTTAAAAGTTAAAAAATTATAAACTGAAAAAGGATTTGAATTGTAGGTCTTTGAATAATTAATCTCTAGTAAGAAGTGGCAACACTGGAGCACGACTTGTTTTGGTTTGAGTTTGTTGGCGATTCATCTTAAACTAACTATTTGCCTAAGCGATCATTAATCCTGCAAAGTTTCATGTTTTTATATCTTTTGATTCAAAAGTTATTGGAACCGTACAGAGTGACAGACAGACAGACACAGGAACGAAACTATATGGGTATCTATTTTTTGGTTTTACCAACGAACCAATAAAAAGAGTAAATAACGAAAAAAAAACAATTATTGCCACATATTTTTTTTTATTATTTCATTATTTTTATTTATTTATTTTATTTTTACAATATTTATATATTTATATCTGATACCACATTTTACCTATATTTACAATTTATGTAATAATTATTTTATACTTAAATTTTCTTTACATCTAATATTTTATTTATTTTTATATTTATATACTTATATAATAATACATAATATGAACATAGAGGTGGTAAACAAAATTTAACTGACGTGAAATCTTACTTCCTATATACAGGTATATGTCTGATTTTCAATCTTTTACATGATACAAATATATATATATATATATATATATATATATATATATATATATATATATATATATTATGTTATATTAAACTGTACATACTTAGATATAAACCGTTATCAACAACAATAAATAATAAAAATAAGATATACTAATGAAGAAAGACTCTGAACATAAATTTGGCATAAATATTATCAAGTAAAAGAACTCACAAATTAAGAACTGCATAAAATAGTAATTAATATATTCTTTAATGAGAAATAATTACGTATTTTACAATAAATCACGCTTAAATAAAAGTAATAGTCCAGGAGATAGCGTGCAAAAAAGTGTCTGACTAACATCAAGCTAGAATTTTGTTTATTAGTAAATGTTTTGGTGCCTTTTAAGAATATGTGGTCGGCTAAGATGGTCTGCGGGACATAGCTTGGCAATAGGCATTTGAAAAAAACATACCGGTGGAGAGCGGCCATGTCCCGCCCTTTTTGGTGGACAATGTGATTTTCATGATCCTGAGTACTAAACTAGTTAGTAGACCGAAAATCAAGTTGATGGCAGTTGGTCCCTTGATAAGGGAACACTTTGATTTGGAGTAATATTTGACTAACTAACCTATTAAGTGATTAACTGCCATCAACATGATTATTGGTTTACTAACTGTGTTCATACTCAGGATCATGAAAATCATATTGTCCACTAAAAAGGGCGGGACATGGCCGCTCTCCACCGGTTTGTTTTATTAAAATGCCCATTGCCAAGATCAAGATATGTCCCGCAGACCAATTTAGCCGACCACATATTCTTAAAAGGCCCCAAAACATTTACTTATACGCAAAATTTCAGCTTGATGTTAGTCAGACACTTTTTTGCACGCTATCTCCTGGACTATAAAAGCATAAGCGTACATTCACGAATAAAAAACAACACTTACAATTACAGATTACAGTTTGCGCGTTATGAGTTGTGACTTGACAGCGCGGGAAAATCCGAAAAATTAGGGTGGGGAGCCAATGAGAGGTCAGGATTTTGAATTCTAGAAGGTCGTGCCAACTAGACAAACAAAAATGTCACTGGCCCCACCCCTTCCACAGGCCTAGTGGCTTTATTTTATTCCTCATTTAGGTTGGCCAACCTGAGTGTCAAAAAGTCACAACTCATAACACGCATACTACTGCAGTAAAAAGGAAAGCTTACATTTAACAGGAAAGAGTCAGGAAAGTAATTGAAACAGACAGGGAATTATTTCTCTGCTTAGGCAGGAAAAGTACAGTGTTTACCATGTTTACTATTAATGCATTAATATGTTTACCTAAGCTTCCATTTTTTTATCTATATAGAGTGAGTAGATAAAATATTGTATGCAACAAGGCAGCAAAGGAAACATTTCTGCCTCGTGTATTCATTACCTGCCTCGGCTTCGCCACGGTAGTTAATTTTCATAGCCTGTCCTCGCCTCCGGCTTGAAAGCAATCTCAAACACTTGTCAGTAAAATTCCAGTTTAATGCCTAGTTACATAATTAACTATTACCGTACTACTCCTTCACTCTTACAATGTGTAATAGTACATTACAAGTCTAGTGCGGAAAGTAGCATTTTGCATGCGAGTGTGGAGTTTGCACCCGAGCGATAGCGAATGAATAAATGAATAAACTTCCTGTAAGTAAGTTCGTATTTCCCTTTTGATAAAAATAACATTAATTCATTAGTTGTATTTTGTGCCGAATTAATTATTTCGGGAGGCGTATTATTCTCCAAATTTTCATCATAATCACTTAAATCACTCATTGTTTTTCACTACAAACACGATACAGTTACTTTAATTAAAAAAACAGCAAATTAGTTTTGTTAAATGTAAACAAACTTGCTAAACGTACGTTAAGGTGAGGAGTTCTTCTTTTTTACCGCACTAGGGCGGAAAAAAAGAGGAATTTTGAAACGCGCATGCTCAATGAATACAAGTACGTAAAGAATCACTTTCTACGCATTTAAACAGAGATACAATGTTTATATTTTGTATCAATCGTAGATAAATGTATTAACAGTGAACCACTGTAGAATAACCTATGTCAATTTGGTCTTTTGGTAGCAGAATTAATTTTGTACCTAATGAATGTTACTTTTACAAAGTCTCTCTTGAAAAAAAAAAGAAAAAAGTAATCACTAACTTTATAATGTCACACTCTTACAAATGCATTTGAGTCATTCTTCAGTTTTACTAAGGTGTCAAAATAAACTTTCAATGCTATGAAAAACCTCTACCAGGAACTTATGGCCTATTGAATAGTAGGAACTTAACAGGTTCAAAGAAGTAAGAGAAGATTTTTTGTTGTTTTTAATTAGATAGGCCAAAGTAGTAATCTTATTTTTATTTATTTAAATACGAAGTAAATTTAACAAATTGAATTAAAATTAAATTAGTACTACAACTGGAGTCACTTCTGCTTGACCATTTGTAAATCAAGGTTGAGGTCATTGGTTCAATTCCATGCTAAGGCAATTTGATTTACATAGCTCAATATTGATCACTCTTTATTCTCTTAGGCGGAACATTGGAGTATGAATAGGCTTAACCCAATACGAGGTCAGAAAACAGTGCCCAAATAAGTAGTCTAATTGCTTAAGTATTTCTTCATCCTAGAGTTACTTGGTTAAATTAATAATTTGATCTCCAATAGGGAGAAAATGTTATGATTTTGGATTAGTTTAGAGGGACTAAAGTATGTCATTTCTCCCCTGAACTCAAAAAGTAGGGAGAAAAAGTAAAACCAGGGAGAAAAAGAAGGATTGCCAACTTAATTATTTTATAAATAGTAGAGAATGAATGGCTAATGCAGTGAAGTTATTGAAACCAGGTTGGCGACACTGCTTTTTCGACCTTGCTTATCATTGTTTAAACCTGCATCTAAATAACCTTCTATTTGAGTTTAATTCCAAATCTTATTTGTTTTTAATTTTGAATCTCTTATATCTGCTATTAAAAGTGCTAACAATTATTGTTATTTATTAAAGTAATAAGTATATAAAAATTGTGCAATGAATGAAAATGTGTATTTTCTCCCTACTGGAGATAAAATATTGTATATACCTCGAGAGTAAAGTGCTATAATTCCCCCCGCGATAATTAGCTCCTGAGGCGCAGTCGAGGGAGATAATTATCACGAGGGGAATTATGGCGATGGATAATTATCACGAGGGACAGCGTTATTCTATTTCTTCATAATAGTATACTCTTTAGACAAGAGACAACCTCTTCTTAATCTGTTGAGCATTTCTGACATCATGAAATAATCAAAGGTTTTCTATTTTTTATTTCAATACAGGAAATTTCCCAAAAAAAATTTCCTCAAAAAAAAAGGGAATTGTTTTATTTTTAAAAAATAAATAACAAAAAATTGAAAATATATACATTAAAAATAAGTCTTTCTTCATTAGTTATTACAAGCACACTCAATACAACAATATAATAACCCTATCACAGATATTATAACTCAGATCATATAAGGAAATACCGCATAGTTCACATTGCAAAAGATAAAAGATTATTAAATAAATATAAATACCTATATAATTATTATAGTCTATGAGATAGCATGCAACAAAGTATCTGTCTAACATCAAGCTAGAATTTTATGTAAAAGTAAATCTTTTAGTGACTTTTAAGAATATGTGGTCGGCTAAGTTCGTCTGCCGAACATAGCTTGGCAATAGGCATTTGAAAAAAACAAACTGGTGGAGAGCGGTCATGTCCTGCCCATTATGATGGACAATGTGATTTTCATGATCCTGAGTACAAAATTAGTTAGTAGACCAATAATTAAGTTGATGTTAGTTTGTCACTTGATAGGTGACCACTTTGATTTGAAGTAATATTTGAATAACTAACATAAAGATTAATAACTAGATGTTAGTCAGACACTTTTTTGCATGCTATCTTCTGGACTATTAATACTTATTTGGAAAAAAAATTAAGGAAGAACAGTTTTGATCTAAACTTTGTTGAAATAACTAACTAATTAATGATTTAATAAATTCAGAGTTATAAAAATATGTTAAATGTAGAGAGCAAATGTCCAAACTTTACATATCTAGAGACTTTTAAAAACAGTAAAAAATAAATAATCTGTAACACAACAAGCAGTTGCGGGTTTAGTCCTGCCAAATAGTTTATACAACTATATTTGAGGGCTTTTCGGAAAGTAACCTCCGATTGTCCAGTGTGCGGTAAGTAGTGGGAGTAGCGCTAATGTTGCACTGACGTACACGGCAGGAGAGTCTGCATCAAGCCGTGGTCGAGTGAAGGTTGTACAAACGCTAGTTGAAAACTGACATCGAAACAGACTTGGAATTTATTTTAGAAGTAATAGCTTACGCCGATGACTCTAATTTAGCCATGGAGCATAAAGATAAAAAGCTCCTCCGTCACCAAGGTCAGATAAAATTAGAAAAAATAAGTAAATGGTTTTCTGATAATAATTATGAAATGAATATGGAAAAAAACACAAAGCCTTCTATTAAGTGTGAAAACAAACACAAAGCAAGAACCTATTAAATTCCTAGGACTGACTCTCGACGACAAACTGACTTGGAAACCGCACTTAGACAACCTTACTTCAAAATTAGCTTCTTATGTTTATGTTTATAGAAAATTAAAAAACAAGAGTACCTGAAGAGACTATGGTCACAGTCTACAAATCGGTGGTTCAAAGTAGACTAAGCTACGGTATAATAATGTGGGGCCATACTAACACTAATCAATTGCTTTTACTTCAAAAAAAGATAATTAGAATTATACTAGGGTTACAACATGACGATACTTGCATACTACATTTTAAAAAAAATTACAAATTATGACAGTCATTAACCTTTTTATTTATCAATCACTATTATACATAAGGACTAATATTAATTTATACGATAAGAACAGTTTGACGCACAGCTACAATACAAAAAATAAAGACGGACTGGTCATTCCCCGTCACAGATTAAACAAATCACAGGTTGGTCACAGCATTCTTGGCATTAAATACTTTAATTCTCTCGAAAAGAATGTTCAGGAGCTACCAGAGAAAGCTTTCAACAAGTATAATAAGGTATTTCTTTCTGAGAACCCTTAGTATACTCACCAAGAGTTTCTCAATAGAGCAAACAAAAAAAAAAAATAATAAAGATAAATAGATTCAAAGTAGGATTAGCATTTTTAGTAACTAATTAGTTAATTATTAATTTATATATTTTTAAATAATGTACGTGTTACCAAGTTATATTGCAAATTATGATGTTATTTTAAGAATTGTTTTATTATAAAAATTGTATTTTTGTATATGGTACACATTTCTAGAGTTTTACGACTTGTACAATATAATTACAATAAAGAGATTATTATTATTATTATAGTTTGGTTTTTTATAGCATCTTGAAATGTGGACTGCAATTGAAAACCCCGCCAAATGCAAAGTGCAAGCTGCTACAAGGTTTTTTTTTACGGCAAAATAATAGTCGGCAGCAGCTATTCATCGAGAACTTTGTGCCGTGTATGGATCAAGTGTTATGAGTGAAGGAGTTTTCCATGAATGGGTTTGTTTATTTAAAAGTGGATGAAAAAATGATGAACAGAGAAGTAGTAGGCCATCATTAGTCACCGACGAACTCTTTCAGAAAACTGGTGAAAAATTTTGTTAAAATCGACGTTTCACAATTTTGGAGCTATTTAATGAATTTCCACAGATTTATAGAACTGTGTTATACGGGCTAGTCACAGAGAGGTTAGGTTACTATTGAATATTGTATTTAATATTATATTGAAATATAACAGAATGCATTTTAAGAGTGATATGAACATTAACATTGATTAATAAATAATAATATAAATATAAAATGATTTCATCCACTTGTGTAGAGTTGACAAAGTTATGTCAACACTCCCACTCTTTGTCTACTCTTGTACAATGGAGAGGGCTGACCTGTTTCGTTCAAACTTGTCTTTTGTGAGAGGTTTGGTGAAGATGTCCGCAGATTTGTTTTCTGTGTTCTTTGGTCGCCTTGCAATTTGTTTGGTTAGTTCCCAGTTACTAGTATGTCTTATCAGAAGTAGCTCTTGTGTTGATGTTGCTGTTGAATCATACTTTCTATTGCAGAAAACTTTCAGCAGTATAAAGTAAATAATTTCAGCCAAATTTAGTATACTAAAAACTAAAAATAGTCCTACGAATCTTCCTGTATTCACAATTAAGTCAGAGAAAGTAAATACAACTTTTCTGTCATATGGAGTGAATTGCATCTTATCGAAGTAAATCTCTAACAATGCGATGTTCTCCCTGAAATAAGTCTCATTTGAATTCCTTTTTGTTTTATTGGAGTAAAGCCTTCTTATTAACTTTGTCCTTTCGGCCAAATCTTCACTGAGTAACAAAACATTACTCACTGTCACATTGTACTTATTGTCGTTACAACTTGGTATACAATGGCAGTGCTGTAACTGCTTCTTTTTTTCCTTCTCACATTTTCTGCTAATATTTCTTTCGCTATCTTCAAATGTGTATTTTAATTTCCATTTCTCTTCAAACATTTGTTCTTGTGTAGCCTTGACGCAGCGTAAAGACTTTTTTCGACAGATACCGATTTCTTCTGAAGAGTCGATAGTTTTCCGTCCCGGTGGTAGTGATACTAATTTCCAGGTTTTATTCTGGACTAAAGAGTCCATTTCTTCTTCTTTCATGGCTGCAAACCATTTTTCTTTCTCTTGAGAAGATACAGCTTCCTCGTATGTTTTAGGTTCTTCCATTACTTCTGCTGCACAAAGTTGAAATTCTTCTTCTCTATACCGGGCTGGACGTTTCAGATTTGTTCTATCTCGTAGAATCATTCCATCATCTTTTATTTCTTCTTTTTCTGTCTCCTCTTCACTTAATATAAAGTCTATAACAGTGTAGTTATTGTGACTACTGTCTTTGCATGATACACCTTCATTAAACACAACATCCTTAGAAATATTGACTTGTTTTGTTGTAGGATCATAAAGTCTGTAGTTCGGGCTGTTGCCTTCATAGCCTACTAAATAAGTTTTCTTAGATTTTCTCTGGAATTTAGTCCGAAACTGTTTTGGAATATGGACATAGGCTTCTGAACCGAATTTTCTAAGGTGGTTTATATTATTTTGTTTTCCAGTCCATTTTTCATAAGGAGTTTTCTCATCGGTTTTTGAAGTGTGCCGATTTAAAGTATATACCGCAGCATTAACTGCTTCTGCCCATAAATTTGGTGGAAGGTTAGTACTGCAGAGCATACTTCGAGCACTTTCTACTATTGTTCTTAGATCTCTTTCAGCTTTACCATTTTGCTGTGGTGTATATGGTGCTGACTTTTCAATTATGATACCGGATTTCTTACAATGATCAGAGAGAGGGAGATACTCAGTTCCATTGTCCGATTTAAAGAACTTAATTTTGTTACCTGTTTGCCGTTCGAGTAGTTTCTCAAATTCTAAAAACTTTGAATACACGTCACTTTTGTGTTTCAAAAAATAAACTTGGCGATATGAAGTACATTCGTCTTTAAACAAAACAAAGTATGAAGCACCGCCTAGTGACGTCACTGGCATTTTCCCGCACACATCTGACACTATATATTCACCCGGCTTATAACTTATTTTGTTTAGGTTTTCTTTGTAGGATTTCCGATGTAGTTTTCCAAACTGACAAGCTTCACAAAAAAATGTATCAGTAGAATTTATCTTCAGTCCTGGAACTTTTCCAGCGTCTGCCAATTTTTTAAGAGATTGAAAGTTGATATGTCCCAGCCTTTCATGCCATAGCATGACTGGGTTAACCGTAGAGGCATTTCCTTGATGACAAAGGTTTGGTTTGAACAACATTTTATAACACTGATTTATTTGCATAATTCCACATGCTACTACTTCTCCATTTTTATGGATTTCTAATTTATTTTTATTAAACACTGTTGTAAAATTTTTCTTAGAAATGGCTCCCACTGAAAATAAATTTTTCTTGATTTTTGGTACGTACAAGGTGTTTTCCAAAGTTTTCTTATCCCACTTTCCGTCTACTAGAGCTAAAACTTCGACAGTACCTTCTCCTTCAGCATAAACAAAAGAATTATCTCCTATTTGTATGGCAATATCACTTTCTATCTTCTTCAGATCGCTAAACCATTCTCTGTGAAACGTCATGTGCCTAGATGCTCCACTATCTGCTAGCCAAATATTTATTCTAGACTAAATGGCTAATTCAGATGATAGGTTAGAATCTACATTCAGACACAGTATAAAAGAAGGTAAGAAAAGTCATCTACTGACTTCCGATTGTTCTGTTCTAGACAACTTAGTGGAAAACTTGCAGACTCTGATTGAGAAAACTGGTGGGATAGCAAAACCCAAATACAAAAAGATGACCTCAAATGCGCCCCAGGAAGACACAACAGAGGAAGAAGTCAGCAGGACAGACAACAACATGGAAGATTCCACTGTACAAGATTTTGACTTTTCTGATTTGCTTGTTGAGGACCCCAATAAACAAACGGTGGAGATAGCACAAAATGCAAGAGAAACATTTTTCGAACCCAGAGATTATGATTCTGAAGTGATCAGAGGAGAGGCCCAGAATCTTGAGGTGCCATCCATTGATAGTAAAGAAGATGAAATAAGCTTATCTGGTGAGGTAGTTGAACCGTATGAGAATATGTGGCAAATGTACAGCACAGCCTTAACATTAGTAGAAAAAGACGAAATCAAGGAAGCTTGGGAGACTATTTACAATTTTTACCCAGAAGAGAGCCCGCTTACTCGATTCAATACATTAATGTTAGTAAAACTGCAAGACCACGTTCATAGGGAGAAAAAAATAGTAGAACAGGTGGATAGAAAATTGGACTCCTTGTCAACAAAGTTCACTTTAAATGCAGAAGCTATCATTAAAGAGATAAAAAAGATCCAAATTACAAAAGTACAAGCCTCAACACCAATAGTTACATGCTCAGTTCCATCCACTTCAAAAACTACTAGTGCACAAAGACCAGGGTTAAATGCTTCAACCAGCTCTGGAGAGGACTTTTTAAGCAAATTAAGAGAGTTGAGGAAGAATAAAGTCACTCCAGTGAAAAAAGACGTTATTGTGATCCCAAAAGAGACACCTAAATTCAGTCCTATTATATTGGGCCCAGAAACTTCATCAAATAAGCCCAATGTTCGATTTAACAAAGAAAGCAGCAGAGTGAGTGCCGCAATTATTATGGAAGAAAAATCTAAAACCGACAAGTACTGGGACAAACTAATTACTAGTGGATTCGTCCTAGAAAGGGGAAAGGTGGAAGCACTTTACCATCTACTGAAATTGGATAAAGAATTATCTCCTATTTGTATGGCAATATCACTTTCTATCTTCTTCAGATCGCTAAACCATTCTCTGTGAAACGTCATGAGCCTAGATGCTCCACTATCTGCTAGCCAAATATTTTCGCATGCATCAAGAGACATATTTTTTTCTTCTGCACTAAATGCGCTATCTTTTCTTTCATTGTAGCTTTTTTCATTAGATTCTTTCTTCTTGAACCAACAATTTTTTTCTGAATGTCCAGGCCTAGAACATACATGACAGATCTTAGACTTCTTATAAGGCTCCTTGTCAAATGATTTATACCCTTTCTTTCTATACCAACATTGTTCTTGGGAATCTAGAACATACATGGCAAATAATAACCTTCTTATGGTCAATTGATTTTGGTCTTGACTTTTCTATTTTTGTCGCAGCTAAAGCTGATGCGACATTATCAACTTCAGTCATTCTTAACTCTTCTTTTAGTAATCGAGCTGTAAGATTGGAGAATGTTTGTTTTGCTTCTTCGAATGAGTCCCATGCTGTTATGAAGTGGCTGTACTTAGTTGGGAGGCTTCCTAAGATTTTGGCTATTTTGTCTATTTCTTTTACCTCCTCTCCTACGTCTTTCAGAGCCTGCGCCAAAGATTCAATTTTGCTAATATGCTTTGCCATTGAATCTGTCTCAACCATCTTATAATTAACAAAATTCTGTTTTAGCATAATCTTATTTACAGCAGATCTTTGTTCGTGAATAACTTTTAAACGTTCCCACATAGTAGCTGCAGTGTCACAGCACATTACAGTTTGTAGCTGTTCAAATTCCATTGCCGTTGAGATTATTAGCATGGCTCTTGCATTCTTCTGATTCCACTCTTTTATTTCTTGTATTTTGCTCTCACTGGTGGGCTGTTTCTCTTCTCCTCTTACAATTTTCTCCAAGTCTTCCGCTTTAAAAATAATTTCAAGTTGGTATTTCCAAAGTTGAAAATTACTTCCATCAAACTTCTGGATGTGAATCCCTTTAAATTTTGTCAGGATGGCACTTCATGTGTCAGAATGACAAGATGTCAAAGTTTATTGATTTATATTTTAGTATGTCTTGTAAATTCAATCAAGTATACAACTGTTATTAAAACCTTAATCTGTGCATTATATATTATGTGATACTTAGCAGGCCAATTAACAACAGGTTATGTGACCAGACACGCTGAAACTGAAGAATTCTTATCTGGTAAGATTGAATTCATAAATAACTTAAAATTTCTTTTATGTCAAAAACATCGCAAACAAATAAAACAAATATGAGTAGTAACTATCGAATTGAGCCTCTGAAGCGTGATAACTATGACACGTGGAAGCTTCAAGCCCAAGCGATACTTACGAGACATGGTTTATGGAAATATG